>JANAVB010035018.1:2186558-2239058 GCA_029216955.1 Iris pallida
GTCGGAAGTTCTCTCTGACAAAAGATGTGGTTTACATTTTTTGAGTTGCGGTCGGTGCAGCATGTACATGCGGACGCAAGGCTGAATCGATAGTGCAGAGGGTGTTATCAGTGGAAAGGATTTTGCGTAGAGCTCTCCAAATGATGAATGACCACTTCTTGGGGATACAAGTATGCCAGAATGGTGCAATGCTAGATAGCGGCGTCCCCGTGCCTCGGATCACTTTCCTGGCCGATTTGACCGAAAAGCAGCCCTACATGCCTCCTGCCACCTGAACTCATCAGCGTCTGGCCCGATCTTCAAACCTTCACTACGGATGAGCTCCACTGTCTCAGAACCAGCCTAATCCCGTACTTTGTTCAAGTCCCATTCATTCCTAATGTGGTCCCACATGTCCTTGACATTGCTATACCTGTGGGCTTCTGAATGAGTGGGAATTAAGGTATCTCTGACCCATCTTTCTAGGAAGGCCAGAGATTATCCGTCCCACCTTGAGACACATCAGTGGTTCGGTAAGGGAACACTCGATGAGCATATGATGCTACGCTGCAGAAGATCTGCTGTTAGATATAGCCGTTGATGGGTGGATGTTCTTGAAGTATCTGGCCTTCATGAATCTGGCCCATAAGTTCTGATTGGTACGCAGGTTCCACCACAGTTTCATCGAGAATGTATTAACAATGTGGGAGAGTTTGGTGAATCCCAGCCCCCCTCATCGGTCGGCCTGGCCATTGTGTCCCAACTGGCCATGCTTGTCGACGCCGTCGCTGTGACCCTAGAAGAAGTTGCTGAAGATTTTGATGGAGTTAAGGACAATCTTGGGAGGGAAGCACGCGCTAGGGTGTAGATGTGTAACGTCCCAGTCCCAAAATACGTAGGACTAGAATGTATCATGCCAGCTGTATACATACGAGTAAATATACGGCTCGTATGTATACATAAGCTGTAAAATGTAGAAAGCCATGACACTAATCTCATCCACAAATATAAATAATAATATAAAGCAACTTTGAGTTTTGTCATGTACACAATAGTTGGGCGGAGACAAAGTCCACTACCAACCAAAATATGGAAAGATATACAAGGAAAGAATTTTGCCTGCGAGAGCAAGTGACGAGTCAAAGAGCAATCATCACGAAGGAAGGAATGGCCTTAGCTAGAGTACCTGCAAGAAATCACAGAACACCACACCTGGGGAAAAACTAGGTCCTCAGAGGGACGTAACAAGACACATAATATCATGCCATAAACTAATAATTAAGCTCAGAAAAGTATGCATGAGTAAAGGTTCCTAACCATTCTAGGTGAATTGCAATTTAGAGGACAACGTTCTACGCAGGGGCTGTCTCAAGCATGTAATAAAGAGTGGCCAAAGTAGCGCTCATCCGAGACACTATCGGCCGGGTAACACGTAGCGCTCATCCGAGACACTATCTCCCAAAATGTGTGTAAAAAGTAGCCCCTGCGCTAGTAGCTGTCCCCTTCCCCCAATGATGCTATACGTGTGTCGTAACCATGACACACAAACACATGTCGTTTCCACAACACGAGTTTATAATAGATAACTGTCAAGTTCTAACATGCCTCTATTGACAGTTATTCCTACGCATGCGCACGGTGATCAGCCAACACGCAAGTGACCACTATATGATACTCACAACTCTCACACACAACTCGTGTACCATCGTGACAAGTCAATGAGACACACTAAATTTGACGGTAGTCCCTTAATCTAAGTCAATTGTATAAAATATAGTAATTTGCATTTACATATAATTTAAAAAGAAACAACTAAAACAGCATGATATTGAGGAGGAAATTTAAACAGTAAAGGCAAGGTGTCTTGCCTGATGTGTCGCCTGATGTGGCGATGATCCGATAAGTTCTGTTATGTCCAATAGCCGAAGTCGCTGGATAAGCGTCCGAAATTCACGAGAAAAAGAAATGCACGATTAGTCGTGATCAAGGGGAATTGAGGAGAATCTGTGGAGATAGATACATATACTAATTTTAGAAATATTTTATAATACTTTCACGTAAATACTTGAAAATATTTTATATATACAATTTGAAAAAAATATCTTTTTATTAGTCAAAATAATTTTAAATATCTTAGCTGAAAATAATCTATATACCTCACAAGTTTAGGAAACCACGTTTTTATTAGTCAATTCTACGTTTAGATGAATACTTGAAAATCAAAATTTGTTTTAAGGCAAAACTCACCTTTAAAATATATATAATATATACCTTGTAGAAAAGTAACTTTTTGTTAGTCAAATAAAATATAGGAAAAATAATTTTAGGCTATTGAGTGTTGTCAAAATAATGTTAGAAAAATATTAATTTAGAATAATTCACTAATAATTATAATAATAACATCATAAACAAAAGTATTTAAAATAATACCAATGATTAATAATAACAATAATAATAATAAACTTAATAATATAATAATAACCTTATACAGCCATTTCTAAGTAATAATAATAATATTAATAATAATCTAATAATAATAATGGTAATAATAAAGATAATAATAATAATAATGATAATAATAATAATAATAATAATAATAAAAATCATAAATCCTTTCACCACTTTTACATTATTCCCCCAAATACTTCAGTAAGAGAGAGAGAGAGGAACGAAAAAAGAGGGAAAAATGGGTTTTCTCACCGAGGCGGCTCCGGCTGTAGAAGCATGGAAAATATTGCTTTTAGTCCCACATCGGAAAGGAGAAGAAGAAAGGGCTCACTCCATTCTATAAATAGAGCCCCCTTTCTTCCTTTGAAAAGGGCACCAACTTCTCTTCCCTCCTTCCAAACTTGGACTCTTCCTATTGCGCACCTTCAGGTGCTAAGTAGAAGAAGTCTAGGGCAGCGGGCTCATCGGGCTCAGTCAGCTGTCCCAACCTCTGACCATCAAGAGCGTCCCGCTAAATGGGCCTCTGATGGAAAGTTGTACAGAGCCGCTCGTGTCCAGCCCCCGACGGCAAACGGACAGAGTGGTTCTCAAGAGTCTCCCAACAAAGATCGAGGGCAAGTGTTTCTATTAGCCCCACATCAGGGAGCAAACATGATACCTATGCACTCGTGTGTTCGGGATACCCGGGCCCACAAAGCGAGTGCACGGGCTGATCGAGACATTCCTCATGCGAGTCATGAGACGTCCTTCATGCGGCTCAGTCATGAGACATTCCTCATGCGGCTCGGTCATAAGACGTCCTTCATGCGGCTCGGTCATGAGACGTCCTTCATGCGGCTCGGTCATGAAACGTTCTTCATGCGGCACAGAACCCAGGAAGCTTCATGCGGCTCAAATCAGACGAGCTTCATACGGCTCAGGAGTCCCATGCGGCTCAAACACATAGGCAACTCGAGTAAACTCCAAGCGGCTCAGAGAGAGAGGCCACGTGGCATTCAAAACAGCTGTGCTCAACGTCTGGACGTATTTAATATTCTGACGGCTGACAGCTGACAGATGACAGACCTGACATAAAGTTGTCATAATGACTGACACGAAAAGCAGAATTTTCCTAGGAAATAAGGAATATCTTCACCAATACGGCATTGTCTACCAAGCTTCGAGGCAGGTCCATGCGGCCAGACTAGACGAGTTCATGCGGCCAGTGCAAAGAAATCTATACGGTTCAAACCATGAAGGCCCCCATACGGCTCAGCCATGAAGAAACCCATGCGGCTCGGCCATGAAGACTCTCGTGCGGCTCGGCCATGAAGACCCCCATGCGGCTCGGTCATGAACATATTCATGCGGCTCGGTCATGACAACCTTCATGCGGTTCGAGTGTAGAGACTATTCATGCGGCTCGGTCATGAAATCTTCCATGCGGCTCGGTCATGACGATCTTCATGCGGCCCAAATATGAACACTCCTCATGCGGCTCAATAATGATGACAGGACACATGTCCTAAAGATAATCAAATTTTGGGTCAGATCCCAATAATTTGGGACACGTGGCAAGAGAATGAATTAAATTGATTTACAGACATCAGCAAATCATTATGATGGAGATTTATTGCAATCAACATTTATTATTGATGGGATTTGGCATAATCTACATGAATGGTCCAGATCCTTCACACTCAAGACTAATAGCCCAGATTGATCAATCACCAGGCCGCCGCCACTTTGAGAATGGGTAATCATCCAAACCCTAATGATGCCCCCACTATTATAAATAGCAAGGTGCCATTCCCTTGTAAAAAAGATACGCGATCAGAGAAAAAAATACAGAGAGACTCCCCCAATAATCAGAGAGAAAAATACACAAGAGAGAGAGAAGCCAGAAGAGCAATACGAGGAGAGCAAGAAGAGCATTTCTTCGTCAACGCCAACCATCTCGTCACAGGAGCCAAGGCTGCATACCGATCCAAGGAGTAAGGCAGGGCTGCCGTCGCCTTCCCGAGCCTCTATCGTCACCCCCCAGAATCTAAAATAAATAATTGTACTTAGACTGCTGTACCTAGATTTTCGTCCCTAGGCTTTCTTTGTACAAGCGAGTTTGTAACGTGAAGTAAAAGTCCGGTCCTCCAATAATTGTTCTGTTCTTTTATATTTCATGGCAAACACGATGGCGACTCTGCTGGGGACTAACTTCTCCACGATTGAGGAGTTGGTGACGCAATCGGATGCAGCCAAGCTTGGCTCCACGCAACAGAAGATGGTTGCCCGGTTTGACCAACAGGCGTTCGAAGAAATGCTCTCCGACAAGAGCGCTGGCCCGGTCCAGAAGCAAGCCCGCACAAAAAAGGCCCGCAAGGAGTGGAGACCCCGATCCTTTGTTCCTACAGAAGCTCTTGCAGAAATATCGTCTGTTGCTCAAGGCGGCAAGAAAGACTCTCCTGCGGCCCCACTTCAGACCGTAGACAACTTTGCTGTCCCCAAGTCCGGCAGAAGAAAATAATGATGCTGGACTTGCAGGGGCAAAGAGGAACTCTATGCGATCCGAGCCGCATAAGGGTATTAGCCGCAGGGAGAAAGCTCATGCGGCTACATCCGCCAGCCGCATGAAAAAAATCATGCGACCACATCTGTCAGCCGCATAGCTTATGCGGCTACGGTTGCCAACCACATGGATGAAACTCATGCGGCTATGGAAGTCAATCGCTTGCAGAAAACCCATGCGGCCACAATTGCCAACCGCATGCGGCCAGCCTACACGGTTGTGACTCCTAGCCGCACAAAATAACTCATCCGACAGCAGAAGACAACCACATGCAGGCAGCCTACACGGTACCCAATTCTAGCCGTATAGCGTCCGTTCCACGCTTCTCTCGATTAGTCTTCGACCGTCTCTCAGGCGGTCCTGACCCTGATGGTTCTTGGATGATAAGCCAGACTCTGTGGTATTCAACTTGGACTCCTCCTATTACGCACCCGCAAGTGCTAAAAGGAGAAAGTCTAGGGCAGCACGGGCTCACCAAGCCCAGGCAGCTGTCCCAACCTCTAACTATCGGGGCGTCCCATTGATTATCACACGGCCTCTGATGGAAAGTTGTGTAGAACCGCTCGAGTCCAGCCCCCGGCGGCAAAAGGACAAAGTGGTTCCTCTGACCTGCGTGAGACGATCCTCCACAAGCACAAGGAAAAAGAAGGAGCCTCGGCGTGCAAAGAGTCCTCGCTTGGACATCACTGCACCCAAATCATCGTCAACTGCTGTTGCAACAACGCGGCAGCAACGGAAGATCGGCCGTCAGTCTTCCAAAGACTACAGCATCCGAGCTCAGAAGACGAGGCACCTCCTGTTGTCTCCTGCAATTCCACTCAGAAAGTCTCCGCTGAGGGGAGAGGGAAGAAGACAAGCATCTCCAGCCCTAAAATATCAACCACTATAGCTAAGAAACTGTCGTCTAAACGGTTGCCCTCCACCGGAGTATTCCAAACACACCCGTTCAAAGACTAAATCTGCTGCAATGAGAAACTCATCATCTACATCGCTGGGGTGTGGGAATTGGGGGTAGCACTCCTCCGAGCATCCACAATAATTCGATGTTTCAAGGAGCCAAGCCCGGACAAACAACTCTCCCATCAGGTACAACAGACGCTGATGTCCCTAAGGACATCCACAACTCCCAAGACGAAGCAAGCTCTGAGGCTGGGGATACCGTTCCCTCCGAGTCCGAGCCCGAAGAGAACATTCTACCTATCCCGATGACTTCTCGGTGTATGGGTATGACTCGGAGGGCACATCCTCCACCGTTCCTTCCATCCTCCTCATGTAAAGACGGTGTTCATGACGAACAGCAACCAAGGTGGTTCCAGTGATCGCCAATGCATCGACACTTTAGAGGCTATACTGCAGGCCTTGGTCAAGTCTGTAGATGAAATCAAAGCCGCTCTTCCAACTCTCCAAGGAGGAACGCCTAGCCAAACAAGCACGGGTCCCGCGGTCAATGCGAACTCGAACTCAGCGGCACCAAACCCGGGCAATAATCCTCCCGAAATAACAGCCCCTACCGCGACAGATGAGGCCCGAAAGTAAGAAGAGAGGTCCAGAAGCTCTGAGCCATGTTCCATGCCCGAGAAAACGCTCAAGACCTCAGAATGCGGCAACCATACCCTGCCGAATGGAGGGATGTTCCATTCCCACCAAAATATAAGCCGTTCAATATCAACCCGTATGATGGCAAGACCTCAGTAAGTCGGTACATCACTTACTTCGAGGTCACCACCGACCATCTGCCCCATGATGATGCTATCCTCACGCGATTATTCATTGGGGCATTGGAAGGAGTCGCTTTCGATTGGTATCGCAATCTGCAAGACAACTGCATCCACTCCTTCGCCGGCTTCAAGCGCCTGTTCTTAGAGAGATTCTACGAAGTAGGACAGGACGTCACCATGTCCACTCTCATAGACGTCGTCCAGGGAGAAGGAATTGACAAGGAACTATATTGAGCGGTTCCGCCAAACCGCCATGAAGCTGCCCTCCGAAAATCCAGATTCCTCTTTAATTGAAATTTGCCAAAAGAGACTGCTCCAACAATCAGTCTCTGGATGGGCGAAAGTCAATTCAAAGATTGGAAGATGTTCATCATCAGCGCCACAAGCGCCGAAGAACGACTGAAGAAGGCTCGCCAACTGGGATTGCACATCTCGGAAGGAGAAAACAAGGGCAAGCTTCCCAACAACGATAATGGGGGTAGCCCCTCCAACAATCGGGACAACAAGGGAAAGCAGGCTATGGTGGCCGATACAGCAAAAACCTGAGCCGAGGCCAACAGACAGACAATGGCCGCAAATCACTTACTCCTTCGAAGACAGTCACGCCAAGCCCATCTTGGACATGCTCATACAAGAGGACAGAATTCAGCTTCCTCCACCAAGACGGGAACCGGGCGGCAGAGATGGAAAATCTAAAGTATCGCCATTATTATCGCTATGTTCATCATGCTACACACGATTGCTACCAGCTGAAACGGTACATCCAGAACCTCATCGATTCGAACGCTCTGGCCATCGATTTCGAAAAGGTAACCGTGGCGGCCAATATGGTGTCCGTACAATTCGGCAGCTTCCCTCCGACGGAGACTCAAGACGGGGTGATCCCCGTCCCTCTAGCGACAATGGAGATTACCAATCTTCCACCTCCCCGAGATCAGGCTGCCGGTCTAGTACCCCTCACCACATCAAGGGGAGGTCATGTGGATCCATCCAGACTTGGTATCAGAAGTGACTCGGCCCACACCATCTACCACCGACAAAAAGAAAAGTGGAAAAGTCAGGACCTGCCACACAATCTCGGCATACAACAAGGAAGCTACAGCCGTCGTCATGGTCCGGAGCACAATCCTAACCTGTGGTTGACAATCCAGCCAAAAATCATCAACCCACTACAATTGATGCTCCGGGACCGGCTCAGCCTTCGACGACCGACAAGCCTAGGCCGAGGGAGACTCGCTTCGACAAATCCTCCGAAAAGAGGCAGCCCAAGGACTAGAGAGGCCCTACAACTTTGACATCTTAGCACAATTGGCTAACACACCGACCAAGTTATCACTGTACGAACTCCTAAGGCTCTCCAAGGACGTTCGTATTGCATTAAGTGAAGAACTCCAAAATGCCGATGTCTATCTGGCTCAATCCAACCTCACCGGGAGGACTCACCCATGGATCTCCAAGACAGTGCCTGCACGGGAGCAATGCCCAACATCGTCTTCACTCCGCAGGACATGCTCATCAAAACCAACCTACACGATCGCCGGCTATACTACACGGGGTACATCGGCGATGTGAAGGTGGATCGGATGCATATAGATCCTGGCTCTTCCATAAGCATCATCCCGAAGGGTCTGCTACATCATCTCCGCATCCCAATGCATCGTCTGACACCTACAAGCACCGCCATCAGCGGTTTCAATTCGGACAAGAGCTACCCTATTGGAAAGATTCGTCTGAAGTGTCAAATTGGCGACCTCCAATCCGAAGTCACCTGCTACGTCATAGATGCAGACACTTCTTACAACATCCTCTTGGGGCGCCCATGGATACACGATTATATGATCGTGCCTTCCACGCTACACTAGTGCTTCAAATATGTCGACAAACATGGCTTCGTGAGGACGAATTGCTGATATCGATCCCTTCAATGGGGTCGAATCTTACTACTCAGACTCCTGCCTATGAAAAGTCGAAGAGGCACCTTGATGAAGGAAATGAACAAGCTGGTACCGAAACGGCCACAGGATTAGAAGAACCTCTGACGATCCACCTCCAAGCTTACAAACCTGGCAAGTCCGCACCCCTTACCGCCACTCTGCGGAAGGACGCGATCAGCCTCTCGGCGCAGGAGGAGCAGATGATAATCGGCTGCCAAGGTCCGGCCAAGTGCCGAAACCCACAATAGGGCCACAAACAATCAGACTGCCGAGAGTCGGTCAGCCCAAACGGAGAAGCTCAATCCCTCCGACAAGCCACTGACGATACGCCTTCCCAAGAAGGGTCGTCACCCCGATGCAAGGTCTGGGACTTCTACGAGCCAACAACTCCCCGCCCAGCATCAAGCGCCAAACTGGGGGTCGCTAGCCTGCCAACAACTCCACGCTCTGCTCCACCAGCTGAACCTCTGACGATCAAGCTGCCCAAGTCATCCTCTCAGTCTGCATTTACACAGGGGGTGGCCAAAGAAGAGTCAGAGCTGGCCAAGTATGTGGCTGCTCACACTGAGACTTGCTCATGTTGCCCATCAACGGCATGTTCCTGAAGAAGTATTACGTCCGAAACGACATCCTCAAAAAAAAAGAAAAGAAAGAAAACCCGATGATTGAGTTATGTACCCTCCGGTACCGCTGAACTCATTCTCCAAATCCCAGATTATTGAGTTATGTACCCTCCGGTACCGCTGAACTCACTCTCACAATATTCCAGATCATCGAGTCATGTACCTGCTGGTACCGCTGAACTCACTTCTATAAAATTCCAGATTACCGAGTCATGTACCCGCTGGTGCCGCTGAACTATAGCCACAACATTCCAGATTATCGAGTCATGTACCCGCTGGTGCCGCTGAACTCACTTTCACAATATTCCAGATTATCGAGTCATGTACCCGCTGGTGCAGCTGAACTCACACTTCCAAATTCAAATTATCGAGTTATGTACCCGCAGGTGCCTCTGAACTCACATTCCGATCACTCTTTCGGGGAAAGTCATGTATGACCATACCTCTGAACCTTCTTCCTGGAAGAGATCCTCCCTCATGATCCACTACCTGCACTCCCATGCACAAAAAGGGTAACAGATCCACAAATTTCCAAAACGGCCATGTCCTCATTACCTCTGAGTCGTTTCACTTCCGCCAAAAAAAATCACCCTTTTACATAGAACTTCCATGTCCTCATTACCTCTGAGTCGTTCTATGTATCCTTCTTCATTGAGCCCACTCCTGCCATGTCCTCATTACCTCTGAGTGGGAAGGCTTCGTCGAAGAAACCCTCATGCTTGCCATGTCCTCATTACCTCTGAGTAAGTATGTTGATCCCTTTCGACTTATTATCGTACCCACAACCGGAGTACGCCAAGGATAATAGGTCCACAAATATTCTCCGCTGAGTGCACTCCTGCCATGTCCTCATTACCTCTGAGTAGGAAGACTCCACGGTAAAACCTTCGTACTTGCCATGTCCTCATTACCTCTGAGTAAGTATGTTGTTTCTCTCTCGTCTTATTATGTACCCTGAACCAGGGTACGCCAAGGATAATAGGCCCACAAATGTCCTCTGCTGACCCCAAATGTCCTCAGTTGACCACAAATGTCTCTGTTGACCGCAAATTTCTCATCATGCCCCAGGAGCCCAGCTGCTCCATGGCATTTTTGCCCGATACTAAGAACCTCCATATCCGCCTTACCGTAGAGTTTTTCTAGGTATCCCTATCAAACTTATTATCCGTACCTAAAACCAAGGTATGCCAAGGATAATAGGTCCACAAATGTCCTCTGTTGACCCTAAATGCCGTACTAGGTCCCCTAGTACATCCACATCTTTTTATCATCACATGCTTTCGGAGCCCAGCTATTCCATAGCATTCTTTCACCCAATGCATAAACTTCCACGTTGATAGCACCTCTGAGTTGTTCTATGTATCCTCATTCGAGTTCACTCCTACCACATCCTCATTACCTCTGAGTAGGAAGGCTCTACTTTAGACCCATATTTACCACGTCCTAATCCTCTCTGGGTAAATATGATGGTTCCCTCTCTCAACTTATTATTCGTACCTAAAACGAGGTACGCCAAGGATGATAAGTCTACATAAAATCTCCAGCGGAACTACCCAAACCCATCACGTCCATGCTACCTCTGATTGGATTGCTACACCCAAACAACTCTACTTTCCATGCTTCTTATTCAAAGTGTTCCAAATTTGCAATTTGGAAACTTTGAAGGGGGTCCTGTAGAAGCATGGAAAATATTGCTTTTAGTCCCACATCGGAAAGGAGAAGAAGAAAGGGCTCACTCCATTCTATAAATAGAGCCCCCTTTCTTCCTTTGAAAAGGGCACCAACTTCTCTTCCCTCCTTCCAAACTTGGACTCTTCCTATTGCGCACCTTCGGGTGCTAAGTAGAAGAAGTCTAGGGCAGCGCGGGCTCATCGGGCTCAGTCAGCTGTCCCAACCTCTGACCATCAAGAGCGTCCCGCTAAGTGGGCCTCTGATGGAAAGTTGTACAGAGCCGCTCGTGTCCAGCCCCGCGGCAAACGGACAGAGTGGTTCTCAAGAGTCTCCCAATAAAGATCGAGGGCAAGTATTTCTATTAGCCCCACATCAGGGAGAAAACATGATACCTATGTACTCGTGTGTTCGGGATACCCGGGCCCACAAAGCGAGTGCACGGGCTGATCGAGACATTCCTCATGCGAGTCATGAGACGTCCTTTATGCGGCTCGGTCATGAGACATTCCTCATGCGGCTCGGTCATAAGACGTCCTTCATGCAGCTCAGTCATGAGACGTCCTTCATGCGGCTCGATCATGAAACGTTCTTCATGCGGCAAAACCCAGGAAGCTTCATGCGGCTCAAAATCAGACGAGCTTCATGCGGCTCAGGAGTCCATACGGCTCAAACACATAGACAACTCGAGTAAACTCCATGCGGCTCAGAGAGAGAGGCCACGTGGCATTCAAAATAGCTGTGCTTAACGTCTGGACGCATTTAATATTCTGACGGCTGACAGCTGACAGATGACAGACCTGACATAAAGTTGTCATAATGACTGACACAAAAAGCAAAACTTCCCTAGGAAATAAGGAAAATCTTCACCAATACGGCGCTGTCTACCAAGCTTTGAGCAGGTCCATGCGGCCAGACTAGACGAGTTTATGCGGCCAGTGCAAAGAAATCCATGCGGCTTGGCCATGAAGACTCTCGTGCGGCTCGGCCATGAAGACCCCCATGCGGTTCGGTCATGAACATATTCATGCGGCTCGGTCATGACAACCTTCATGCGGTTCGAGTGTAGAGACTATTCATGCGGCTCGGTCATGAAATCTTCCATGCGGCTCGGTCATGACGATCTTCATGCGGCCCAAATATGAACACTCCTCATGCGGCTCAATAATGATGACAGGACACATGTCCTAAAGATAATCAAATTTTGGGTCAGATCCCAATAATTTGGGACACGTGGCAAAGAATGAATTAAATTGATTTGCAGACATCAGCAAATCATCATGATGGAGATTTATTGCAATCAACATTTATTATTGATGGGATTTGGCATAATCTACATTAATGGTCCAGATCCTTCACACTCAAGACTAATAGCCCAGATTGATCAATCACCAGGCCGCCGCCACTTTAAGAATGGGTAATCATCCAAACCCTAATGATGCCCCTACTATTATAAATAGCAAGGTGCCATTCCTTGTAAAAAGATACGCGATCAGAGAAAGAAATACAGAGAGACTCCCCCAATAATCAGAGAGAATATCACAGAGAGAGAGAGAAGCCAGAAGAGCAATACGAGGAGAGCAAGAATAGCATTTCTTCGTCAACGCCAACCATCTCGTCACAGGAGCCAAGGCTGCATACCGATCGTCCAAGGAGTAAGGCAGGCTGCCGTCGCCTTCCCGAGCCTCTATCGTCACCCCCCAGAATCTAAAATAAACAATTGTACTTAGACTGCTGTACCTAGGTTTTCGTCCCTAGGCTTTTTTGTACAAGCGAGTTTGTAACGTGAAGTAAAAGTCCGGTCCTCCGATAATTGTTCTGTTCTTTTATATTTCATGGCAAACACCGCGTCGGCAGCGGCGGAGGTCGAGAAGCTGAGTCGGCGAGGAGAGGGGTCACGGAGGGTTTGGAGGACGGCGGTGGTCGGTTGATGTGGGCTGCACGGAGATGTAGGCGGCGGTGATAGGGTTTTCCCTGCCGGGGCTGCCGTATCTGCGGATACGCGGCACGACAGTGGCGAGTCGGTCAAGGCTGGTCGGCCACTCCGCGTGAGCGGGAGACGCCGGACGGCGGAAGGCGACGGTCGTGTGCCCACAAACGAGGAGGCAGCGGTCAGCGGAGGTTGCAGCTGCGTCGAGGTGAGCAACTCTCGTTTCCCTCCTTTCTTCTATACTTTGGAGTTTTTGGGTTGGTGGCGGGACGGTGGTCCGTGGTGGTTGATGGTGACAGGGAAGAGGGTCTGGGTGTTTGGCGAGCAGGAGTCGGGATGGTTGTCGGGGTTGTGGAGATTTTGTCGTGATAGGTACGGGGGGCCGGGACAGGGCCAGATGGCGGTGATGACGGAGAGATGATCAGGGAGGCGGGGTTGATGGTGGTGACGAGGTGGATGTTGACGACGTTTGGGGACAGTGGTGGCGGTGATGCTGTGGCCCGGTTGGGCAGGAGGCGCTTGTGGTGGTGGTTGGTTGGCCAGGGCGAGTAGAGTCGGGGATGACGATGGCGGTAGAGACGGGATGGTGGTGACGGGGGTTTACTGTTTGTAGATGGTGGTGGTGGTGTCGAAATTAGGATTAGGTTTTTGATTGTGTCGGGTGTGTCTGACACGGGGAGATTGAAATTGTATGTGTAAAAAATATGGAATAAGACGGGGAGGGAACACGGACACGGTGCACGGGGTTGTGGAGAAATTTGGATGCCTGAAATTTATGGAGGAGTACCTGCCTATTTATAGGATGTGGGAATTCCCATTTAGATAGGATTAGGATTTATTTAAAACCCAATTTGATTTAAATCAATAATCGAATCCAATCTCAAATCCAATTCAAATCTAATTTAAATTAAATTAAATTTTAGTTTAAAACCAATGGGATAAATCAAATTCCAATATGGATATCAATTTATTCTTTTTAAATAAATTCAAAAATCAAATCAAGATTTAAATGGCCATAATGACCTCCAAATATATTTTTCAAAATACCAATAATAATAATTTGAAAATAATAAATATTTTTAAATATCTTTTGAATAAAAATATTAATATTAATAATCTCAAAAATTATATTTTTAATGAAAATAAACTAGTAAAATATTTAGGAAGTATACACGTATGCACAAAAAATAATTGTTATAAACGAAGGGCTTTGTATAAATAATAAATAAAATAATGAGCTTGAGATTTTGGTATGATAGCTAAAAAACTATTACATATATTATTTTGAATTGATACAAAATAGAAAAATATTTTTTTTAAAAGAAATATGTACGCTCGCACATATTCGCATTCGTCGAGCAATTTCGAAAATAAAATTTCGTGCGTGACGTAAAATACGACTACACGACGTACAATACAAAATTTAAATCAGTACCAAAAATTAAATAATAAATAAAAAAATAGTAGAAATTTAGGGGTTTTACATCCTACCCAACTTAAAAGAATTTCGTCCTCGAAATTAAGAATTCGTAGGGAGGTGAGAAAACACTATAGTAGATAGAAGGGTTCGAAGTTTATATGGTCGTAGTCTAGGTTGTGGATATGAATAGAGACGATTGTAATCACTCTTAAATTCAAGTAGATTTAGGGTCGAGGGAAAGGTCGAGTAGTTCAAGACGAAGATATGGCAGTATCGAGTGATAATGATCATAAGTAGTAGGATAGCTAGAGGAAGTTCTAGTATAACGCCTTCATCCTTCTAAAATAGGTGAAGGCGAAGCAATAGGGAGTTCAAAATAGGCGATATTGTCGAGTACGAATACGTGGTTCAAGGACGACCGAAAAAGTTCAAATGAGTTGCCAAGGCAGTCGCGGATGGAAGTCTAGAGGACAAGTTTAGCTATGTCCCCATCCACGTAGAACGATAAATAAAAGCGAACCAAAATGCACTTGGTTGATCAGACCATTATGCACCAGTTCTAATTAGACAATATGTTAGTGGGAGCGACCCAATAAAACATATGTCATGATCAAGCTTGATAAAGAATACGCTTGCAAAACTAAGCTATTTTAGCATCATAGGTAATTAAAATAATAAGTAAAGGGTAATGATGAAAGAAATCAATTAGTCCTAGTCCAAGATCTCATAAAATCTAAGTTCCGCCCGAAATTTGGGCCTATGCAGTCGGCTTGGTTGACTAGATAAGTTAGGGTCTTCTAAATTCTATGGTTCAAGTGAACCTATCAATGTGGTCCACAAAAATGTTGGTTAGGTCATGAAATATTGTACTCAACTTACAAGAATTGAACTAATAGTGTGATAGGCCCAGCAATCAAGATTTAAGCATGTAAGGAATCGTATATCGGGTCGAAAGAATGGAGTCGAGGTCGAGTCTCATCTATAGTTTAAAGTATATTGGTTTCACGGTAGGGATTTGAGTCCAGTCATTTTGACCCGAAAGTCGCAATATGAAATTAGAGTACAAGGAGACGTGTTTTAGTGGCACGTGGTATACCTACATGAAGGTGGACCCGTGTAGGTCTTGCTTGTGAAATTTGTAGGAAGGAAACGTCTAGTATTATGCTTCAAATATCCAAGTCACGGTAAAGGACACAAAAGAATTAAAATAGAAAGTGGGAATTCATGAGATAATGATTAACGCACAAAATAATTGATCAAGTTAAAGCACGAAAATAAGAAAATTCAGATTCGAGTAATCAAGGTAAAATAAGTTAGAATACAGTTTCTAGAGATATGATAGCCACTTAGATGGAGTATGAGAAAGTCACGATAAATCTAGGTTTGAGTGAGTGTCGAGTGAGTCAAATTGGGACATCTTCACATAGACTGGCAGATGACTTAACTACACTCGAGTACATACAACTATCATGGCAAATGAGGAATACTTGCATCCCATTAGGGTGACCTGTTTGCTTCTTGGTCCTCTACCAATATATGATCAAATTTTGAATTTCCAGTTCCTCCACAGTTTCGAAATAAAATCTCAAGATACTCCAAGTATTTAATCATAACTTAAAGTTTTATTTCCTTTAAATAAATTCCAAAAATCCTGCGCACAACTAAATTTTCATAATAAGCCATCACTTTTAAAATTTCCAATTCCCAAATGTACCTCGAGATAAACTCTTGGCCTATTTCATTATTCGCAAATCGTGTAACCCAAATTAAATCTTTTTTTTTACCGAAATTTAAATATCCATAATCAATGCTTTTAAACTGAAAATAAATAACTTTTTAAATCGTAGATCGTATGTCACAATTTAAATTTTTAAAATTTTCCTTCAAAGTCGCTTTCATATCCTCCAAATATTTAAACAAATTTTTTTTTCCATCATCTCTTCAAAATTTAAATAAAATTATAACTCGTACGCGCAAATTTTAAAACCTCAAGTTATTTTCCTTCTAAACTTTCATCTCTCTAGTCGTCTAAAAATCATAATTTAAATTTTTTTTAAATAATCTCGAGATAAACTCTATCATATTACAATCCAAACTTAAGTTAACCGTAAATCAAGTGTCACAATATAAAAACTTAGATCATAACTATTTCACAATTTCAAAATACATAAAAATTGCTTTCTCGATCTAGCTATCCTCTCGTGTATACCACCTTGTAAATTTAAAGTAAAATTTCAACTATCCTTTGATGGCGGTAATATGCTACTACCCAACTTGGAATTAACTAATCCTTATGATCATATCTCTAGGAAAAATAAATGTCTTTATACTCAAATATAACCTCAATAGATATTAATTTTCAAGCAATCTATCTAGCCATGTGTTTAACCTATGGGCATATACTAGTGTAGTCATCTTACTAACACGAAACTAAGAAATTTATGGTAGAAGGAGTCAAGCAAGATGCAATTCAAGGAGGTCGAACGAGAGTTCGAAATTTGAAGTCAAGAAAGGATGTCAAGTAGGTGGATGAGATTCTAGACTCTAATCCTATATTGCAGGCCCGTTCGGTACAGTCATGTAACCGAAACGGCAAACTTGACCTGCATGGGCCACCACAAAAATATGTAACGTCCCAGTCCCAAAATACGTAGGACTAGAACGTATCATGCCAGCTGTATACATACGAGTAAATATACGGCTCGTATGTATACATAAGCTGTAAAATATAGAAAGCCATGACACTAAATCTCATCCACAAATATAAATAATAATATAAAAGCAACTTTCCGTTTTGTCATGTACATAATAGTTGGGCGGAGACAAAGTCCACTACCAACCAAATTAAATATGGAAAGATATACAAGGAAAGAATTTAGCCTGCGAGAGCAAGTGACGAGTCCAAGAGCAATCATCACGAAGGAAGGAATGGCCTTAGCTAGAGTACCTGCAAGAAATCACGGAACACACACCTGGGGAAAAACTAGGTCCTCAGAGGGACGTAACAAGACACATAATATCATGCCATAAACTGAATAATGAAGCTCAACAGAAAAGTATGCATGAGTAAAGGTTCCTAACCATTCTAGGGGAATTGCAATTTAGAGGACAACGTTCTACGCAGGGGCTGTCTCAAGCATGTAATAAAGAGTGGCCAACAAGTAGCGCTCATCCGAGACACTATCGGCCGGGTAAACGTAGCGCTTATCCGAGACACTATCTCCAAAATATGTATAAAGTAGCCCCTACGCTAGTAGCTGTCCCCTCCCCTCCAATGATGCTATACGTGTGTCGTAACCATGACACACAAACACATGTCGTTTCGACAACACGAGTTTATAATAGATAACTGTCAAGTCTTCTAACATGCCTCTATTGACAGTTATTCCTACGCATGCGCACGGTGATCAGCCAACACGCAAGTGACCACTATATGATACTCACAACTCTCACACACAACTCGTGTACCATCGTGACAAGTCGATGAGACACACTAAATTTGACGGTAGTCCTTTAACTCTAAGTCAATTATAAAATATAGTAATTTGCATTTACATATAATTTAAAAAGAAACAACTAAAACATGCATGATATTGAGCAGGAAATTTAAACAGTAAGGCAAGGTGTCTTGCCTGATGTGTCGCCTGATGTGGTGCGATGATCCGACAAGTTCTGTTTTGTCCAATAGCCGAAGTCACTGGGTAAGCGTCCAAAATTCACGAGAAAAAGAAATGCACGATTAGTCGTGATCAAGGGGATAATGGGATCTGTGGAGGAGTAAATACATATACTAATTTTAGAAAATATTTTTATAATACTTTCACGTAATACTTGAAAATATTTTTTATATACAATTTGAAAAAAAATATTTTTATTAGTCAAAATAATTTTAAATATCTTAGTTGAAAATAATCTATATACCTCACAAGTTTAGGAAACCACGTTTTTATTAGTCAATTCTACGTTTAGATGAATACTTGAAAATCAAAATTTGTTTTAAGCAAAACACACCTTTAAAATATATATATATACCTTGTAGAAAAGTAACTTTTTGTTAGTCAAATAAAATATAGGAAAAATAATTTTAGGCTATTGTGTGTTGTCAAAATAATGTTGGAAAAATATTAATTTAGAATAATTCACTAATAATTAATAATAACATCATAAACAAAAGTATTTAAAATAATACCAATGATTTAATAATAACAATAATAATAATAAACTTAATAATATAATAATAACCTTATACAGCCATTTCTAAGTAATAATAATAATATTAATATAATCTTAATAATAATAATGGTAATAATAAAGATAATAATATAATAATAATGATAATAATAATAATAATAATAATAATAATAAAAAAAAATCATAAATCCTTTCACCACTTTTACATTATTCCCCTAAATACTTCAGTAAGAGAGAGAGAGAGAACGAAGAAAGAGGGAAAAATGGGTTTTCTCACCGAGGTGGCTCCGGCGTCGGCAGCGGCGGAGGTCGGTGAAGCTGAGTCGGCGAGGAGAGGGGTCGCGGAGGGTTTAGAGGACGACGGTGGTCGGTCGATGTGGGCTACACGGAGATGCAGGCGGCGGTGATAGGGTTTTCCCGGCCGGGGCTGCCGTATCTGCGGACACGGCGGCACGACAGTGGCGAGTCGGTCGAGGCTGGTCGGCCACTCCGCGTGAGCGGGAGACGCCAGACGGCGAAAGGCAGAAGGCGACGGTCGTGTGCCCACACGGAGAAGGCAGCGGTCAGCGGAGGTTGCGGCTGCGTCGAGGTGAGCAACTCTCGTTTCCTCCCTTTTTTATACTTTGGAGTTTTGGGTTGGTGGCGGGACGGTGGTCCGTGGTGGTTGATGGCGACAGGGAAGAGGGTCTGGGTGTTTGGCGAGCAGAAGTCGGGATGGTTGTCGGGGTTGTGGAGATTTTGTCGTGATAGGTACGGGGGGCCGGGGACAGGGCCAGGATGGCGGTGATGACGGAGAGATGATCGGGGAGGCGGGGTTGATGGTGGTGACGAGGTGGATGTTGACGACGTTTGGGGACAGTGATGGCGGTGATGCTGTGGCCCGGTTGGGCAGGAGGCGCTTGTGGTGGTGGTTGGTTGGCCAGGGCGAGTGGAGTCGGGGTGACGATGGCGGTAGAGGCGGGATGGTGGTGACGGGGGTTTACTGTTTGTAGATGGTGGTGGTGGTGTCGAAATTAGGATTAGGTTTTTGATTGTGTCGGGTGTGTCTGACACGGGGAGATTGAAATTGTATGTGTAAAAAATATGGAATAAGACGGGGAGGGAACACGGACACGGTGCACGGGATTGTGGAGAAATTGTGGATGCCTGAAATTATGGAGGAGTACCTGCCTATTTATAGGATGTGGGAATTCCCATTTAGATATGATTAGGATTATTTAAAACCCAATTTGATTTAAATCAATAATCGAATCCAATCTCAAATCCAATTCAAATCTAATTTAAATTAAATTAAATTAAATTTTAGTTTAAAACCAATGGGATAAATCAAATTCCAATATGGATATCAATTTATTCTTTTTAAATAAATTCAAAAATCAAATCAAGATTTAAATGGCCATAATGACCTCCAAATATATTTTTCAAAATACCAATAATAATAATTTCAAAAATAATAAATGTTTTTAAATATCTTTTTGAATAAAAATATTAATATTAAATCTCGAAAATTATATTTTTAATGAAAATAAACTAGTAAAATATTTAGGAAGTATACACGTATGCACAAGAAATAATTGTTATAAACGAAGGGCTTTGTATAAATAAATAAATAAAATAATGAGCTTGAGATTTTGGTATGATAGCTAAAATAACTATTACATATATTATTTTGAATTGATACAAAATAGAAAAATATTTTTTTAAAAAGAAATATGTACGCTCGCACATATTAGCATTCGTCGAGCAATTTTGAAAATAAAATTTTGTGCGCGACGTAAAATACGACTACACGACGTACAATACAAATTTAAATCAGTACCAAAAATTAAAATAATAAAAAAAAAATAGTAGAAATTTAGGGGTTTTACAAGATGGGGATTGAAGTGAGAACATGGTTAATGAGGATCATCTTGCCTCCCGGAGATAGCGTCGTGTTGTGCCATCTTCTAAGCTTTTTCATGATGCGGTTGATCAAATCCTCGAAGATACCGACGTTCGATTTTTCGTACACAAGGGGACATCCCAGATATTGGAATGGGGGTGCTTAAGAGGGAAGGAGATGGTAATGGAGAGGATGCCGGCTTGCTCTATCGTAATTTTGTGGTGAGTGTAGATGACGCTTTTGTCCGGGTTAACCTTCTGGCCCGAGCAGCTAGCATAATTCTGGAGGGTGTTGTGGACCACTTCGACCGATCCGATACCCCCGGAAGAGAGAGAGTATGTCGTCAGCAAATGCGAGGTGGGTGATAATGGGGCACCCGTCACGAAATAATTTTGGGTTATCATTTTTCGGTATGAGGATGAGATTGGTGCTCGAGATGGCTCTGGGTATGTTGTACCTTGGAAGAAGGCGACGACCGCCTCGTGGATGTCTGTCTTAATAATGTCCCAGCAGGAACAAAAAATCACCCCGAAAATCCATTTGGGCCCGGGGCGCTGTGCTCGTCTAGAGCCCAGACAGCGTCTTTCACTACCATCTCGGAAGGAGGTGTCTCTAGTCGGATGTTGTCGCCTTCGTTGATGAGATGCGGAATCACCTCCATGAAAGAGGGGTCCCTGATGACGATCTCTTTGGAGAACAGATTGGAGTAGTAGTACTCGGCCGCTGCCTCCAGGATACCTTTCTGGTCTTTGATGATGTTGCCGTTGCTGCACAATTTGGTGAAGGGTGAGTTTCTGCCTACGCCCATTGACGCATGCATGTAAGAAACTCGAGTTTTTGTCTCCCTCGTTGTCCCATTTAAGCCTGGCTCTCTGCTTCCAAAAATCTGTCTCCACTTTCAGATGTAATTTAAGGATAGCTTTGGTGAGGTTGAGGGTAGTCCTGGCCGTGGGGGATCTATCATTCATGAATCTAATCTCAGCACGAATAACGTCATCCTCGGCATCCCGGATAGCCTTAAATATGTCCCCATAGGTCTGCTTGCTCCAATCCTTAACAATATCATACTCCTAACTTAATATCTAGATATTACTAACCTTGTCAGAATGGAAGCTTCTAATGTAATATCTAGGCTTATGACTAATATCTAGGTTAGGACAATTCTAGGTTAAGGCCTAATGAAGAGATTAGTACAATATTAATTAATCAAAAATCTTTTTCACCAAAAGTCAAAAATAACCAAAATACCCTTGACCTAAAAAGTAATAATTAGTCAATCTAATCACATGGTTAGGTCTCCATGATCATGGTTAAGCTCTAGGTCAAGTAACTCTAAGGTTATACGAAAAAACACCAAAATCACAATTCACCAATTTAAATAGTATTCAATTAATTAATATTCACCAAAAATCATTAACATGAGTTAAATTTATTGTTTAATAATCAATTTACAAAATTTCAAAATTACTCTTATTTTAGAAAAGTAGTGGTTACAAAGTCCATGTCCTCGGCTACTAACAGAAGGAAATAAATTGTAAGCAAGTCACTTTACAAGCAGTCAATTAATCCTACGGTTGTCTATAGTTTAGCTGGGTTATCCCAGAAGTGTTTATTTATCGGAATCCTCAGATTGTGTCATATCAAAGTAGGGCTAGCCGAACCTGATATAATATATGCATACATAAATACATCGGTCCCTCGTAAGGCCACCGCGCTAAACAGGTAATAATAGTTCTAGTCCTCCTATAGGGAGGTACTAGCTCGGCATTTAATAAATCGGATACTACACTCCACTAGTGTAGATAAATATACAGTATCCATGGAGGCCAACCCGATATGTTAGGATAGGGCCTAGGGTGGCCGGTAACGTACGATCTCCAGATTTTGTTCCCTTTTAATGCTTCAACCAATTCATGTTTCTTAGAATTAACTTATGTTTATGTTAGAATCACAAGTCGTGGTCACATGTTCATCCTCCTAGATACCGTACCTTAGTATCAGTACCCTAAGTATGAATCAACATCGGCTTATTGAGTCCCAAATCAAGATCCATTCTTAGTGTAATGCATCAATCAAGCAATCATCAACCACGCTAAATTACTGACTATTCATCATGATTGTGCTTGAAACAGGAATGTACTGACGTATAACAAGCATGCTTATTAGCATCTCAGTACATATACCGGATAATACCTCATATGTGTTCGGAGATGCACCTTAGTGCTCAGGCAGAAAATTGTACCTCAGTACACACATGGAATTGTACCAACACATGTACAAGTAATAAAGTCAGAAACATGGTTAAGTAAGGTAGTCACATGGAATTATTTTGGTACATAGGTCACTTCGGTTCGTAAGTCACATAATCTAAAGTTCCCATGGTACACTAAGGTCAGGATAGGAAATCAAGTCATCAAGAGAAAATAGCAAAAACTGCTAAAATATAAATCCAGATAAACATGCATATGGAGTCTCGGGAACATAAAAACAATTATGCGTATGACACAGTCATGCTTATTGAACAATCATATACATGGCAAAACTGTGCATGGCAAATGTGGTGGTAGAACTGTACATGGCAAAACTGTGCATGGAAAATCCGTGCATGGCAAAAATGTGCATGGCAAAATTTCACATGGCAAATAAGTGCATAGGAATTGTGCTGGCAGAACTGCGCACGGTAAAGCAATCTTGCACCTTCTGCCCATGCGCATTGGTAACCCATTGCGCATGACTCGCATGTTGTCGAAGTGTGGTGCTGCAGGACTGCTTGGGCATGGCATCTCTGTGCCTGGCCTCCTACGCATAAAGGGTCATCGCCCCAAACAGCAAGTTCAGTCGTAGAAATTTCCAAAAACTTACCATGGCTAAACTTCCTCATCCGAACTCGAAATCAAGCAAAATAAAATCAAAAACTACATCAAATCAAATTTCTACAGCATGAAATAATTAGATTTGAAAATAGTAAGTTTTGATCAATTACTTCCATGAAAAACTCATAAAACCTTAACTTTAAGACTTAGATCTATACTAAACTAGCCATTAAATCGATAGCTCCAAGAACTAAATATGTAGAGAAAGTTTAGATGCATAATATAGACTAATACTATGTAAAAAAATCAAGAAAAATAAAATTGCAAGTGGTCGCTTCATTAGTGCAAGTTGTACTTGCCTAGGGTTGGTTGGGAGGAAATGAAGAGAATGAATGAAAAGAGAGGAGAGAAAAGAGAAGATGAGGAAGAGAGAGAGGATGAGGAGAGAGAAGAGAGAGAGAGAGAGAGAGAGAGAGAGAGAGAGAGAGAGAAAGAGAGTATATATTAGGGTGGGGCAAGGTGGTTCCATTAAACTCTCATCCCTATCATGCTCTAACCAAATGACTAATGACAGGCTCCATGCTACATGATACAAATAATTAAAAACCTAAGTAAAATTCTGATCACAACATGGTCCAGTTATTCCATCTTTGAAGTAGTAAACCACCCCTACCACCAGACAAGGACAAGGGGTGCGTACTATTTCATGACGAAATTGTTCCATGCCATGACCAGTGAAAATACAGGATATAGGAAATCAAGATAAGGTACCAGGCACTATACATAGGACTAATACAAAAAATAAGTATACCAAAAACAGGAAGTGATAGTATTGGTTTAGGCAAGTGGGCTAGTTCTACATGCCAGTACACGATAATGTACTGACCTACTTTGTGGGCACTCTTTTTATGTGCTCGTACTTAGGAAGTTTAGTACACAAAGATTGGCCTTGATCAGTTCTGCGACATCGAAGATTTTTGGGCATGCAGAAGCTCTTAGCAAAAGGTAATGTCTTCTGTTTATAAAGGGCGTAATATATGGAACATTGTATATCTTTTGTACCAGTAAGTTGTAAGCCAAGTCGGCATATACAGTTGTAAGTCCATGTATAAACTATCAAATGTAAGCCTATATGGCATGGGTTTCAGTTGGCTATCATGTGTATTATGAGATGTGTTGTAAGCTTTGTATTCCACTATATGCCTTCTACTTTATTTAATTATCAATAAAGAGAATATATTTCTACATGCCTTATTGTGACTTCAAGTTCTCTGCTCGTTTTCTCTACTATAAATCAATAAGGTGTTCCATTCAATAAAAGAGATGTATCATTATTATCTTTAATTTGTCTGCTTGTGTTGCTGCGATGTATTTCTATTTGAAGATTACCAATTTTGTACCATCTTTGCCTTGTACAGACTTGTACAACATCACGCCCAAGCGAGAACGATCAGTTCCCAAAGATTTATGCAAGGAAGAATGATTCTGCAGAATCGAAATGAAACAGTTAACATATGTTGTAGAGATCCTTGAGTATGCGGAGCACTGTCAAAAGTTCCATTCCTTGAACTTGAATGTCCCTATAATAATACAAGAGATCCATCTTAGAGTTACTTAGTGCTTGCTTGTTTACATGTTAAGAATAGTAAACATAGTATAATTGTAATTTTAAAATAAAATTAATATTTTAAAAGAATAATAGTTGGACTACATTAACCATTATCCTTGGGCATAAAGGTTCTATCTGATTATTCGGCTCTTCAAAATCCTGCAAAAATATAATTTTTAAGCAAAACAGACAGACTACAAAAAATGATAAAAGCAAAACATAAATTATATACTAACATGTTTTGATTTTTTGCATTTTCTTTGATTTTTTTTTCTATTCCAGGTTGAATTCTCTTTGGAGCCCCTTTTTTTTTCTTTGACACTAGTGGGTCAAGAATTTGTATTGCATCAAAAATGTTCTCATCAACAACATTACGGGTGTCACCATGAGATTCTTCTGACCTTTTGAAAGACTGATTAGCCTTTTCATATTTTTTCAAGGCTTCTTTCAGTGCAAGATATGCAATTTCAAAACACATTGACCCCTCCTTACTTAACTTAGTGGCTTCTTGAAACAATTCATCAAAACGATGCTTCTTGTATTGGACATCATTTGAGATTTGTTGTGTGGTGTAGACACTTTTGAAATGTTTAGTCCATCGTTCTAATATATGTTTAGAGAGAATTTGGAAAATTCCCAAAACTGAAGTGCTTGTACTCAAATCAATGACAAGCGTAATAAATCTCATCAGTACTTTCACCCCATACTACCTTGAATTCATTCTCCTTTTCAGAAAAACACCCTACAGCTCATAATACCTCAACTTGAAACTTCTTAAAAATTTAATGTGTGTAAATTTGGACATTTGTCTTTCAAAAGATGATGAGACTTCAAATGGGTTATTTGTGTTATGTGATAAAATCTGCTTATGCTTTTTCTTCTTGCCCATATTGTGGAGCCACCTTGTATTATTCTCGAAACTCTTTCAAACTAGTCTTCTTGTTTACATATTTATCAAAAAATGAGTTTATGCTTTCAGAGTGTTGAGTTGTCGACATTCCAGCGAAAAATGTTTCTCTCATGTTAGTCGGCACCCAATATGAACGATCTTTAAACAATGACTCAAGCCATCATCTTCTTTGAGGTCAAATCTCCTAATCATATCCCACCAAATTTCTCAAACTCTTCACATGTCCATGAATTATAAATGCCTCACTAGTTTGTTTCTTTCCATGCCTTGTACGAGCAAGTTTCACATAGATAAATTTTTAAGATTTCTTTGATCACCGATTAACTTTAATTGAGGCACCAAAACCAACAAATTTAACATACCTTAAATAAAATGATTTTACCTCTTTATGCGAAACAAATTCCATTTTGATGTAAGGTTCTAATCCATCAACATGTTCTTCAACGTCTATTAAATACCACATGCATCAATCTCCTCGTCCATCTCTTCACTGCTTAAATTTAAATCAATATTTAGGTTCATAGTTAACTATATCAAAGCACGAAGTAAACACAATTACAAATATTTATAGAATTATAACACAATCAAAATCTATACTGGATAGCACAACCAACAAGCATTAGACTACTAAAACAAGCAAAGTGAATGTCATCTATATACTAAACATAAAAAAGTATGTTTATAGAGACAAAATTTCAAAAGTGACTAGTGAAGTATCTTATAGAAGATAAAAGTGAATCTTATAGCATTATTAATGACTCTACTTTGGCATTGTACACAACTGAAAGTAGTACAAAGATTACTGAAGCGCACACGCAACCAATTCGACTTCTGTTAAATCCTACACATACGAAGTCCATACACACATTTGATGCAAGTGGATCGCGGCCAAGTCGCCCGGAATGTCGGGATAGACTCTGTATCAGGGTTTTTCTAGATTTTCAAAATAGATTTTTTGCCAACTTTAAACTAATTTTAAATAAAATAAAATAAGTAATAAATGTCACGACCTGCACCGGTATAGGGGCACGAGTGCATGACAACGCCTGACCTACGTCGCAGCATCGCAGTAGAACGCTGTCTAAATCTTCTAAACTAACTAACAATATAAATATCATAACCTGTCGAGATAGTCATCTCCAAACGGAGGACAAATAATGACAATATATCCATACTCAATCACAAAGAAAAATAAATGGCATAAAAAGATAAAGACAACATGACATAAAATATCCAGAGAAAGTCTAACATAAAAAGAAATAATACAAGTCCAAATAATCTAAGAGTCAACAGTTCAAATACAAGTCCAAAAATAATAAACAAGCAAGGAGTCTAACTGGAGACAAATCCAGTACCAATCTAGCCTAACGAAGTCGCTAAATAAATCTCCTCAGTTGGAGCTAGACCCTCCTGAATCAGAGTCTCTCGATCTACACCTACCACGTGGGCCGTAATAGGTAGGGCAACCATCATCAGTATCGTCTGAAAAGTATATTCAGTCAGGATTGGAGCGATATACATTTCTAATAATATTTTCAGTAAATGATAAAGACTATGTAACAGTAAAAAGAGAGAATATACAAGATAAATACCATGTACATGAATGTAACAGGGCATGAGTAAATTTTAAGTAAGTACGAGAGCAGGTAAACAGGATATATCATGTACAAGAGTCAAAAAATAAACTATCTATGTGAGTACTAGTTTCAACATGTGATCGACTTAGAAACTTGCACAGGAATATATGGCCTGGTTAATCATACGTGCGGTGTATGATTAATACTCACATGAAAACATGACATGCACATAAAGGGTATGATCATATATCTATACTACGACTCCCTGCTCCCGACTGACATTGGATCCAACCATGGTATGTTACGACACAAAATTATCTGAGAAGGACGCAAGCCTTTGCATGAATCGACGTATATACAATGCATAGGAACAAGAATAGGACTTGCACATGATATACCAAGACAGGAATAACATCTTATGATAGGATCTTGACAATACCAATCCGTATAACTAATGTGTCAAGAAATTAAGGATATCAACACTAAATACGAGAAACATAGAGGATACCATAAACAAAAAATTATGAGAGAATGTACTCATCTGAGATTTGGTATGAAATATCAATGTCAATGTTTGTTTTGGAATCTATACTAGGTCATTACTAGGTTTTCCAATCATTTCTAGGTCAAACTAGGTCACACCTAGGTTTAGGTCCATACCTTGCCATACCAAGGTATTCTAGACTATACTAAGTCAATAACCTATGTATCTAGCTATTTTGTATACCTACAGGCTCATTTAGCATTATCCTAACTAATACTCCCTTATCTTACATGCTACCAAGACATCTATCATATGGGTAAATTCCTAATTCTTACCTTGACTCTACTCTATACTCAATGACAAATAACATAGGTAAACACACTTCCTATATCCAAGGCACTAACTATATTACCAACTCAAATGCCCTAGTAATTCCATTACCTACTCAAATGCCCTATTAATTGCATTACCTACTCAAATAAAGAAAACTAATTACCTAGCTATGACATATGGGTAATGCTTTACCTATGCCTAATGCCCCCTCTCATTCTAGCATTTTACCCATCTTGACCATTACCTAATCCTCCCTACTCTTACATAACCCACAATCGACACCAATAACACATACACAACACTCTAACACATACTAACTACACAAATACCTAGACTTTACCAATGTCCATACTAATTCCAATTAACTATCTAACATACCCTTCCATTAGCTGTCTACTAGCCGCATAAACTGCTATTACTACAAACAGGTTGACACTAACACTGCTGCACAAACGGTCCATCTGCTGCCCTAAATGCTTATACCTACCCCTACCTGTAATGCACACCTATGCTTCATTCTAATATGGTTGCACACAGACCCTGTGATGTACTCACCTAGATATTACACTTAGAAACACATAATTGATACTCTAATATAAGCCCCCATACACACACACCACTGAACTGCCTGTTGTCCCCTTTTCTATTTATACATGTACACACAGACACTCTCACTCCCTACCAATCTCTCAACTTCTTCACACCTGCTCGCTGCAGGGAGTAAGAAGCCCCTACCTAGGCACCCTTCCCTCTACCTGTACACAGGTCATCCCCAAATACCTATACCCATTCTCCATATAATCCCACTCTCATATATAGCCCACACTCACATATAATCTACACTCACTTACATAGGATCCTATGGTAACCACGCTAACACACTATTTAGAAAACAGAACATAGACACACGACATGAACTCCCCTATACACATTCACACATGTGTGCCCCCCAAACAGTCTGCACATAGGCCTGTAGCCTTGCTACTACAGGAAGCCTAAGGCTCCTGCCTGTGTGTGCAAGGGCATCCACACAAGGTCTTGTCTGCTATGTGAGACCCCCTACTACTATTGCTGTGGCTAAGCCCCTGCTATCTTCATTTCCTGTGTGCAAGTGCACACAGGCCTGCACATACATCCCTGCAGAGTGCAGGGCACACCATACTCCTACCTACCTGTACACACATATACTCATACAATATATGGAAACTCAAATGCTGCTAGTGCATACACCTATACACATACATCTTATTCTTGCTAACATACAACACACTCAAAGATGCACACACACTCTCATAACTGTGCAAGGGCCTGTGTAAGGATCTGCAATAGGGAATTTTGCTTGTGCAAGGGATTCACCCTACCTGTGCACCTACCTGTGTATAGGGTCTTCCAATGCTTCCCCTCTTATACCAACCTGTGTTGCACTCTCTTAAACCTGCTGTCCATATCCTGTGAACTCTTGTGCACAGGTTCACATAAACCTATTTTCCTCCATGCCTACAAACAGGTACCATAATCCTACATATCTAGAGGGCTACACCTACACCTATAAACACGTGTATCATATACACCTATGCATTCCCTCACACTAGTTACCTA
This sequence comes from Iris pallida, assembly GCA_029216955.1. NCBI lineage: Eukaryota > Viridiplantae > Streptophyta > Magnoliopsida > Asparagales > Iridaceae > Iris > Iris pallida. The sequence goes on from JANAVB010035018.1 coordinate 2,216,219, forward strand.
TCTATCACATTACACACACACTCTCAAGTTAGACACACACTGCCTTACTGTACATGGGAACTCCCAACTCTGTGCATACAAGAGCCCTGTCCCTTGTCTGCTTAGTGCACATGCCTGTGTGTATTACTTGCACAGGCCAACATTCCCTACACTCCACTTGACACCAAGCCATGCCCCCTGCTGCTGTGTAGGGGAAACTTTCCCCCACACCTGCCTGACCCATACTTAGGTTTTTCTATTACTATCATCATCCTTTGGATAACACTTTTTGAAATACTATGCTATCCCGAGCGTGTCTTTGAAATACACTAACAACTGCTAATTACCCACATCACACAAGATTGCTGCAGAATCCAATTTCCTCCTAGATACACATATATGTATCATATCCTTCATACATATCGTAATACTCCCATGCTACTCACTCACCCTTACACATGCTAAGTGACTGCTCATCCTGTCCCTTTCTCTCTGTTGCCACTCATAGGGACCAAAAAATGCTATGCAGTCTATAATGTTCTTGGTTCTCCTATTCTGCACTGTGCTTCCTATCTCATGCCTACTATTGTGTTCCTACTACTGCTATATGATATAGATATATATTAAAGAACTAGAATATTATTGATGTATCAGGCGCAAAATGCCGAAGCCTATACAAGTAAGCGCGCTAAGCGCCAAAAGATAGAAAACAACAAGAGCAAAATTAGCCAGGAGCTAGGCAGCTCGCAAGGCCAGGTCGGGACGGGCGTTAGGCCAGCGCCTTCCAAAGCTGACCGAGGTGTGATGGCATGTTTGCTGACTTGGATATCTGCCTGAGATTTTCCAAATCAAAGTTATAGTTCTATGGATGCCCTCGTACCAGAATTTGTTACGATTCTTCCACAGCAACCAGATTCCTGCGGCTGAGACGATCTGATGTCCATGAGACCTTCCCAGGTGGCGAGAAGATCGTTGAAGTCGTAAACCAGATGAGCACTGCTGCACCTTCTTGAAAGGCTGGACAGATATGCGACGTGAGGTCTCCGGCAAGGAGGACGTGTTTGGCAGTTTTGGTCTGATAGGATTTACAGTAATGGCAGCACGAGGCAAGGTTGAAGCCAATGGAGGTTAGAGAGTCATCGGTTGGAAGTTTTCGCGTTGCGCTCTTCAGATTAGAACAAAACATTTGTTGGGGATACAGGGCTGCCAAATGGGGCGAGAAAGGGGTCGGAGTACCGATGCCTCTTGCCACAATCCTGGTGGAGGCCAATAAGAAGGTAGCTCCGAAATTGGGGACCATCTCAGGGTATCTGGACTGTGGCTGAGCCGCACAACCACGACGGCAAGGCGATTGGCGGCCCCATCCCTAGCATTCAGTCACCCGGTCCCATCTCCAGCCTGAGTTATTATCCCACAAATACGAATCGAGTGGTTGGAGGGGGCAGGTCGGGTTGGCTGAAGGATAACATCTCCAATCCACCTCTGTGGCACATCGATGAGCTTTCGTTGCCTGGCTGTAGGCGAATGAGGGGTTCGGCGAGGATGCGGTCGTGAAGGATGCGTCTCCAGGTCAGGAGGATCTGGTATTAGCGATGCAATTGTGGGATGGGAGTTTCGAAAGTATCTGTCCTTCATAAAACGATTCCAAAATGAGTTGCCCGAGCGGAGTTTCTACCAAAGCTTCATGGAGCAGGCATCAACGATGTGATAAAGATGACTAAATTCCAGCCCTCCCTCGTCGATCGTTTGGCCATCGAGTCCCAACTGGCCCAGTGGTGTCTGTCCTTTCCATTATTGTGCCCCCAAAAGAAGTTAGAGAAGAGGGATTCCAAAAGGAGAGAACCTTCTTAGGGGGGAGCAAATGGCCAGGGTGTAGAGGAGGATGGAGGAGAGGACGTATTTGATGAGGATCATCTTCCCGCCCGCGAAAGGGTGTTGTGCCAACCCTCGATTTCTTTACTGATTTGTTCACCATGCCGTCAAAGATCCCGAATTTGATTTCCCGTACAACAGCGGTTACCCTAAGTAGGTGAGGTAGGGTGGGGTAGGCGGTAGTAGAAAAGGAGGTTAGGTTGGAGAGGGCAGTTGAGTGGGTCATGTCGGCCTTGTGGTGGGTGTAAATGACGCTCTTGGAGGTGTTGACTTCGTTGAGTGTAGCACCCAATTTCTAAAATGGGTAATTTTGAAATTTTGTAATTTTAATCTTTAATAATGGTATTTAAATCATGATATAATTTTTGGTAATTTTTAATTATTTAAAAACTATTTTTATTGGTGATTTGCAATTTTGGTATTTTGCTAGTAAAACTTAGAGACTACTTGACCTAGAGCCTAACCTTGTGATTAGGATGTGTTAATTATCATTTTTGACCTAGGGATATTTTGGTTATTTGGTTTCATGGAATTATTTGTTAATTATTTGATTGATGGTTGTTATTTTTGACTTCTGCTAGTTGTGACTTAAGAGGCTAACCTAGAGTTGACTTTGACTTTGGTGACTTAGTTAGCATGGTATGGGACCCAAATCTAACTTAAGTTGGTCTTAGTTGACTTGAGTGTGACTAGAATTCATGAGAGGATTGAGAGAGTTTAGTGTATTGGACTTTTGGTTAAGGAGTTGAACTAGCTAGTTAACAATCTTGGCCCAAAGCCCACCATGAGAGACCCTAACCCTAGCTCTTAATTTGGACAACCACAACAGCACAAATTAAATCCAATTTCAGCCTATATAATGTCTCTTCATAACCACTTGCCTATTTTAGAACACCACCTTGTAGGAAACCCTAATTTATTCCCCCTTTTATCAAATCTCCCCATTCCTCCACCAAATTGATCCTAATTTTTTGCATTTCGATTGAAATCTGGAGAGTAGAAGAAGAAAAAGGCTAGCTTGTAATGAGGGGAGCTCATTGGAACATAGCCTGAGGAAGGAGACTTCACTATTTGGGCTTTTTCTTAGAGATTGGCTCTCTATAGGTAATCCCTACAAATCACCCTAAATTTGATTTTATTTCATAGATGCATCCATCTAGGTGTCCCCTAGTTGTAGGTGTAGTTTGGTAGGAAATAGAATTAGTTTCGTGTCCGTATCGGACACGTATTCGTGTGTGTACATAAATGATCGATGAAATGTTTGAATGAAATTTATTTTATTATTTTCGAATTCTGTTTGAAGTGATTTGTAGCCCTATAGGTGTGCTTTGGATCCCCCTAGGACTGAGCATGTTTGTGTCCCGTTCGTGTCCAAAATCGAACACAAACCTGTGCACGAGGACTGTCACAGTGCCCTGCTACCCGACCCTAAGTTCTCAATCATTTGGACACGTGGACACGTGCCACTTGGCACAGAGGGGGGCAACCTCTGTCAGCACACCCCTCAAGTTTGACACGATCTTGTGTCGTGTCGAGGGAGCACGGACATCCGCACAGGTTTTGTACTAGACGTGTGCCATCGGATTTTGCCCTCTGAAACTCTCTTCGTATCCTGTCCTGACATGACAAGGACATAAATAAGGGTTCATAACACGAAGACCTATACTAGACCTAACCCGAGACACAACGAGGTTTTTCGTGTCGTGTGTCGTGTCCATTTATGATCGACACACGCGCACCATACTACTGTACTGTATTTATTGACACATTTTTATTTGTGTTTGGACACGTTCGTGTCCAGTTTCCTGGACACGAATATTTCCCCCAAACATGTGTGCACACACTCGACACCTATGTGCACTTTAATTTGATGTTATTTGTAATTTTCATGTTGATTTGGGATTTTTCCATAAACTCTGATACTAGGTTCGGATATCCTGTTCTTCTTGTATTTGGATATTTCGTGTCCATTATGTGGACATGAAATCCCTTCCCCTGACACATGTTCACTGTCACCCACCTCTGTATGTGCCTGTATTTGGGTTTTTGAATTGGTTTGATATTCGAATAGGGTTTTGGGTTCGAAACCCATCATTTTTCTGATACCTACAGTAACCCGAGTTCAAGTTGGGATTTAGTTGATCTCTATTTCATTTTTTTCTGAGATTGATTATATATTGATAGTTGTTAGATTCCTAATGTTTAATTTGATGTTGGTATTGGTCGGATTTGCATTTTCTGGAACCGGATACATGAACTGATATCAGGGTTTCGAATAGAGTTTGACTGAAATGAAAACCGTTTTTCTTTTTAACTAAAAAATTTTTGGTGTTGATTCATAACTGAGATTAGTTAGAACTGAGAATTCAATGTTAGTTAGATAATGAGTTGAATATAGAGTTGGGTTTGAAATAAAAACCTGAGAATTTTGAGAGATTGAAAGCTTGTTTTCATTGATACTTAATATATGGGAAACCTAAAAAATTGAAATGAGCATACACCTACTCACTCTTCACTCTCACTATCACATATATACCTATCACACATGTGAACCCCCTCGCTACACATTTTTGTATTATCATTCTTGTATTTGTACACTGCTACAGATACATCTCATTACCATGACAAGCATTTCACAGAACCCTTCCTTGCCTACACCATGCTGTCCACTCTATACATACACCCACACATCACTCTCTGTCACTGTACACACACCCTCACCTTCACCAACACACACACTCTCCTACCTTGACTGTTCACAAACACACACATATCACTCTCTAGTTCACTGCCACACCCTCACCTACATCCACACAGACGCCCACCTATATACATATATCACCCTATATATATGTATATAATGTATGTTATGAATGGATATATGCAATGAAAAAGATGCAAGATAATGAATGACATGAATGAATGATAAATGAATGCATGAATATATATATATATATACATATATATATATATATATATATATATATATATATATATATATATATATATATATATATTTCATACATTACCTCCTTACATTGCATACATACTTGCATATATGCAAGTATGTATGCAATGTAAGGAGGTAATGTATGAACTTAAACATGAATGGTTATATGCCTATAGGCATGCCTATATATATTGTGTATGAAGATATATGTATTTGTGTATGTGTGATGTTGGTGTTGACCTTGTGATTGTGTGTGAGTACTAGGCTAGACTTGGTAAAGCTTAGTGAGACTTGATTGGGCTAGGACTTGACCTAGTTGACCTAGTTTGACTAGTGTAGTTGACTAGAGTTGACCAAGGGTTGACTTTAATCTAAATGACTTGTTAGACTAAGTTTAGACATAGAATAGCTTGATATACCTAGTGTGACTCAGTGTGACTTGGTTTGACCCAGAGTTGACCAAGAATTGACTTTGGCCTAGATTGACCTAGAAATTATGTAGATGCATTGTACACTTCATTTATCATCCCTTGTATACATCTTGACTTGTCTTGCTCTAAATAGGAGTCAGATATATCGATTCGGACATTATATTCTCACAGACATTCAGATCGCAGGCGAGTACATTCTCTGATCATTTCATACATGTTAGGATTTATATTCTAGCCCTAGATTACTTTACTTGATGCTGTCACGTTGTTAACACGGATTAGTACTATATGGATCTTTACATTGAGATGTTTTCTCCCTCGGGAGCATCAGATACATCATTTCATGTGTGTTTTACTTTCATCATGTACTCTTGTGCTTTCATTATTCATGTATACTTTTGTGATTCCTGTACTCTCATGCTCACAGAGCCCTCATGTATACCTTCATGTGCACCCATTTATGGGCCCCCATGTGAAACATTGTACAAAAACATAACTTATCTGGATCCTTGTGTATTGATTGGGGTACGGGGGAGTAGAAGCAGTCATGTGAACAATCCCAATGGTCATTGTATAAACTCTTATTGTAATCATGTACAAATTTAAGCCGTTCACATGTCTATCTTGTACTCTACATTACTAGTCACTGATAATTCTCTACTTATAGTATCTATTTATTGTTTGCAAAGAACAAAAAGCTTTATTACAAACTAAGAAAAGAGTACAGGAGTATAATTGATTTCTGGGGAAGTATAACTATAGAATCTGATCAGAAGACGATCACTTTATGTCACGACCCGCACCCAGTGAGGGCACGAGAAGTAACGAACGCCAGCCTACGCCGCAGTGTCGACGTAGAACGCTGTCCTAAGTCACCATGTCTAACACAATCTAAATAACTATGAATAGAGAGTAAAATAAAACGTAACTCAATCACAATACTAAGATGGAATAGAAGAAGGATCTCAAGAGAGTCACAATAAAGTCTAGGTGTAAACCACCAGAAATATCTCAAGTACAACTCATAAAAGTCTCAAATAGAAAAACAAATAAGTTCTAAGTCTCAGCTAGACTATGGGCAAGTCCTCAGCGACTGTGGGATCCTCCTGTGGGCCCACGTCGCCAGTGTCATTTAAGCCAATGCCATAATAAGTACACAGTACTCCTCATCATCACCTGTAAAATTTTCAACATGCCCAGTGGACGGAACGAGCACATATCTCTCACACAGTTCATATCAGGAATGGACATATAAGCAAGTTATAGAAAAACTATACATGAATCGCTGTAAAGAGAAATCAACAGGAGAGAAGATATAACTGAGCTATAAATATGAATAAATAAGAATATAACCTTCTACGTGAAACAAGCATGAATTGGTTATGTAAACTTGGGTTGCACATGTACAACTATGGAATGAACATGGATAACAACACTCGGGATAATGTCACATAACCAACTACACTCTCCCTGCCCCCAACCAATATACAAGGATCGAAGCATGTTATGTTATTGCACATGGATAACAACTACTGTATATATGGGCTCATATGGTCATGAGTGTACATGAATAACTATGAGTGCACAAGGATAAAGTGAATACATGGAGTACATGATGAACATGATAAAGTACAAGAAACATGACATACTCGATGTATCCGAGGGATAACATCGCAAAAAAGATCCATAGGTACCGATCCATGTGGACGTCGTTCAGCATCAAGTATACTAGTCTATAACAAGTCATATCCAAAGCATGAAAAGTTCAGAGAATGTACTCGCCTGGCAATCCGAACTGCTGATGATGAAAAGTGACTGGGCTGGAGTAATACGATCCTATTTAAAAACAACCACATGTCATAATACAGTCTAAAATATCATAAAGAAAGTCTTCCATGCAAATTCTACATGATTTGGGGCAATCTAAGTCAAAGTCAACTTTGGGTCAACTTTGGTCAACCAAACCAGTCAAACTAGGTCAAAGTTGGTTAACTCTCAACAAGTCCACTTTTAGGTCAATACTAGTCCTACATATCAATTACCATGCATCCTAATACAAAAATCCTACCGCTATTTACACTAAAATTAGGATCTATCCTACCCTTCAACAATTCTAAACTAATCAATAGGCTAAACGACACTTGTCATCACAAATCCTAACTAATAATCAAAATAAACTTGGCATTTAACAATCCTAATTAATCAATAAACTGAACTCTAGAAATCCTACAATCAAACCATTTATATATACATCACCCAAAATTTCAGATTCCTCTTGAAGCTATCACAACAAATTCTAAACTAATCAATCAACTAACTTAGCCAACCTAACTAAACTTAGCTAAATTAAACTAACAATCAACTAACTAACTAACTAACAATAAACTAACTGTCCTATGCAATGATGCCCTCTCCTTTGATATCCTATTATGATACCTACTTGAAAACCTATTGCTACCCAGACTTGGACACAGCCTACCTCATTAAGTAACTAACAGGTATCACTTACCTGTGGGCAAATAGGATCTACAGTTCAGAAATCACTTGAAAACTGAACCAAAAGAACTGAACAGAAAAAGGTGAACTGGAACAGGAAGAGGGGAAAACTTGAAAACTGGAAATCTAACCCAATCTCAATACCCCATGCCAACCTAATTTCTAACACGGCCTAGTCCTTAAGTAAACTAACAGGTATCTAAAAGAAGGGGTTAAATAGGATATGAATGTTGGGTTTTGTACAGTAGTTAAAAAAAATCAGGGAAAAGGAAAAGAAGGAAACTGAACTAAACCTATCCACCAAGAAACTGAAACTGAAAAAAGAAACCGAACTTATCTTGATACCCAAACCAATACACAAATTCGATTACAACCTAACTCTTGATGCAAACTAATAATTATCACATAGAGGGGGTTACATAAGGTCTGTATGTTTGGTTTTGAACAGGATTAATCCTAAGTTCTGAACTGGAACCAACACATTAAGAATCAGTGAATTCAAAACTGAACTACCCGATATCAAGATTAACTCGAACACACCCTATCCAATATGCCAACTAGTAGGTACTCCTAGATAGCTCTAATAGGATCTGTAGGTTGTGTCTAGGCATGATTTGTACATCGAATTAAACTGAACAAAATAACAGAAAACAAACTAAAAACTGGAAATTTCTGTATCCTAGCTTGATACTCAAAACCAAACCCAAACTCAACTCTCAAAGATACAACTAATAGGTATTACCTAGATAGGGTTAATAGGATTTGTATGTCAGGTTCTATACTGAAATTAACATCGAAATCAGATGGGAACAATCAATCTCTGAAACAGGAAACTGGGACTTCAAAACTGACCCGATACCCAACATCAAAACTCGAACTCAAACTCTCGATGCTACAAACTAGTAGGTAATCTCCTAGACATGGTGTTGTATGATCTGTAGGTCGGGTTTACTTAGGAAAATCACCTCGAAATAATCAGAACAAAGGAAACAACTGAAACAGTGAACTGGGATTTCCAAGAAACCTGATACTTAAAACACAAACCTAAACATGACTAAACACAATAAAAAACATACATAATATTCAAAACCTAAGGTTGGTAATGTTTTCTGCGTATGTGTAGGTACTACCCAGGTCGTGTCGTGTCCAGATAACAAGACACGACGTGTCCAAATAACAAATCCTAGACTGGTCGAACTCCAACGATCCAAACATCGTACACGCGTGTCGCTCGTCCTATGGCTCGACACAGAGCGAAAGAGGACACGTGGTTCCTCGTACACGTAGCCCAACTATAGGGCTACATGTCCACGTGCCTGCACTGGACTCTCGCCACGTGTCCGTGTCGCACGAAGTGCGTATCGGACGTCGCGTTCTCACGTGCACGCGACAGGCCGCGATCAATGCCACGACGATTTCTCCGTCGATACTCTACGAAAACTCACCAAACTTTACGAGCATGCTGTCAGTCATGGCGCCTAGCCACTGACCAAAATTCTTGTGTCGAATCGTCGTGTCCCTCGAGAACGGACACGGCAGCAGCAGGACGCGCGCGCGGTCATCGTGCTGCGCGTGCGTGTCCTGTTTTGGACACAAAAATGCATCGATTCAATCAAGAACCTAGGGTTTTGGAATCCCTACACCTAGGGCTATAATTCGTGAAATTAGATTACAAAAATAACATGATCGAAATCTAAGAGGAATTTCAACGAACACTTCTAAACCTAATCCGATATGTGTCCGATACCCTATCAAACGGACACGAAACTTAACCAAACTTCATGGGTGGGTCTAGGGTACCTAGATGCATGCTACCATGAAGAAAAATCAGAAAAAACTATAGAGTTTAGGGGTTTACCTATTGTGAGTTGAAAAATCAAAAAACTGACTCCTCGATCGATGAGACGACCAGTTTCCATCGAGCAAACGCCTCCAACTCCTTGCTAACAATGATCCAGCAAATTCTCTTCCTTCCCACGATCACAACATACTTCGTTTGAGGTGAAACGGAGGTCGGATGAAAAAGTTAGGGTTTTGGAGAGCTGAAAACTAGGGTTTTGTAAAGGGGGTGTCTATTCCAATGCAATGCTTATATAGGAGATAGGGGTTTCCTATTTTGGCCGGCCATAGGAGTCCTAATAGGGTTAAGGTTGGTTCATGGGTCCCACTCCTCTATTTAAGTTGAGTTTAAGCTCATTTAACAAAAGGCTAAAAGACCAATTAATTAAATAGCCTAAAAATAGCCAAATGGCTTCTAAATTAAACCAAAGCCTAAAAATAAAATCTAATTAGCTAGATACTCATCATAAGTCATGGTTAGTCTCTATTGTGGGTTTTCTAAAGTTAGACCAAAGGCTAAATCAATCACAAGTCAATAATATCTAGAAAATCACAAAATGACTAAAATGACTTAAATGACTAAAATACCCTTATTTCAAAAAGTGGGTGCTACAAGTCTACCCTCCTTAAAATAATTTTGTCCTCGAAATTAAGATGATCCTACTCTTTCTAGGTCAATCCCCAACAACTATGGTCTTAAGAAAACTTATCTAAATCATGCAGTTGAAAAGAAATCATACAGGGTTATGGCAGGCAATCAGTTTGGAGTCTCGTCTAACTACTAAGGTCATACTAGATCAAAAGTAGTCATATGGTATCAAGCATATAAACATTATGGTAGGGTACAATAATCATTAAGATAGGATAAGGTATGGGTCAAGAACTTACCTCTACTAGGTCTGGTAGCTGGAACTCTCTCTCCTGGAGGTAGGCCTCGTCTAGGGGCAAGTGTAGTAGGACAGTCTCGTATCTTGTGTGTAGCTGACCCACAAAATAGGCACAATCCTAGTCTCTTCCTACAGTCCTTCCATGCGTGCCCATGCTTCTTACAGAAGGCACAGGTAGGCACTCGCTCAGCTGGCCTCTGCTGGACAGGAATCTGAACAGGATAGGCTGGTCTAGGCTGAAAGCCTGGGTACTCCTGAGGCTCTGGGTATAAACTGCTCCTCGCTCTCTTGGGACTAGGCTCCTCCCTCGAATGCATGTAATCCCACAACAGTTGGATACTGAGACTCTGCTCTCTCATAAGCTCAGCCTGAAGTCTCTGTACCTCCCACAAATCCTGAAGAAATCTGTGAATATGAGCTCCAACAGGAATGACATGGGGTACTGCTCCAGGAGGCAAAGAAGGCCCTCAGTCTCCGACTGAACTGCAGTCCCCTCCTGAAGGATAGAAGATGGAGGGAAATTCTTCGGTGAGGCTGCTAACACCTCCTGAGCAATAGAAGGGGGAAGTACAATCCCGGTCTCATCCGGAATTGCAGCTGTGCACTGGGGACAAACTCTGGTCATGGGTGCCATTCTGGAAAAGGATAAGGATAAATAATAAATCATTGGGCTGTAAGGCAGTATCATCCTATATAAATACTGGTGATTATAAAAACAACTGAAATTAACCATAAAGCATTAATATTCTAAAGATGATAAAAAAATCGAAAGTTTAAAGCACGACTTGTCAATAACACTGAAATCCAAACACACACTATATATATATATATATATATATATATATATATAGAAATTTTAGTCTCGATATGATCTAAGTTGATCAAATCTAGGATGAATCGAGGTTTGGGCAAGATGGAGAACGAGGTCGTTGAAGTCTCGGCACGAGTATCCAAGATTTAAAATCCATGTCACAATTGAATTAATTCAATTACATAAGGTTCCAAACATTGGACGATAAGGGAATGACCAAGTCGACTGGTCGCGATCGTGGGTTTAGAATTCAACACTATTGAAATCCTAAAGGATACTGTGAGGATATAGAATTAAGCCACTATCCTCCTTTTGATAAGGAAGCTAAACGTGATACTCTGGGTTGACCTATTAAGTACAGTGCCTTGCCTTTCTGAAATATGTGAAAGACAAAAGCAAAAGAGTTCAAAGACGATACGATTGAGTATAATACGTGGTTCATAGACGACGAAAATAGTTCAAGGAGAATTGCCAAGCTGTCGTGGATGAGACAGATGCTCTAGAGTCTCATCCACATAGAGTAATATATGAAAACGAACCAAGTGCACTAGGTTGATCAGACCATCATACACCGGTTCTGATTAGACAATATGTTAGTGGGTCGACCCAATAAAATATGTCATGATCAAGCTCAAAAACGGTTAAGCTTGCAAAACTAAGGCTAAATTAGCAACATAAGGTAGTCAAGTATAAGTAAGGGAGGTAATGATGAAGAAGAAAAAAATAGTCCAAGATCCTTAGCTAAGCTGGTCAAGCAATCAAGATAAGGTACAATGTTAAGCATTTAAAGAACAAGAAGAACACCATCACATGTCGGGTCGAAAGAAATGAGTCATGGTTGGATCTCGAATTTAAGTCAGAACGTAATTTAGTATCATGGTGAGGGTACAGGAATAAAAAAATCAAGTTGAAGCATGAAATAAACTTAATTAAGAATCCAGTAAAATAATCTAGGGACACAGTACTAAAGGCGAATACTGTTAGGGAATGATCAAATACAAATGGTTAGAAGTCATAATAAAAGATCTAGATTTGAGGAAAGGTTGAGTAAGTCAAGATTGAGATATAGTCCCATAGTTTGGCAGACGACTAACAATACTAGAGTATATACTACTATCATAGCCATGAGTGATATGACAATTAGTGTGGAATACTTCTATCTCATTAAGGTTATCTTGGTGGCCTACCTTTACATTCCAAAAAAAAAAAATTCCAAAAATAACTACCTCAATTTTGTATTCACTCTAACCCTTCCAATCTAACCACGACTAACATTTAAATCGTTTTCATAAATCTCATAATAACTTTTATCTCGTTACTACTAACCTTTCCAAATTTAACATTTCAATCCAACTTTAAACTCCAGAGTTAATGAATCATGAATCCATAAAATTCTATATCACTTCCTGAATTTAAAAACTCCCAATTTGTCTCAAATAATCCTCAAGATAGACACTCAGCTTATCACGGCAATCTAGCAGTTACAGCTCAGTATTTTAACGCGCTTATCAACGCGCTTATCAACCATAATTTCTCCTTCTAAGTCATTGAAACATAATCACTATTTCTTAAACCAAAATCCAAATAGGTTTTTAAAACTTTAATCAATTGACACGATTCCAAATTTAAGATTTTTGTTTTTCTTCCAAAACAATTGTTTTCATATCTTCCCAATCTTTTAAAGCAAAAATTTTAATATCATTGCTTCCACTTAAATTGAAATCCATAAACATATACATCGCAACTTGTACGACTCCATTTAATAGTTCATACTGCCACCCCTTTTTTTTCCATTATCAAACCAATCTATATACGTTCAAAGATGTATAATCATAATCCAATAATTCAGGAATCACTTCAATTCCTGAAATCAATTTATTTATATTCTAACTAATTTCCTCCAGTATCAAGATAGAATTTTATAATCCTCGGGTGATTACTACTTAGAATCTTCAAGATAAATTTCCTTGATAATATTCCAACTTACAAACTACTAATCATTTAAGCATCCATTTAGAAAAATGCCCTTACAACTTAATCAAAATATCTGTGTATCCCAATTCCTTAATGTAATCCTCCTAGCCATGCGTTTGACCAATGAGTATATAGCAGTGTAGCCATCTTCCTAACCATTATTAAACATAATAAAGTAAGGGTATTGGTGAAAAGAGTTCAAACAAGACGCAAGAATCGAGGGAGGAAGGTGGACTAAAGTAAGAGAAAAGAAATTTAAATCGAAGCTCAAAATGAGATTCTTAAGGGTCGTCCCAGGAATCTCTCAGGAATTCCTAAGAGTGATTGAGTACCTTAACTTATATCTTATATCCTACTGCAGGTTGTAATGATACTCTAGTTCGAGTACCACTACGAATCACACTAGTTGTGATTGAGGACCTGCATGGGCCACCACTAAAAACGTGTCACGACCCGCACCCAGTGTGAGGGCACGAAAAGTAACGAACACCCAGCCTACGCCGCAGTGTCGGCGGTAGAACGCTGTCTTGAGTCACCATGTCTAACACAATCTAAATAACTATGAATAGAGAGTAAAATAATACGTAACTCAATCACAATACTAAGATGGAATAGAAGAAGGATCTCAAGAGAGTCACAATAAAGTCTAGGTGTAAACTACCAGAAATATCTCAAGTACAACTCATAAAAGTCTCAAATAGAAAATACAAGTAAAGTTCTAAGTCTCAGCTAGACTATGGGCAAGTCCTCAGCGACTGTGGGATCCTCCTGTGGGCCCACGTCGCCAGTGTCATTTAAGCCAATGCCATAATAAGTAGGACAGTACTCCTCATCATCACCTGTAAAATTTTCAACATGCCCAGTCGGGACGGAACGAGCACATATCTCTCACAACAGTTCATATCAGAAATAGACATATAAAGCAAGCTATAGAAAACTATACATGAATTGCTGTAAAGAGAAATCAACAGGAGAGAAGATATAACTGAGATATAAATATGATAAATAAAGAATATAACCTTCTACGTAAAACAGAGCATGAATTGGTTATGTAAACAGCTTGGGTTGCACATGGATACAACTATAGAATGAACATGGATAACAACTACTGGGGATAATGATCACATAACCAACTACACTCTCCCTGCCCCCAACCAATACACAAGGATCGAAGCATGTTATGTTATTGCACATGGATAACTACTGTATACATGGAGCTCATATGGTCATGAGTGTACATGAATAACATATGAGTGCACATGGATAAAAGTGAATACATGGAGTACATGATGAACATGATAAAGTACATAAAATATGACATACTCGATGTATCCGAGGGGATAACATCGCATAAAAAGATCCATAGGGTACCGATCCGTGTGAACGTCGTGTCAGCATCAAGTATACTAGTCTATAACAAGAGTACATATCCAAAGAAGCATGAAAAGATCAGAGAATGTACTCGCCTGACAATCCGAACTGCTGATGATGAAAAGTGACTGGACTGGAGTAATACGATCCTATTTAAAACAACAACATATCATAATACAGTCTAAAATATCATAAAGAAAGTCTTCCATGCAAATTCTACATGATTTGGGGCAATCTAAGTCAAAGTCAACCTTGGGTCAACTTTGGTCAACCAAACCAGTCAAACTAGGTCAAAGTTGGTTAACTAGTCTACAAGTCCACTTTTAGGTCAATACTAGTCCTACATATCAATTACCATGCATCCTAATACAAAAATCCAACCAACTATTTAATACACTAAAAATTAGGATCTATCCTACCCTTCAACAATTCCTAAACTAATCAATAGGCTAAACTACACTTGTCATCACAAATCCTAACTAATTAGTCTAAATAAACTTGGCATTTAACAATCCTAATTAATCAATAAACTGAACTCTAGAAATCCTACAATCAAACCATTTATATATACATCACCAAAAATTTCAGATTCCTCTTGAAGCTATCACAACAAATTCTAAACTAATCAATAACCTAACTTAGCCAACCTAACTAAACTTAGCTAAATTAAACTAACAATCAACTAACTAACTAACTAACTAACAATAAACTAACTGTCCTATGCAATGATGCCCTCTCCTTTGATATCCTATTATGATACCTACTTGAAAACCTATTGCTACCCAGACTTGGACACAGCCTACCTCATTAAGTAACTAACAGGTATCACTTACCTGTGGGAAAATAGGATCTGCAGGTTCAAAAATCACTTGAAAACTGAACCAAAAGAACTGAACAGAAAAAGGTGAACTGGAACAGGAAGAGGGGAAAACTTGAAAACTGGAAATCTAACCCAATCTCAATACCCCATGCCAACCTGATTTCTAACACAGCCTAGTCCTTAAGTAAACTAACAGGTATCTAAAAGAAGGGGTTAAATAGGATATGAATGTTGGGTTTTGTACAGGAGTTAAAATCAAAAATCAGGGAAAAGGAAAAGAAGAAAACTGAACTAAACCTATCCACCAAGAAACTGAAACAGAAAAAAGAAACCGAACTTATCTTGATACCCAAACCAATACACAAATTCGATTACAACCTAACTCTTGATGCAAACTAATAATTATCACATAGAGGGGGTTACATAAGGTCTGTATGTTTGGTTTTGAACAGGATTAATCCTAAGTTCTGAACTGGAACCAACACATTAAGAATCAGTGAATTCAAAACTGAACTACCCGATATCAAGATTAACTCAAACACACCCTATCCAATATGCCAACTAGTAGGTACTCCTAGATAGCTCTAATAGGATCTGTAGGTTGTGTCTAGGCATGATTTGCACATCGAATTAAACTGAACAAAATAACAGAAAACAAACTAAAAACTGGAAATTTCTGTATCCTAGCTTGATACTCAAAACCAAACCCAAACTCAACTCTCGAAGCTACAACTAATAGGTATTACCTAGATAGGGTTAAATAGGATTTGTATGTCAGGTTCTATACTGAAATTAACATCGAAATCAGATGGTGACAATTAATCTCTGAAACAGGAAACTGGGACTTCAAAACTGACCCGATACCCAACATCAAAACTCGAACTCAAACTCTCGATGCTACAAACTAATAGGTAATCTCCTAGACATGGTGTTGTGTGATCTGTAGGTCGGGTTTACTTAGGATAATCACCTCAAAATAATCAGAACAAAGGAAACAACTGAAACAGTGAACTGGGATTTCCAAGAAACCTGATACTTAAAACACAAACCTAAACATGACTAAACACAATAAAAAATATACATAATATTCAAAACCTAAGGTTGGTAATGTTTCCTGCGTGTGTGTAGGTACTACCCAGGTCGTGTCGTGTGCAGATAACAAGACACGACGTGTCCAAATAACAAATCCTAGACTGGTCGAACCCTAACGATCCAAACATCGTGCACGCGTGTTGCTCGTCCTATGGCTCGACACAGAGCGAAAGAGGACACGTGGTTGCTCGTACACATAGCCCAACTATAGGGCTACATGTCCACGTGCCTGCACTGGACTCTCGCCACGTGTCCCTGTCGTACGAAGTGCGTATCGGACGCCGCGTTCTCACGCGCGCACGACAGGCCGCGATCAATGCCACGACGATTTCTCCGTCGATACTCTACGAAAACTCACCAAACTTTACGAACATGCTATCACTCATGGCGCCTAGCCACTGACCAAAATTCTTGTGTCGAATCACCGTGTCCCTCGAGAACGGACACGGCAGCAGCAGGACGCACGTGCGGTCCTCGTGCTGCACGTGCGTGTCCTGTTTTGGACACGAAAATGCATCGATTCAATCAAGAACCTAGTGTTTTGGAATCCCTACACCTAAGGCTATAAATTCGTGAAATTAGATTACAAAAATAACATGATCGAAATCTAAGAGGAATTTCAACGAACACTTCTAAACCTAATCCGATACGTGTCTGATACCCTATCAAACGGACATGAAACTTAACCAAACTTCATGGGTGGGTCTAGGGTACCTAGATGCATGCTACTATAAAGAAAAATTAGAAGAAACTATAGAGTTTAGGGGTTTACCTATTACGAGTTGAAAAATCAAGAAACTGACTCCTCGATCGATGAGACGACCAGTTTCCACCGAGCAAACGCCTCCAACTCCTTGCTAACAATGCTCCAGCAAATTCTCCTCCTTTCCACGATCACAACGCACTTCATTTGAGGTGAAACGGAGGTCGGATGAAAAAGCTAGGGTTTTGGAGAGCTGAAAACTAGGGTTTTGTAAAGGGGGTGTCTATTCCAATGTAATGCTTATATAGGAGATGGGGGTTTCCTGTTTTGGCCGGCTATAGGAGTCCTAATAGGGTTAAGGTTGGTTCATGGGTCCCACTCCTCTATTTAAGTTGAGTTTAAGCTCATTTAACAAAAGGCTAAAAAGGCCAATTAATTAAATAGCCTAAAAATAGCCAAATGGCTTCTAAATTAAACTAAAGCCTAAAAATAAAATCTAATTAGCTAGATACTCATCATAAGTCATGGTTAGTCTCTAATATGGGTTTTCTAAAGTTAGACCAAAGGCTAAATCAATCACAAGTCAATAATATCTAGAAAATCACAAAATGACTAAAATGACTTAAATGACTAAAATACCCTTATTTCAAAAAGTGGGTGCTATACTTTATCCCTTGGACGATGTGATATCGAAGACACGAGCCTCTAGGGAATGCAATAGCACTTTTGTAAAAGATTATGATCACTCTTGATGATTTGTGAATGATTTGAAACTCTATGTATAGAGTTCAGGAAATAACCATTTAGTAGTTATTTTGGATTGCGCGCGTTTAAGATTGCGCGTCTCTTGTTCACTTGCACGAACGGTTACACTAACTGCTCTATACGCATAGCATGATTTGATTGAGATGTGCGTGGTCGTGAGCTGTGTATTGGACACGATCTGCGAAGTTAGTGGCTTGTGTGCCATGTCACTCTGTTCTAAATAACATTTGATCACTTTGTGTGGGCTTCATCAGGTTGCACGAGAGCACAATATAATAACCTGCATGAGCGGTTTGCACCAACTACTATAGACACGTGGCATCGTTTGATTGAGATGCGCATGGTTATGGGCAGTGTAGTTGACACGCTCTGTGAAGTTGATGTCTTGTGCGCCACGTCACCCTGTTTTAAACTAAGATTTGATCGAGTGGCACCAATTCGTCAGGCTGCACATAGGCGCAACTTAATGATTAGCACCTTTTGACTAGGCCTTGTGCTGATTAATTCCTGCGCCATTCAATGACTTACGCCAACCAGCTATCAGTATTAATTACATGCTGACAAAGTCTTCTCGAGCGCCGCATTGCACAGAATTCGAAGGGATTTTCCTTAATCTTTGTGCTGTCAGTTGTCAGATAATGATGACGCTGTTACAGCTTCTCGAGGAAGTACGCCACGTGGTTCTCCGTGCCCCCTGACTCCAGCACAATATGGCATTGGCGCAGTCAGATGCTGCACAACTTGGAAATCCAGCACAACTTAATGTTTAGGCACCATTAGATGATTGAGCACTTTAATAGGTGGCGTATCTTAATTTTTAGGCTCTACAAGACCCCTTCAAAGTTTTCGAAACTTGAAAATACTTCAAAGTTTTAAAAAACTTTGAATTAGACTAGTTTTGTTTGGATTGCGCCATTCAATGCTCAACAGACATAATAAATTTCTTCTAGGAAACATTCGATCTCCTCTTCGTCTTCCCGAGTTGCATTGATGATGTTCGGTTTTCCATGGGGAATATGAAGCATTGGTTGGTCATATATAAAGGGAGAGGTCCTTGTATTCATCCTTTACTTTTGTACTCCCATGGAACCTAAGAAGAAGGAGATGGCGACCGGCGTAAATGCCGAAGTAAAAGTTTAGGAGACAAGGCCTGAAACTGTTCCTACAGTCCTATCCGAGGCTGACCAATTGCTGCGAGCAAATAATCTCTTAGAATGCTTTGGATTGACCCCAGCAGTCTTCGATCGTCCGAACAGTAGTCCTTCGACCTCTTCTGAAGAGCGCGATGACGCAGAAGGATTTTTTCGTCTGATGTGTCGTTCAGGGATTCGTGATATGCGCGAATTAGGCGCTTCTCTTTGTCAAGCAGGGGAAGAAGACAAGAAGAAGTAATGGTTTCTGTAGGGGCACCACTTTTTCTTTTATCTTTTGTACAACTTATTTTGTAGGGGCTTGTTTTTCCCTATGTAATAAAAAAAAAATTCTGGTGCCTTTCTGTAAATCTTTTCGTGTGATCTGTTCAGTGGCGCGTGCCAATGCGCCATTTTGACCTACTCAAACGTTCACTGTTTTTAGAAGAACACATGACAGTTTTCGTGTAGTTTTAAGCACCTTTCGTTTAGGTCCTTCCCGAGATAGGCTCCTAGAATGACGCGTCCGTTCTCATCTTTTAAACTCCTCAAATAGCTGATAGGAGAAATCAAAGAAGAAACGTCCATGAACTTTTTATTTTTATTTTTTCTTTCTGTTGATGGTGATGGTTCTTAACAGAAATTTCTCGACGGTCAAGAGTTCAACGTTCGTGAACCTTTCTGTGCCACCAAAATTCGATGTTGTTCTTCTGTATACCACATCTTCGAATGTTGGTTTGCAGCACTTTACATCATCGACGAGCTTTCACCCAAACATAGTTGATTTTGATGGTAAGTTCAAACAAAGAACCAGTGGTTTCGATACATGATCGTCATTCATGAATTGTGTTTAACTTGCGCCGCTTTATACAAAAACTGTTTTGAAGGTAGGCGCTGATTTCTAGAAATGAGGCGCATGTTGTAGACGTGTGCCTAAAATTATGAGAAGAAGCACGCACTGCAATCCAGTGCTTGACTTCGGTCAGAGGCGCATGTTATAGACGTGCGCCTAAAATTCTGAGAAGAGGCGCGCACTGCAATCTAGTGCCTGACTTCAGTCGGAGGCGCATGTTGTAGTCGTGTGCCTAAAATTCTGAGAAGAGGCACATGCTTTATCATAAGAGCCTATAGGCTGACTCTGATGATGTGAGCCTATTTGATCAAAGGCGCACAGTTTTGATAGATTTTTTTGCTAACTTTTCTTTCTTTGTTGATATTTACAGAAATTTGGTCGGCAAGCTTCTTCAAAACTGGCATCGGCGACTTAGATGTTGTGGGGAGCATTCTTCTGACACTCACATCAGACAGCTCATATGATTCTGATGCTCAAATCAGACAGCTCAGGACTTTCCATGTCCCAGAAGGGTCTTCCTCAGATAGTAGGAAGGGCCTTTATACATGAGAGTTGGACGGTGGAGAGACAAAATTAGGAATCGTATCACGAGGGTGATCTCATTCCTAATTCTCATGATGGAGTGTCTCCTCTCCACCAGTTTTATTGACAGTAGCTTATCTTTGAGCTATTGTACTCTGGGTTCTTCTATCGTCTTTCTGAGAGAGAAGACCAAAGTTGGTTCCATTGTCTTGCTCGTTGCTTCAGGCTGAGACGACAAGAAACTAGCATTAACAAGAAGATCCAAAGATGTAATAGATCTCCATTAAGATTTAGAATGAAAATCCGAGATGTAATAGATTTCCATCAAGATGTATCTTGAATGAAAATCAGAGAAGTAATAGATTTCCATTAAGATGTAACCATGTTTTCAAAGAAGGAATAAAGAATGATTTTCTCCTCTTTATGATTTGATGTGATGATATAGAAAATAGAATCCAGAGGTAATGTGGACGTGAACTCATTTTTCTATAAATGATCTTTAAGCACGCTGGGACTTAAAGACGGAATATCGTGTCTAAAAAGATAGTATCTGGATTTATCATAAAGAAAAGACGTCTTTTAAAAGCAGCTGGGTTTCAAAAGACGGAAGTGGTGATTTAGATAGACTTCACGGGGATTTATTATAAATGTAGGCCCATTCCACTAGTGAAGTCAAGATGAAAAAGAAGGATTTAATAAGCATGCCTTTTCAAGGAAAGGTCGCTTCAATTTTCGAGACAAAAAATAAATGAAGATCTCTTCACAAGATGAACGAACATGCCTTTTCGAGGAAAGGTTGTTTCGATTCATGAGACAGAATGTTTGGCTTTTCTGTCTGAAACTAGTGTGGAACTTCTCTGAGAGCATCATTTACCCCTTTTCTTTCCTTTGCAAATGTCTTCAGAAGAAATGCCTGATAAGACGGGAGTTATCCTAAAGATCGAAGCTGCCCTCGACATTCCTTCCGATGAGCCTCTACCACCTGCTCAGCCAGAAGTCGGGGAAAACTCGTCTATTCCTGGAGAGAAATGGGATATTCTTTTCGAACTGGTAGAACCCGAGAATATTGTCGAGGAAGAAGCTCTGAGGAAGGTTTCCTGTGAACTGCTGGTGTTATCAGGAAATGATGTCTTCGTGCTTCTTGTTAAATTTGTCTTCAATCTGGAGGGCCCCTGTCCTCGTTGATTTTTATGTATTTTCTTCTGTTTAAGTTTATGCAAATAATAATTAAAAAAAGAAATTTTATTCACATTTTGAGTCTCTGTGTTGACATTAACTCTTTTTCTTCAAACATAATATTTCTTGAGAAATTTATCATTAATGGGCATCATGACAACTCGACCATCCATACCAGTCAATTGATAAGATCCGTTGGAGAAAACTTTACTTACAACGTAAGGTCCTTCCCACTTCGCTTCGAATTTGCCTTTGCTCATATGCGTCAATAGTCATAGGACGTCTGACGGTTAGAACTAGTTCTCCTTTTTGAAATGTTCGGACTTTGACTTTACGGTTGAAGGCTTTTGATAGACGAGCTTGGTATAACTCAATATGTTGTTGAGCTAGGAGCCGTTTCTCGTCAAGCTCTTTAAGCTCCTGAAGTCTCAGGCGATCATTATTTTCGGTTGTGAGTTCATTGGCAATGGCAATCCTTAGGGAAGGGATCTGGATTTCCAATGGTAAGACAGCCTCGCACCCATACACCAGAGAGAAGGATGTGCAGCCTATAGGAGTACGTATAGTAGTACGGTAAGCCCATAGACATTCTCCAAGCTTCTCACTCCAGTTTCGTTTGTTGGTAGAAATAAACTTCTTGAGGAGTTTGATGATGGTCTTGTTAAATGCTTCTGCCAATCCGTTAGCTGCAGGATTGTAAGCTGTAGAAGTAATATTATTGATCCTGTTGTCATCGCAGAATCGGGTGAACTTTTGACTGATGAATTGTGGCCCATTATCGTGATTAATTTGCTGAGGAACACCGAATCTATAAATCACATGGTGCTTGATAAAGTTGATGATGCTGCTTGTCTTGACCTCAGCTAGAGGTATAGTTTCAGCCTATTTTGAGAAGTAATCAGTTATGGCTAATATGAACTGATATCCTCGAGATGAGGGAGGGTTGATAGGACCGATGACATCCATTCCCCAAGCTTCAAAGGGCCAGGATGCTGCTATCGGGTGAAGGAATTATGACGGTTGATGGATAAAATCAGCATGGATTTGACATGCTCGGCAGTTCCTTGCATACTTGATGGCATCAGATATCATCGAAGGCCAATAATAGCCCATTCGGCGAATACGATCCTGCAATTTAGGACCAGGTTGATGTGCACCACAAACATCAT
>JANAVB010035018.1:2244058-2326675 GCA_029216955.1 Iris pallida
GGAACGAGTACGTGTAATTGAACTGCTATTTCTCTGTATCGTTGTTCCTCAACCAGAGAGTCCACATTCGGGACGAGGGTTGATCCGTTGCACCAGAGAGTCCACACTCGGGACGAGGGTGTTTGTCGTGTTCATTGGCACTAGAGAGTCCACACTCGGGATGAGGGTTGACCATTTGCACCAGAGAGTCTACACTCGGGACAAGGGTGTTTATCTTGATCTGTTTACATCCGTGAGTCCACACTCGGGACGAGGATGTTGACTTGTTTATTACACTAGAGAGTCCACACTCGGGAGAAGGGTGCCTTGCCGTGCGCTAACCAGAGAGTCCACACTCGGGACGAGGGTTAGTGATTAGTTCAAACCTGCGAGTCCACTCGGGATGAGGGTTTGGTATTCTTTTTATCTCGTGTTCACTTATTCATCCAGCAGTTCAGTTACGTGTACTTGTTCTTGTATTCTAGTTCATAGTCTTCTGTCAGTAGCCACTTGTCGTTAGTCACTTATTAGCAGTTTGGTCGTAGTCTCTTGCCATGTTAAGTGTCGTTCCTTATTTATATCCTGTTTATATTATCATGCATGATTAAACTGCTAGATAGGCATGTTTTTATGTATCTTACTATATCCCCTAAGGACCTGATGATCTCTTCAGGTTTAGCGATTGCATGAAGTTAGTTAGCAGAACGAGATGGTAGAGGATTGCGATGCATGATACATGTATTTGCTTGTGATATTTCTTTATTATCCTCTCGTGTCTTAGATTTTGTACCATAATATATTCTGCTTATTTTATAGACTCATATCATTCTTGGAGTCTAATCGAACAATATGATAATGGGCTGCAGACCATGACCCATAATTGTGCATTCATATTTTATATTCTTATTGTGGATTGAGATATAGATTGCATTGCCATGATTTGGCAGTATACCATAGCCTTGACAGCATTTACGTATTCGAGTCGGGCTGGAGTCCGTTCGATACGTAGCTGGCTTGCTCACGAGCTCGCATCCGAAAAGCGGGTGCGGGTCGTAACAAGTACCGATTTATGTCTTCAAATGCTTGTTGACATTCTTCAGTTCAAATAAAAGGCACACCTTCCTTCATGAGTTGAGTGAATGGTCTACTGCATCCAGAAAGATTTGAGATGAATCTCTTGATGTACGCAAGCCGTCCATGGAATCCTCGTAGCTCTTTTAGATACATGGATGATGCATCTCTTGAATGACTTTGATTTTCTCAGGGTCAACGTGTATACTTTTAGAGGTAATAACGAATCCAAGAAATTTGCCACTAGAGACTCCAGGAATAACTTGGCGAGATTCATCTTAAGTTGATGCTGGGATATTAGATCAAAAATAGTTCTCAAATCTTAAATATGGTCTTCTTTTAAACGACTTTTGACAGTAATATCGTCAACATAACATTCAACGGTCTTTCATAAATGATCACAAAAGATGGTACTCATGGCCCGCTTATAAGTTGCACCAGCGTTCTTAAGACCAAATGGCATAACAGTATAGCAATAGGCTCCAAGAGGAGTACAAAAATATGTATGTTTCTCATCTTTTGGATGCATCTTGATTTGATTATTTCCTAAGAATCCATCAATAAAGGACATATATTCAAATTCGTAAGTATTGTCGATCATGACATCAGTGATTGGAAGAAAGAATTCGTCTTTGGGGCAGGCTTTATTAAGGTCTCTAAAGTCGATGTAAACTCGGACTTTTTATATCTTCTTCAAAACTGGGACAACATTAGCCACCCAGTCTGGATGTTGTTCTTCTATAATAAAACCGTAGGCAATGAGTTTCTTGACTTCAGCTTCTATGGCATCCATCATGTCGGGTCGAAATCGACGTTGTTGCTGCTTGACTGGTTTCGTATTTGGCAAGATGTTGAGTTTATGGGTAGTGATCTGAGGATCCAACCCTGGCATGTCTTCATATCTCCAAGCGAATATATCAATGTATTCTCTAATGAGTTGAATCAATTCTTCTTTATCTGTTTTGGAGAGGCTTTTACCAACAAATATCAGTTTTGGAGAAGTTTTATCGCCAATATTGACTTGAATAACTGAACTTCAGTAGGTGGCTCACGTTGCTCAAAGCGAAGCTCCCATTGAGTATCCATCTTTTGTGCCCAAGGATCAGATTCAGAAGCTTCGGCAAAGTCTTCGTCATCTTTCGAGAACTCGACAGTCACCATATTGGAAGATAGAGTTACACGATGGACGTGCCCTATACTGGTATCTGAATCCCATGAGATAGAATCAGAAGAATTTGATCGCTCTTCTTCCTCGGATTCGGAGGCTTCTGGAGTATAACCTAATCTCCGCTTCGTTTTGCTATAGTATTATTGTGATTTTTCTTTTGGAGTAGGAATACGAATATGAGTTCGCCTTCTTTTTCCGCCATTGAGGCCATCTTTAAAATCATAGCCCACCTTTTGAATGATATCTTTTGATTGCTGACTATAATGACATAGTTGAAGTCTTCCGTTATCGTAATTTTCTTCTTCACTATCGGACAAGATCTTCTGTTCTGTTCCTTTACTAAAAATTATAGGAAGTTCATCTTTCTTCATGGAAGGAACTAAGAAGAAGGAGTACCGTATTGGCTCGAGCAAGACTTTGTTTCGGGAAGCTTCAACTGCTCCTATGGCAAGCGGTTCGAAGTTATCTAACATTTTCAAATAACATCGAGTATAATAAAAGACATCAATATACTGTAAAGGAGATGCTAATTTATTGATTTGTACATCGTCATTTACAACATGATTCTTAGCCTTCACAGAAGGCTTAGTAAGATTGATAACCAGAGGAGGAGAAGAAGAAGGAGAAGGAGAAGGAGGAGGTTTATTACGACAAAGGTCGATAATAATAGGCTCAGAAGAGGTGAGCTCCTTTTGTTCCTTTTCCACAGCAGGAGGCTATTTGTTATGAGAGAAAAGATGTATGGTCAATGCCTGAGAGGAAGAAGGACAAATAGCACGTCCTTTGATGGGGATCACGAGAACATCTTTTGAAGTATGTTTCTGATCCTCCTCAGTATCCATTGTCAATACAACTTTCATGAACTCCTTTTTGTACATTCGAAAGTCCGTAAAATATGCCTCAACCCCCTGAAAGGATTCAGGCCAGCTACTTCCTTTTAGACTTCTCTATTGGCATCCACATATTTGAAGCATTGATGTTAAATGGATGGCACAATGTTGTGCTCATGCAGAAATGGTCTTCCCAGCAAAGCATTGTAAGAGCCGTGATTGTCGATCACGTAGAAAGTAACCTTCTTACGAAGATTGCCTATTTGAATTTTTAGGCAAATCTTTCCCAAATGTTAACTTCTCCCAGAATTGAATCCCAGGATTATCGTGATGGTTGTTAAAAGATTATTCACAGGAATCTTTAATGCATCTAGTAGAGTCTTTGGCATGATGTTGAGCGCAGACCCAGGATCAATCAGGATACGATCAACCTTCATGGTATCAACATATCCCGTGAAGTAGAGGGGTCGGTCATGACGATTATCTTCTAACAACATATCGTCTTGTGTAAATGTGATGTTTGGCATCAGTTCCATCACACTATGACAATGAAGGCATGTTATAGGCTCATCCTCTGGTTTCTTGAGAAGTGCTAGACAAGTATCGGCTTGCGTTAAAGCTTCACTCAGTGTTTCTCGAGTCTTCCTCGAAAGACGGAGTAGCTCAAATATTGACAATCTTGTCGGAGTATTAGCTAATTGAGCCAATATATAAAAGTTATATGGCTTCTCAAGTCCAAAGTTGGAGTTTTCTTTAACACATTATCAAAACGGACAGGCTATTTTCTTTTATTAGCTGTCATCGATTTGGGAAGAGTTGTCTCTATCGGGGGTGATGAAGCTGATAGATTATCGACAGCAGGAGAGGATGATGCTTGAGGAGCTTCCAGAACGGGAGCAGTGTCTTTTTGACCTTCTGAGTAGTCTCTTAGGTAAGATTTCCCAGACCTGGTACCAGTCAAGACTTCTTCCTCGGATACAGGCTCAAAGGACACCATATTATAGTTCTTTACCCGGATCTTATTTCTGGAAGATTTCCTATGACGAGAGGGAGAGTTTGTCCAGTAACCCAAACCAACGCGAGATTGGTTGTGAGAAAGAAATAGAGAAAGAGGTACAGGAGACCCCTTTCCTTGATTCAAACCAGAGGCCTCTTGTAGATCATATCCTATCTTTGTCATGAGTTCACGAGATTGTGGACTGTATAGATGGAAAGCTGGTTGGTATTTGGCGTCTGATTTTGACAATGTTATCTTATCAGTGGAAGAAGAAAAAGGATTATCTGCTGCCGGGATGAAGGTAGCAGTTAGAGGTGAAAGACAAGGCTCACCAAATGAAATTATGTGACATGATTTATTTTTAGTGGCCTTCTTGGGCTTAGTGGAAGAAGATGGTGTTTTAAAGTCCGCCACTAAATTTGGATGGATCCATATGATCTCCTCTTTTTCAGTAGACAGAGGAACAAGACCATCTGTCCGTGCTCGTGGAAGATTGACAATCTCCAGAGTAGTTCTCGGAATGGGGACAACGCCGTCTTGCATAAGTTGAGCTGGGAAATCTCCAAACTGTAAAAAGACGACATTAGCCGTCACAGTTTTCTCGTCTTGCTGGAGAGTGATTGCACCAGAATTGACCATCTCTTAAATTTTACCCTTGAGCACATAACACGCTCGAGTTGGATGTCTAATAAACCTGTGGTAAACATAATATTTAGGATGGCCAGTCTTACCAACTTTATCTGGCCTTTTAGGCTATGGCAGTTAGAGTTTGTTGCTCTTGATGAGGCAATCAAAGATACTCATGATGTCATCTTCATCGAAGGAGTATTCTTCTTTTGGACGAGGTGCCCGTTGTGGTGGTGCTGAAGAGGTAGATGTTGGCTGATTTACATTATTGGCCAGAGCTTCTTTACCTTTGAGGTTAATGGCCAAAGTTTCCTTGCCCTTATGATTGTTTTGTCGGCCATTATTATTTGGTTCAGCACGTTCTTCTTTGTCAAGATTAGGCATTTGAATGCCTAATTGCTTGAATTTGTCAGCACTTTCTTCTGTAGCTTTTGCGTTCATTATGAATGAAGTCCAATCCTGAAATTGTGTTGATCCTGTCCACATACTGATTATAGGCAACAAGTTTGATTTATAAGTGTCTATAGTTAGAGAATCTGGAGTTTCGAGAGGCATTTTGAGTGCTTTATGGCGGAACCGTTCAATGAAACGTTCAGTCGTTTCATTATGTCGTTGTTTGATTTTGATGAGGGCGACATAGTCATGCCGTTGGTTCCCTCATAAAATCGTTCCAAGAATATTTGTTTGAAGCCAGCAAAAGAGGTTATGCACCCATCTGGTAAACTATGATACCAGTCATATGCTGCACCAGCTAAACAGCCAACAAAGACTTTGGTGAGAAGAGCTGTGGACACATACAAAAAGAAAAAATGCTGTCTTTTCTTTATTGGCGCAAGGTACCTCAAATTGAGTACGTCTGAGAGATCCTGCGCTGAGGATCCCCGAGTACAAAAAAGAATTATGAGGAATGGGACGATGGAGATCGAGCGGCAGTTGCTCCTTTACTCCGTTGACACTCCGATTACAAAAGTGGAAGAAAACCTAAGAAAATTGCTAAATTTCGGCTCACTGACAAGAAGTTCCGTAATTTGGCTCTTGAAAATGCTCTCCGTTCTGTGTTTTGAGGAGGGATGAGACCCCTTTTCATAGTAGTTTTCGAGCTGGAATGATGTTAGCGCCCATATGAGAAAACACACTGGTTTTTATGTAGGCGCATGGTCCTGCTTTGGGCACATAGGATGTAGGCGCATGCAGGCTGCGTAGTTGTGGGTTGATCGTGGTGCTGACATGGATGCATGCTTCGGTGCACGACTGCTCGTGGAGACTGACGTGGCCGTACGCTTCGGTACACGTTTTGATCGTAGCTTTGACCGAGTCAGAGGATGTTCTGGCTTGGGCACATAGCCTGAAACAGGGCTATGTGCCCTCCTTCTGGGGGAGTTTGTCTTGGGCGCATAGAACTTCACAGGTGACTTGGGCGCATAGAGTTTCACAGGGGCGCATATGTCCTCATAGGCTTGGGCGCATAAGCCTTCTTTGCTGAAATTTTTATGCTTCTACAAGACCCCCTTCAAAGTTTTTGATACTTGAATGAGTTCGAAATACTTTGAAAGAAGCATGGACGGTCTACTCGTGATGCAGTGGGCGCATAACACGGCTCTCACTTTGGACGCATAGAGTTTGGCCAGCCTATCAAAGAGATGGCTATTGAGATCTTCCTCGAAAATCTGAACTGACAGATTCATTGGGGTGGAATTTGAAGCGGTCCATCCTTCATACATTGTCCATGTCAGCAAGTGGCAGTCGTATAGTGTGCAAGATGCTAGATCTTCACGTGGGCGCATAAGCTATGGTGGGCGCATAGCGCACAATGGGCGCATAGGCGCATAGTAAATAGTGGACACATAAGAAGTGGCCCATGCCTATAAATAGGTTTAGAAAGAGAGAAAGTTTATTATTCTCATTTCTCTTGGAACTTTCAAAAAGACTCTTCATCTCCTTTCTTTACGAACCATGTCTTCCAATGTCGCCAAGAGATCTTCGAAAGGCAAGGGGCTGTACCGAGTGGCTCTCCTCCCGCGGCAGCGTCCTCGCCAGTCCAGGACCCGATTCTGGGTGAGGGCACGCCTCAAAAAACAAAGTCTCGAGCGTTAATTTTTGACTCTCAGACTTTTCTTCTGCCTGGGAGCATGCGCCTAAGGCAACATACTTTTGTGAGCATTCTTATGCGCCCACAGAAGTCATGCGCCAACACAGTGGTGTGCTATACGCCCACATGTTGCCATGTTTATGTGCCCACATGTTGCCATGTTATGCGCCCACATAACTGCTGTACGTTATGCGCCCACATTTTTATTTTGGGCGCATGACCCTTTGGACGCATAGCCCTTTGGGCGTATAGCCCTTTGGGCGCATAAGAGTCCTTCAGCACTTAATTTTTTCTACGAATTTTGAGTCTGACTTTCTCTTCTGTCCTTGCAGTAAACATGTTTGTCCCAGAGCTTGAGGGAATCCCCTTCGGCTCTTCTTATCAAGTCCTCAGTACCAGTCTCATAACAAATATGATCAACAAGGTTCAAGCCACGATCAGTCAAAACCAGCCTACGGAACAGACACTCGCCATACTTGAATAGGATAAGACCTTCTTGAGGCAGATGATTAACGATCAGAAGTTCTTGCTTGGAAGGGCACGTCGTTTCAAGAAGCCGTACTTCCTGTTTGGTGATAGTGTGGGGTTTGAAGATGGCGAGACCATACGCTTGAAAAACCTAATGGTGATCCGTCCGTACGATCAGAGGATATGGCTACCGTCGATGGAGCATCAGTATCCTTTGTCTGCTTTTACTGTCTTAGCCGTGCGACGATAGATGAAGTGGGAGCTAACTCCTGATCTCCCCGGGGTCATCTCTGGAAGAATACAGTTCGACTCAGACGATCGGAAGAAAGATACTTTCAAGTGTGTCCGGGGCTCTGCATCTTACTCTACGAGGGGACTGCAGCCTGGTGCGGTAGTGAACGACATTCTGACTAACCTCCATCCTTATGTCGCTGACACGCTTTACAATTTGATGATGACGGGGGACGTGTCGTATCCCGCAGGGAAGATGCAGATGGAAGGCTGGAGGTATCCATCTTCATTCTGGAGCAACCTCACTGGCTGGGTGCTTTCTGCATATGAAGCCACCCTGAAGACTGCTGGCCTTTATTATGCTATTAGGGCCACTCAATACGGTATAAGGGTCAATTGGCCAATGTTTATCTCTTTGGCGGAGTTGTATAACCTTCACACCTGTACCTTCATTACTCCGGGTAGGGAGATGGGATTGGCTCTCCACGAGATGCAGGAAGTATCGAAGCTTCCATGGGGCACGGAGCCGTATGAAGAGTACGTGCCTTGTGACGAAGATATCCGAGATCTGGAGAATGAAAACTCCGAGATGGTTGAAGTATACATGGAGTTTCTCTGCCACCTCATTATCTGCCATAGGGTTAATAAGAAAGAGAGGACCGAGGGGGCCAATCCCCATACGAGAGCTTGGATAGGCTACGTCTTCGTTCAAGCAGAAGGGGAGGATCCGGCATCCTTTTCGATTTTAAAACCTATGACCAAGTCTGATATAGAAATTCAGATGACAGATTATGATACGGCGGATACTGAGGACAACGATGATCCTGAGTCCCCGATTGGCCACTACTTCTGTCAAGCCGAATATCTGTTATCGAAAAAAGCTGTGCTGGCAGCTTTCTTAATGATCTAGCTTCGTGACTGTATAGTCCCTGGAGGTTCAGGGTCTATTGAGAGCATCAGCCGGGGTATGATAATTCCGGCTGTAAAATTGGCGTTCGGATACCGTCTTGCATTGCTTCCCGCGATGGTCCGTGCCACTGGACGGGGTCTACGTGATTTTGTTAGGAATACGGTGACTCCTGACGGCAGGGCCAACTTCGCCCGAACCGAACTTTCGTATCATTTCCTAATGGGGTGGCTACAACTGCATTGTCCTTTCCTGATGAATGCTGGAGCGGTGGCGGATTCTTTGGCAGGAGATGCCTTTCTTCATAGATTTCGTGATGCAGATTGGACTGTCACCGGCGTACCTGCTTGCAGAAAGGCTTTAAGCTTCTTGTAAAACTATGAGTTCTTCAGAGTATCCCCTCCGTCCGGCAGCGGTAATATGGGAGATATCTTAGTGGATGAGGGAGTTCATACCACTAGTTTGACTGCTGGGGTGTTTTACTGGCTTCAGTCTATTAGACCATCGCATCTGGTGCTCCAAAACAAGAATCATGCCTATCTGGAGCCATATCTGTTGAGCCATTTCGTACGGCAGTTTGGCTATAGCCAGCTCATTTTGGAAAATGCTAGCCCTTATTTGGAGTCGATAGGCAGCTTGATTGACGGGGCGCGTGCTTGGATGTATTATAATGTCGGGTGCATGGGGGCAATCTTCACTCTGCCCTCTGATACGTCTGAGTCCCATCTGTGCTACGCTGCCGCCAAATTTTATGTTCAGATCAATACTTTTTATCCACGATATGATCGTGAACATAGCTTGATATTGGGGACTCGGTTTGGCCTCCTTCCTACGAAAAAGGTGCCTGAGGGCCGTAAGAAGGAGAGTGTTGTTCTCGTCGTGAAGCCAGCCGTAGTACTACGGCCGAAAGCTATCCTTAGGGAGCCAACAGTGTCTCCAAAGGAGGACACGAAAGATGATGGTTCTTCTCTTCTCAATCCTCCTCAAAAGAGGAAAGCTTCAACTGAATTGCCCCAGGAGCCAACTTTAAAGCGGAAGAAGAAAACTGTCGCCCCGAGGAGAGCAAAGAAAGTGGGTGCTGGCTCGCATCCCTTAAGAAGGTCTTCCCGGCAAACTAGAAGAGGTGGGACGGCGTCGCGGGCCGTTACTATTCGGAAGGTAGATCACTTCCTAGACTCCATAGCCGTTCTTGTCAAGCCTTTAGAAGCTTTCTTACCTTTGCGTTTGTCCTTTGCACAGGACCCTAAATTTGAAGCTGAGGTAGGTGCCTCCTCGTCTGAGGAGGTAGACGTGACAACAACGTCCCCTACTTGTCCACGACCGACAAATGACGCTCAGCCTCCCTTAGCCAAGGAGGCTGAATCAAAGGATGATTAGGGCGAATGCCCGAATTATGGTGATGACCAGAGAGCCAGTCCTTCTTTCGATATCTCCCTGGAGGCAATGTCCGAAATTGGGGCCATACTGAAAGAGTTGGATGATAATCAAGTCCAATAGGCTCATCCTCCTGCGGTATGTTATCTTTGCGCCTCTCTTCGGATGAGATTTTTCGACTTTGATTTTGCGTGCTCCTCGTGAGGCTGACCACGATTGTATATTCCCTTGTAGACAAGAGGAAGGTGTTGACACAAAATTACAGTCAACCAAATATTGATACAATTGACGATATGATACTTGTAATATTTTAATACGACACATGAAGACTGAACTCAGTACAAGACGGACGACGGCTCGTACCTGCAATGCTCAAAGTTTTGAGTCTGTATTTTACACTTTTCTTGAGTCTAGACATATATAAACTGAGTCGTACTGAGCAATTTGGGACTTAACCTATACCTATACCACAAACCAAAAGCTCCACAAAAATCAAAGTAGCCTATTAGCCCATTGGACCAGTTCTGTCTCATGGAGACAGAGTTCGGGCCGAACTCTGCCTCCACACAGAGTTCGGGCCGAACTCTGTCCCCTAAAATCTAGGACCCTAATTTTTAGGGTTGGCTGGATGCTAGTTGTCCAACGGCCAAAATTTTGAATTTGATCCAGAATTCTGGCCGAATTCTACCTACCTAGAATCCTATAAATAGGCCTTAAATTCTCTTATTTTCATTCATCCAATCTTCTCTTCTCTTCTCTCTAAAGGCTTATACAAGCCATATCCTTCTCATCTACTAGCTACAAGCTCCCTAAGCCTCAAAGTGCTCAGTACTTTTCAGTTAGGAGTTTGTGCAAGAGTTCAAGAAGTCGCTTGGAAAATTCCAAGCATCGCCACTGCGATCTCTGTAAGAAGTTGACGTGCTCTTCTGAAGAAAATGCACGGGGTGTAACTACTATTTCACAAATAGTGGATTTAATCCTGAGCTAGAGTTCTCAGGCCTGGACTAGTCCTCCACGAGGAAAACCAAGTTTAAATCGGTTGTGTTTGTGTACGCTTTCTCGCTCTTTATTATTTCTGCATTTACTCTGATTATTTACTGTCGGTAAAAGAGTTTAATTTTTAATTGGACATTATTGTCATAAATTCTATTCACCCCCCTTTAGAGTTGCCTATTTGTTCTTCAATTGGTATCAGAGCTCTGTTCTCTCAACAAGGACTAACATCCTAGAGCTGATCCATGGCAACCACACAATCCATGATTTCCAATCACGGTGAAGGGTAGTCCCCTCATAGGCCTCCCCTATTTGATGGAACAAACTACACCTATTGGAAAACAAGGATGAGCTTTTATCTCAAGTCTCTAGACTTCGACCAGTGGACCATTGTTATCGATGGTTACAAAAAGCTCGCCAGGATAGTTGTCAATGGTGATCTCGTTGAAAAACCCTACGACAAATATTCTGAAGAGGAGAAAAAACAGGCAAGTCTAGACGCGAGAGCTATCCATAACAGAAGCTGAATATATTACAGCTGGTCATTGTTGTGCACAAATTCCGTGGATGAAGAAAACCGTTGAAGGCTACAACCTTTCTTATATGCACATTCCTATATTCTGTGACAACACTAGTGCCATCAATCTCACTAAGAACCCTATATGTCACTTATGTACGAAACACATTGAAATACGTCACCACTTTTTGTTTGATCACCAGCAAAATGGAACTATTAACTTAGAATTTATTGACACAGATTATCAGCTAGCAGATTTCTTTACAAAACCACTATCCAAAGAGCGTTTCAACTTTCTTTGTCGTGAACTAGGAATTTTGGATGAAGCTGTTATTTATTAAAGTAACCTGCATAAATATCGATTATGTCTTGATTCTTTATGATGAAATTGCTATGGGTACAAGCCGAAAGGGTCCTCTGACAACAAGGCGTAAAAGCCTAACCGACACGGTGCACTAGTCCTCAGGACTACCGCTAGCTGGGATCTGGCCCCTGCAACTACCCCATGGCAGCTTCAAAATATTGAATCATGGCATAATTCCTTATTTATTACATGGTATACTTTTATTTATCACATGCTAAATTCAAATTTTCAAACTTCATTTTTATTCAGCTTTCACTTGTTGCTATTCTCTTTGGACTTCTAAATTTTGTATATGCGTCTATCCTTTATTTTATTCCTTTTAGTCTCACTCATTCTTCAACTTCATTGTTTAGCCTGATTTCTATTCTGGCCACAAAACCCAGAATTCGGGCCGAACTCTGCCTAACCCAGAGTTCGGGCCGAATTCGGTCTGGTCCTTCCAGAACTAGAAGCGGGCTCAGCTGCTGATCAAAATTTGATCCAATGGTCCAAAATTGCTCCGACCATTCGAACCCTTACAACTATAACCGGGTTCTCCCTCTCTCTCTCTCTCTCTCTCTCTCTCTTCCATTGCCACCTTCCAAACTTCTCAAAACACCTCCACTTCAAACCCTAACCCTAGTTCTTCCATCCTATTGCTTCTTTCTTTTCAAAACTCAAGGAGATGGATTCTTGCACCATTCTCTTCCATCTTTCATCAACCAATTGAGGTATATTTTCACACTTCTGTCCATCTCAATTTCCTCAATTTTCTTCATTATTTACGGCTTCCAAGTTATTTAATAGAGGAAAGAGACTTCGAACCGAGGGTGCGTCCTCCTCGAATGCTCCTCCTCGTGTTGAACAACCCATTGAACAACCTAACCAATAACCCATTCACCCGTTGTTCAATCTACCTCGTCCACTCGATCCCAACACCGATGACCGAATATTTGTATCACTAGATGCTTCAAATGAATGGTTTAGTAATTTTCGATCATGTCCCGTGTATGCGGGTCATCCTATAAATTTCACCATCTTTTCACAATATGATCAATTATTTCATGATCTATGTCTTGATGAACTTGTCACTACTAAATAGGCCTTGAATTTGACCCAGAATTTTGGCCGAATTCTGCCTACCTAGAATCGTATAAATATCCCTTGAATTCTCTCATTTTCATTCATCCAATCTTCTCTTCTCTTCTCTCTAAAGCCTTATACACCATACCCTTCTCATCTACTAGCCACAAGCTCCCTAAGCCTCTAAGTGCTCAGTACTTTTAAGTTAGGAGTTTGTGCAAGAGTTCATGAAGTCGCTTGGAAAATTCCAAGCATTGCCACTGCGATCTCTGTTAGAAGTTGACGTGCTCTTCTGAAGAAAAGGCACGGGATGTAACTACTATTTCACAAATAGTGGATTTAATCCTGAGTTAGAGTTCTCAGGCCTGGACTAGTCCTCCATGAGGGAAACCAGGTTAAAATCGGCTGTGTTTGTGTATGTTTTCTCGCTCTTTATAATTTTCGTATTTACTCTGATTATTTACTGTCGGTGAAAGAGTTTAATTTTTAATTGGACAATATTGTCATAAACTCTATTCACCCCCTCTAGAGTTGCCTATTTGTTCTTCAGAAGGAACCCCTCGCAAAGATAGTCCCAAGCATTGGGGAAGGAACAGAGGTTGTTCCCGGCTCCTCCAAGCTTGCTGGTGCGGAGGGAGCTGCTAATGAGCCGGTATCGGCTACAGAAGGAGAGGTTGAATAGCCTGCTGAGGGGGCTGTTGCTGAATCTGCTCCCGTTCTGACTGGGATTATGGAAGATATCTGCCCTGATGCAGCTCAGGGCCTTGATATTGTTCTTCTTGAACAGTCTGGGCATGCTCTTGGTTTCCCTAAAGCCAAGACTGATGGCGTAGCCCAGGCTGGTGCTGAGCAAGCTGAAGGTACAAAATTACAATTACTGATGTATATATATATATATATATATATATATATATATATATATATATATATATATATATTTGTCAAGACCGGGAGCGAAAGAAACTCTCCAAGCCTCCTCCCCGACGACCTCCAATGAAGATGACGAGATGGCCCAGGAAGTGGTCAAAGCTTTCTACTCTGTACTGAAAGTAAAGCTTCTTGGAGTCCTGAATCAGAATGCTTCCTTTGTATCACGACCCGCACCCATTGTAAGGGCACGAGACGTGGGTAAGTCCAGCCTACGCCACAGTATCGGCAGTAGAATGCTGTCCTGGGACCAACATCTAACACAATCTAGGAAATACTCCGAATGGAAGATGATATATAAATGGTACAACTCAATCACAATAACTAAGATAGAATGGAAGAAAGATAATCACAACAGAGAGTCACAGTATGAATATAAATCTTGGTGTAAAACCACACCATAACAAGTGTCAATACAATCACAAAGTCTCATAACAAAATGATAAAATAAGTCTAATCTAACTCAAGGCAAGTCCTCAGTGACTACTAGATCTGGCTGAGGGTCCAGGTCACCTGTGTCAACTAGGCCTGCTCCGTAGTAAGTGTCGTGGCAATCCTCATCATCTGTAATATTTCAACAGTTCCAGTCAGGACATGAACGAATATATATCTCTCATACAGTTCATAACATGAAAGGAAATATGAAACAAGCTATAGAATAATATACATGAACTGCTGATAAAGAAATGAGACTGTAATAATGAGCATGATATAAGAAAATAGATATACAGGATATAATAAGAGAACTGAAATATTTACGTAGTGTAGAGCACAATCTGCTTATGTAAACTGGCTTAGGTTATACATGACTTAAATCTAGTTTGAAGTTGCACATGAAAAGAGTATAGATCATATAACCAAATAAATACTCCCTCTACCCTAATCAGTACACAAGGATCTGTCCAGGTTATGTTATTGCACATGAAAGTAGTGCGTCACATGGATAGCTAGTCCACATGCACACTGGGTTATACATGAAGGCTCACATGACCATGAGTGTACATGAATGTCACATGAGTATACAAGAATAAGTACGAATACAATGAGTAGACGATGCACATGATAAAGTACATAAGCACAATATACCCGATGTATCCGGGGGGATAACATCGTATGAAGAGATCCATATAGTACTAATCCGTGATATATCGTGACAGCAACAAGTAAACAAGTCTATAACAAGTAAATATGTCCAAGCAAGAATGAAATGGTCAGAGAATGTACTCGCCTGATAATCTAAGCTGCTGATGTGGATGTGTAACTATACTGGAGTGATGTAAACCTACAAGTCACAACTAGGTCTAACATATCATAAGGAACACTACTAAAATATGCTATATTAGCGACGTAATTTAGCAACGTAATAAATAACGTCGCTAAATATGTAATATAGCGACTCCTTTCTACAGACATCGTAATACGTCGCTGAATAGCGACGTTCAGCGACAGTAGGTAAATTACATCGCTTTACAGCGACGTTCAGCGACATATTATTAAAATATATATCCATATATTAAAACGTTTGCGATGTTTAGCTACGTCGTCTCTTGATGTCGCTAACTTTTTTACTTAGGGCACGCTATTTCCTTTTTCCCCCTCACTCGAAACACTCAAAAATTTCAGAAAGAGCTCCTCCCCCCCGGAGACCCCTTCCCCCCCCGGCGACCCCAACCCCCCTTCCTCCTCCTCCTCCTCGAGCTCTCCCTCCCCCAATCCGAGCTCCTCATTCTCTTCCTCAGGTAAACCCTAACTTAACTCCTCTCCCTCCTCCTCCTTATCCTTCTCCTCCTCCTCCTCCTCCTCCTCCTCTTCTACGGACACACACACACAAACACACACACGGACACACACATACACACACACACATACAGACATACACACACGGACACACGGAGACACATACACACACAGACACATACGGACACACACACGGACAAACGCACATACGGGCCGAACCCAATCGGATAAACCCTTTAATGGGTTGGATTAGGGTTGAAGATACTCGGGTTCGGGCTCAGATTTGGGTTAAAATATTTGAATAGGTGCTAGTGCATGAGTGAGGGAGTGAGTGTCAGCCAAGAGTGTGTGTATCAGTGCTCCACACACATGGGTATCAGTGTATGCATGCCTATGTGCATGTCTAAAGTGTCAGAAGGAAAATTCTACTACTAGGGTAGGAGCAAGATATGTATCATGTATGTGTTTCTTGTGTGCTGGGTGTCATGTGTGGATAATATAGTGTATATGAGTAGTGAGAGGGAGATGGAAGGGTGTGTGACTGAAACAGTAGGAATTTTTTGGGTCCATATATAAACAGATGTATGAAAGGAAGATCTAGGACATCTGCTAGATTAGTGCATAGCAGCACATATTGTAGAGAGGGAAATAGTAGCATTTGCAGTGGCTGCACTAGCAAGGATGCAGCATTATCAGTAGTGTAGGAGTGCTAGAAAAGTGTGTAATAGTATATTATGAGTTTGTGATATACAAATGTTCAGAAATCCTGTGCAAATTGCTTTGATTAGAAGTTATGTGTCTATGATTAAGGAGGGTACCTGAGTGTGTACATGTTTGTGTCTAGGACTGCAATAGTGTCCAATAGCAGTATGGCTTGACCTTGCATAGCCAAGGCTGGCTTTGGAGCCTGTACACAGGTTTTGGGACAGTAGAGTGATGCCCACTCTAGTGCAGGCATGAAGGGGACTTAGTTTCACTGCAGGAGGCTCGGGGAGCCCCTACAGAGAGTACGTTGGAAGGAAAGTGCTGGGACTACACTTGGCAGCAGTAGGCCGTCTACACTTAAGCAAGGATTGGGAGGGTAGCCCAATACAGCGATGTAAATATAGAGTAGGTGTCATATATTAGTTAAATAGATAGATTATTAGTCTTCAGTTGTATAGTTGTATGTATCGGTTTCAGTCCCCCTTACATCCAGTTCAGACCCATTGGAGTATGGTATCAGTTTAGGATAATTAGTTCTGTCTAATATTCCTATCTTTTTCAGTCTAATGCCTTTGAGTTTCAGTCCTATTTGTTAATGGTCAGTCCTAAATGTTCACTTTGTTACATTATTGATTCAATCCCATTCCCTTTAAAGTTCAGTCCATTACTTGTTATATTAGTATCAGCCATATGAAGTAAGAAAAGGTTTATAGTATCAGTCTTTTGATAGGATGTATCAGTCCTTTGATGAAGTGGATCAGCCCCTATGTGAGTGTTAGAAAGAACTGATATCAGTTGGTATCAGTTGATAGGTAAAGGGGAGGTAATTTTAGAATCAAGTATCAGTCAACCTTTCCTATCTTGGTATCAAATATCTGATATGAAGAGGATATAGTATCAAGTTGAGTAGAGGAATTGGCTTGGGGCATAGGCTAATAGGTCATATACACTACTCATGTGCACTGGTATGCACTGATATGCAAGTGATGAAGGAAAGTAAAGGGTCAAGTGTAAGGCAGGCTAGGGGAACTACCCTGTAGGCAGTGAGCTCAGGTAGGCAGAGCCATGCCCCGCCCGAGTTGTATCCCTACACAAGGTTACCATGTCTCTCTACTGTAATATACAGTAGGAAGTTCGGACACTATAAATATTGGTGTTTCTTTCATATCTATGTCTAGTGAAGGATAATTGCCTAGGCTTAGTCAACTTCATCCAGTTTGACTAGTTTGTCCAAGATATTGACTTAGTCAACTCAACTTCACCCAGTTTGACTAGTTACTGCGCCGAACATGTGTGTCCATCTTTGCAGAATTATTTTTAAATGGATATGAATTACTACTTACAGAATCGTTCATAGATGTACAATCATCGTCCTGATCATATGTGTGGTATGCGGGATAAATACATAGCGGGAGTAGAGCAGTTCCTGCAGTTTGTTAAGGCGTTCCCTCAGTACATGGACGGCACCAAAATTAAGTGTCCATGTGTGAAGTGTCATAACGTGAAATATTATCCAGAAGTGGAAGTGACATATCATTTGTACTCGAGGGGTTTCATGCCTAATTACTATCAGTAGACCGCACACGGAGAACTTGTGTATTTAGCATCAGAGCCGGAGTCTTATGTTGAGCCGTATATGCATGCAGGACCTAATTTTGTTTCAGATAATCATGCATACGACAACGGGTGCGTGAACATGGTTTTCGATGCTGCGGGGCCTAGTTTCGTTCATGATGCATCTGAGGAGGCACCGAATATCGATGCTGCAAAGTTTATGGAGTTGCTGGAGAATGCAAGGACTCTATTGTATCCTGGTTGCGAGGATAATTCACCGTTGGAGGTGGTTACAAGACTGTTGAGCATGAAATCAGATTTTAACATGTCGCAAGAATGCTCCAACCGAGTGTTGGAGTTGATTATAGATATCTTGCTGTCACCCTCATTTCTCGTATTTCTCGTATTTCATATTTATACTCGTATCTGGATTTTGGCATATATTTTTTTTCTTAACTTGTGGAATTTCGGTATTTCTCGTATTTTGGGTTTTGTCATGGTTCGGTTTTAATTGGATTGGGTTGGTTTGGGTTGGGTTGGTTTAATGTGTATTGGATCACCTTAGCCTATGCTCCACCCTCAACACACCACATCCCACCCTCTTTAAAACTTCACCAACTTTTTCTCTCTCCTCATAAACCTCCATTAATTTTCTTCTTCTCCTTCCTCTACACAACACTCTTCTCCTTCTTCTACACAACACCTACCCATAGGCAAGTGCACCTTGCCACCACATGAGAACCCTCTTTTATTTGTCTATTTACTAGATTAGGACTTGGTGATCAACATTAGAACTTGGTATTTTATGATTTGGAGTCTCCATTGTTCTAGATCTAAGTTTTCTCCATTTTCGGTTTTGTATGGTTTTGATCTACTTAAGTTGGATTTTTATGGGTTTTGATGTTTCCTTGTGGAAGAGAGTTCAATTCCACCCTGGTTAGAACTTGGGAAATTTGGATTTGGAGTTCGGATGGCCAAGTTATGAGGTTTTGAAGTTTTGGAGCCATTGGAGCTTCTTCTCAGCCATGGAGAAGAAGACCCAGACCCTGCGTGCGTGTTTTTACGCGTACGCAGCTCTCTGCTTGCGTGCTTTTGTACGTACGCATCTCTCTGGCGTGTGTGACTTTTCACGTATGCCGCTCCCTGCGTGCGTGACTTTTTACGTATGCCGCTCCCTGCGTACGTGACTTTTCACGTATGCCTCTCCCTGCGTGCGTGACTTTTCACGTATGCAGCTCTCCTGCGTGCGTGACTTTTCACGTATGCCGTTCCCTGTGTGCATGACTTTTCACGTATGCCGCTCCCTGCGTGCGTGACTTTTCACATATGCCGCTCCCTGCGTGCGTGACTTTTCACGTATGCCGCTCCCTGCGTGCGTGACTTTTCACGTATACAGCTCTCCTGCGTGCGAGACTTTTCACGTATACCGCTCTCTGTGTGCGTGACTTTTCACGTATGCCGCTCCCTGCGTGCGTGACTTTTTATGTATGTCGCTCCCTGTGTGCGTGACTTTTTACGTATGTCGCTCCCTGCGTGCGTGACTTTTCACGTATGCCGCTCCCTGCGTGCGTGACTTTTCATGTATGCAGCTCTCCTGCGTGCGTGACTTCTCACGTAGGCAGCTCTCCTGCGTGCGTGTCTTGTGCGTACGCTGCACCCTGAACCCCTTGCTTAACCCACTGGCTCTTGGAGTTTTGGTCTTATTTCTTTAAGCTTGGCTCTTTTATAGCCCTGTATATTGATATTTTATTAGATATTTTACGCCCATTTTATATCCTTACGCCTTTTGTCATGAACTTGATTTTACTTAATATGTTTGGAATGACTATTGTACATGGCACGGTATGACAAGGAACTATCCTAACACGACAGTGACCCGTAGTGGTGCACTCCTGACATGACCAACCTGACATGATAGTGGCCCGTCGTGGCGCACTCCTGACAAGTACCCTGACATGATTTATCTTGATAACTTAACTTGACCTGCCTTGACACCGTGGGTAGTTCTTTCTTGCTTGCTTGTTAAATCTACTTGTCCTGTCTTGCATCATGTCTAGGATGGGACTCCTGAGTACCACGGTCAGGAGCACCTACTAAAATGGATTAAGGTTAATAACTAGAATAACTCAGTAGTCATGAAGAGATGACACAGCTACAGGCAATCCCGTTACCTGGGCGCTCTTGGGATCTGTAGCCTGCCGTCGAGTAGGGCACATTTCCAGCACACCGTCGCGTGTTGCACCCTCTAAGTCACCTAAGGGTACATTTGTCTTCTGGGCGATGTACCCACCTGAATTCAACCCCTAATTTTTGACCTGGGTAACCAGGATGGTCTGCAGGGCTTGTGGCTGTGGAATAATCTCACTGCATCTTGTTAGTAATTAGGCCTGTGATAACCCTAGTTAGTTAAAGTAGTAAGCCGTAGTATTTGCTTGGCCGTGATTGATTGAATGAGGTATAACCAGTTTAGCCATATTTTGATCCAGTACAAGATTGCTCCCTGTCTTAATTTCTTACATTATTATCTTGTCGATAAATGGTGGAAAACCAAGTTCTGTTCAGACGAAGGGTTACAACCCCGGTTCTTGTTTGGTTTACGGGTTGTAACCTGGCTATCGGAATAGTTCCATGGTTATCTCGTCGTATATCACCTTGCCATATTTTCGTAAATTCTAATTTCTAATATTAACTTTCTTGTGCTATTTGCTGGCTTTTGTCCTTATTTCGTGGCCCCCTTGTGGCACTTGCTCTTTCTGGGGTTGACCCAGCTGGTTTTGTGTGGCCAGATTTCGGAGCAGCTCCTGAGGATCTACCAAGCTTCCATCCCAATGGTGGCGACTAGAAGGAACCCGGGCTACGAGTGGGTTTTCTATTTTGTTTCGCTCACTCTATTGTAAAACTATTCTTTTAAGGCGTTTAGCCGACGAGCACCTGTTAGGTCGATGCACTTTACTTACTGACTGCCTACGGGCTGTAAATATGATTACCAAATCCTAGGGTTGATCATGTATGACTTAACTCTTGCTAGTCCTCGTATTTTGTACGACTAGCTTCATGATCAGCTGAATATGTAATATTTGGGACGCCTTATTATTGTATATTTAATGATCATACATCTTGCGACCTTACTTACTTGCTTGTGATTGAGACATTAGGCT
This sequence comes from Iris pallida, assembly GCA_029216955.1. Classification (NCBI taxonomy): domain Eukaryota; kingdom Viridiplantae; phylum Streptophyta; class Magnoliopsida; order Asparagales; family Iridaceae; genus Iris; species Iris pallida. The sequence continues at coordinate 2,264,817 of JANAVB010035018.1, forward strand.
TGTTCATGACCATAAGAGACTGTTGGCTTGTAGTAAACCCTCATATATCTAGACAGTCGTGACCGTATATCGAGGTGGTTTCCATTTCAATATACGTAGCTGGCTATGTCTGCCCCCGCTCTCCAGTATTCTGGTTCTGGGGCGTGACATGGTTTAAGTGGTGGCCCATGCAGGTCTTGTCAATCAAGAAATATGGGGTTTACCAAATAGATGTCTCAATCAGTATTCGCCCTTGATCTCTGCCCGTATTTTCAAATTCCTAAAATTCTTGCCCTGATTACATGCTTGTATCGTTGATCTGTCCTGGTCCTTCCTTATTGTTTCCCTGTGTCGTCTTCCTCAGCGGCACTGTACCTGACCCTGCCGATCAGCGAGGTAGAGCACCTCCCGTGGACCAGCAGCAACCTGGAGATCAAGCCCAGGATTCTGGAGTCGCCTCCAGAGTGATACCTACCGGAGGAGAGTCACCAGTTCGGCCCGTCCAGCCCGCAGAGCCAGATGATGGTATCTTAGTAGGCCTCATCAGAACCTTGATAGCTTCCCAGGATCGTCGAAGCGACGCCCTGCACCAGATAGTTCAAGATGTTTTGACCCGAGGCGGACATCCAGGGAACCAGGCGGCTAAAAGCTTCAAGCGCTTGAACCCTCATTTCTTCGACGGCAGCGAGGATGCGATTGTCGTGGATGCATGGCTTCAGGATACCGAGGTAATTCTGGAAGCAGCTAGGATAGCCGAGAATGAGAAGGTGGCGGTGGTACGCCTACAGTTGTTGGACTTGGCTCACAGTTGGTGGGCAGCGCAAGCCATGGGATTAGTGGCACCCATTGCTTGGGCAGTATTTAGAGAGAGATTCCAGACAAAGTATTTCGATGCTGTGGCTCGGTACGACCTGCAGACCAGATTTACAAACTTGAAGCAAGGAGGCAGAACAGTCGACAGTTATGCATCGGAGTTTTATAGACTCAGTAGGTTTGCCCCCACCTTGGTGGCGACCGAGTTTGATAGGGCCCAGCGGTTCCAACAGGGACTGCATTTGGAGATCTTGTTGGCGGTTGAACAGTTCGAGCACCAGACGTTCGATGCAGTCTTGAGAGCAGCTAGGAGGCATGAGTACACCTTCCAGAGGATCGTGGATAGGACCGGGAGTAGGAAGCGGTCCCACAGTCAGATGCACCAATCATCAGCTCCAGCCCCGGCAGCTAGAGGGTTGACCATTGGAACTTCGAGGCGGGCGGCCTCAGTAATGTTGGTTCAGCATTCGACCCCGACGTACCCGCAGTAGCAGAAGCAGAAGCAGACTTCCGCGATGGGATGTTCTCATTGCGGAAAGCCAGGGCATGTGGTGGCAGACTATCGCAGGGCGCAGGGATTGTGCCTGGCTTGTGGAGTAGCAGATCATAGGATAGGGGCTTGCCCGAATAGGGGTAGCTCATCAGCATCCAACCCTTCTAGCTCTTCGGTGAGAGGACCGGCCCCAGCACCAGTTCAGCAGCAGCAGTATCAGTCTTCGAGGCCCTTGCCGCCTCAGTCTCAGGCATTCCAGCAACAATACCCCCAGCAGTATGCACAAGCCCAAGCTCAGACCCAGAATAGGCAGAGAGGTTTCCAGCAGAGGGGACCAGCAGCCAGAGGACAAGGTCAGGCCATGATGATGGCTATGGAAGAAGAAGTTGCACCAGGTGAGGTTGTGGCAGGTACTATTCTCATCAACTCCTCTCCAGCGTCTGTATTATTTGATTCGGGTGCATCGCATTCATTTATGTCTGCACGATTCGCGACACGGATATGATTGGAGCCTGAGTCATTATCAGTGAGGCTCAATATACTTACTGGTAATGGCCTTGTGGGAGTAGATCGAGTATTTTTCTCGTGTCGGATCGTAGTTAGCGGTAGGGAGTTCCTCGCTAGATTCATAGAGTTTCCTATGGCAGACTATAATGTAGTCCTAGGCATGGATTGGTTGAGGAACCAGTATGCTAGGATAGACTGCCATATTGGCAGAGTTGTCTTTAGTATCCCCGGCGAGCCAGAGTTTTCGTTTTCCAGAGGCGCAGTGGAGCCATCTTCCCCAGCATTGCAGATGGCAGTAGCAGCAGTGCAGTTACCCCGGATAGTTGAAGAGTTTCCAGATGTCTTTCCAGAAGAGCTTCCAGGGATGCCGCCGGAACGGAAGATTGAGTTCACTATAGACTTGATTCCTGGGACAGCACCAGTATCAGAGAGAGTCTACAGGATGGCGCCTTCAGAGTTAAAATTTTTATACAAGATGATTGAAGAACTGAGGACCAAGGGATTCATCCGTGCAAGTGGATCGCCTTGGGGAGCCCCGATGCTTCTTGTGAAAAAGAAGGATGGTACGTCCAGGCTATATGTTGATTATCGTACCTTGAATTCGGTGACAATCAAGAACAGATACCCTCTTCCGAGGATAGATGACTTGTTTGATCAGCTCAGAGGGGCTTCAGTGTTCTTGAAAATCGACTTGCGATCGGGATACCACCAGATCAGAGTCAGAGAGCAGGACATCCCGAAGACAGCATTCAGATCGAGGTATGGACATTGGGAGTTCCTTGTTATGCCCTTTGGAGCGACCAATGCGTCGGCCGTATTCATGGACCTCATGAATTGCATTTTCATGCCTTACTTGGATCAATTTGTGATCGTGTTCCTAGATGACATCCTGGTCTACAGCAAGAGTGAAGCAGAGCATGAGCAGCATCTCAGAGTCATCCTCCAGACGCTTAGGGAGCATCAGTTGTACGCCAAGTTCAGTAAATACGAGTTCTGGTTCGATCGCATTTCATACTTGGGTCACATCATTACCCGAGGAGGAGTGGAAGTGGATCCCCAGAAGATTGTGGCTATCGAGTCATGGCCGGTACCCAGCTCAGTGGCAGAGGTTCGCAGTTTCCTTGGATTGGCCGGCTACTACCGGCGGTTCGTTTCAGATTTCGCAAGGATTTCAGCGCCGATGACCCAGTTGACCCGCAAGGATGTTCCGTTTGTTTGGACAGCAGAGTATCAGGAATCATTTGTGAAGTTGAAGCGAGGTTTGATAACGGCTCCCATTCTCACCCTTCCAGATGGGACCGGAGGATTTACAGTTTATTGCAACGCTTCAGGCAGAGGATTGGGGTGTGTCTTGATGCAGCATGGGAAGGTAATATCTTATGCGTTACGTCAACTACGTGATCATGATAAGAATTACCCGACCTACGACTTCGAATTGGCGGCGGTAGTGTTTGCTTTAAAATTATGGAGACACTACTTGTACGGAGATAGAGTAGAGATCTTTACTGATTATAAGAGCCTGAAGTATATTTTCACCCAGAAGGACCTTAATATGCGGCAGAGAAGATGGCTCGAGCTACTAGTGGACTATGATGTAGATTTGCAGTATCATCCCGGGAAGGCCAACGTTGTAGCAGATGCATTGAGCAGGAGAGCCGGAGTTTATCTCTTGACGACGCAACCAGAATTATTGGCAGATCTTCAGAAGATGGGAATTGAAGTGGTTCTTCCAACCAGCGCGGCATTAATGGCCAGCCTACAGGTTCAGTCCAGCATAGTTGAGAGAATCCGGGTGGCGCAGTCAACAGATTCCAAGATCCAACGACTCAGAGCAGAGTGTGAAGCAGGAAGAAGGCCAGAGTTATGTATCCATGAAGACGGTACACTTTGGCACGGCACTCGTCTTTGTGTACCCAGTAGAGATATCAGACAGAAAGTCATGGCAGAAGCCCACAGTTCTTAATATTCTATTCATCCGGGTGGTACAAAGATGTACCGTGATATTCGTCAGCATTTCTGGTGGAATGGCATGAAGAGGGAGATAGCCCGGTTTGTCTCTCGGTGTTTGGTTTGCCAACAGGTTAAAGATGAACATCAGAGGCCCGCTGGACTTCTTCAACCCTTACCGATCCCAGAATGGAAATGGGAACATATAACCATGGATTTCATGACCGGATTGCCCAGATCTCCGGCCGGCAGAGATGCTATTTGGGTAATTGTGGACAGGCTTACCAAGGTGGACACTTTCTTCCATTCAGAGTTGGACAGTCGATGGCACAGTTAGCAGAGATGTATCTCAGACAGATCGTCAGGCTTCACGGTGTGCCAGTCAGCATTACCTCGGACAGGGATTCCAAATTCACATCACACTTTTGGCACAGCTTGCAGAAGAGTTTGGGGACTCACCTTCAATTCAGCTCAGCTTATCACCCGCAGACGGATGGTCAATCAGAGCGCACAATCCAGACCCTTGAAGATATGTTGAGATCATGTACCCTTGACTTCGGTGGTTCATGGAAGAATCACCTGCATCTCGTAGAATTCTCGTACAACAATAGTTTCCAGGCCAGTATCCAGATGGCTCCTTTCGAGGCTCTTTACGGCAGGAAGTGCAGATCCCCGCTAGCATGGGACGATGTCGGGGAGAGGCAGATGCTCGGACCCGAATTAATTTCCCAGATGGTTGAAGTGGTCAGGAAGGTCAGAGATCACCTCCGAGTTGCCCAGGACCGCCAGCGCCATTGGGCTGATGCTCATCGGCGTCCCTTAGAATTTGCTGTCGGCGACCATGTATTCCTTAGGATCTCGCCTAACCACGACGTCATTCACTTTGGCGTGCAGAAAAAGCTTAGTCCTAGGTATATAGGGCCGTTCGATATTCTAGAGCGAGTAGGAGATGTATCCTACCGTCTCGCTCTTCCGCCGTCGCTAAGTGAGGTGCATGATGTATTCCATGTGTCCCAATTACGACGGTATATTCCGGACCCGAGCCACATCCTAGACCATTCGGAATTGGTTGTTGGTACCAACCTTTCGTATGAGGAGAGGCCCGTGTCTATATTGGACCGGAGGGAGAAGATACTCAAGAACAAGACTATTAAATTAGTCCGTATTGCTTGGGGTTATCACACTCTAGGTGGGTCAACGTGGGAGCGTGAGGACGACATTCGATCGCGATATCCCTACCTGTTTGACTCGTGAGGTATAATGTCTTTCTTATGCCTTACGTTTTCCTTTCCATGCTTGCATTGTATGATTGTATGATTGAACTGCTTAGTGTAACTTGCCTGTGCTTAATATAGCTTGTCGTGATAATCTCTAGCTCCTTGATTAAATTTCGAGGACGGAATTCTTTTAAGGTGGGTAGAGTTGTCACCCTCATTTCCCGTATTTCCCGTATTTCGTATTTATACTCGTATCTGGATTTTGGCATGTATTTTTATTTTTTTTAACTTGTGGAATTTTGGTATTTCTCGTATTTTGGGTTTTGTCATGGTTCGGTTTTAATTGGATTGGGTTGGTTTGGTTTGGGTTGGTTTAATGTGTATTGGATCACCTTAGCCTATGCTCCACCCTCAACACACCACATCCCACCCTCTTTAAAACTCCACCAACTTTTTCTCTCTCCTCATAAACCTCCATTAATTTTCTTCTTCTCCTTCCTCTACACAACACTCTTCTCCTTCTTCTACACAACACCTACCCATAGGCAAGTGCACCTTGCCACCACATGAGAACCCTATTTTATTTGTCCATTTGCTAGATTAGGACTTGGTGATCAACATTAGAACTTGGTATTTTGTGATTTAGAGTCTCCATTGTTCTAGATCTAAGTTTTCTCTATTTTCGGTTTTGCATGATTTTGATCTACTTAAGTTGGATTTTTATGGGTTTTGATGTTTCCTTGTGGAAGAGAGTTCAATTCCACCCTGGTTAGAACTTGGGAAATCTGGATTTGGAGTTCGGATGGCCAAGTTATGAGGTTTTGAAGTTTTGGAGCCATTGGAGCTTCTTCCCAGCCATGGAGAAGAAGACCCGGACCCTGCATGCGTGTTTTTACGCGTATCCAGCTCTCTGCTTGCGTGCTTTTGCACGTACGCAGCTCTCTGGCGTGCGTGACTTTTCACGTATGCCGCTCCCTGCGTGCGTGACTTTTCACGTATGTCGCTCCCTGCGTGCGTGACTTTTCACGTATGCCGCTCCCTGCGTGCGTGACTTTTCACGTATGCAGCTCTCCTGCGTGCGTGACTTTTCACGTATGCCGCTCCCTGCGTGCGTGACTTTTCACGTATGCCGTTCCGTACGTGCGTGACTTTTCACGTATGCCGCTCCCTGCGTGCGTGACTTTTCACGTATGCAGCTCTCCTGCGTGCGTGACTTTTCACGTATGCCGCTCCCTGCGTGCGTGACTTTTCATGTATGCAGCTCTTCTGCGTGCGTGACTTTTCACGTATGCCGCTCCCTGTGTGCGTGACTTTTCACGTATGCCGCTCCCTGCGTGTGTGACTTTTTACGTATGCCGCTCCCTGTGTGCGTGACTTTTCACGTATACCGCTCCCTGCGTGCGTGACTTTTCACGTATGCCGCTCCCTGCGTGCGTGACTTTTCACGTATACAGCTCTCCTGCGTGCGTGACTTCTCACGTAGGCAGCTCTCCTGCGTGCGTGTCTTGTGCGTACGCTGCACCCTGAACCCCTTGCTTAACCTATTGGCTCTTGGAGTTTTGGTCTTATTTCTTTAAGCTTGACTCTTTTATAGCCCTGTATATTGATATTTTATTAGATATTTTACGCCCATTTTATATCCTTACGCCTTTTGTCATGAACTTGATTTTACTTAATATGTTTGGAATGACTATTGTACATGGCACGGTATGACAAGGAACTATCCTAACACGACAGTGACCCGTAGTGGTGCACTCCTGACATGACCAACCTGACATGATAGTGGCCCGTCGTGGCGCACTCCTGACAAGTACCCTGACATGATTTATCTTGATAACTTAACTTGACCTGCCTTGACACCGTGGGTGGTTCTTTCTTGCTTGCTTGTTAAATCCACTTGTCATGTCTTGCATCATGTCTAGGATGGGACTCCTGAGTACCACGGTCAGGAGCACCTACTAAAATGGATTAAGGTTAATAACTAGAATAACTCAGTAGTCATGAAGAGATGACACAGCTACAGGCAATTTCGTTACCTGGGCGCTCTTGGGATCTGTAGCCTGCCGTCGAGTAGGGCACATTTCCAGCACACCGTCGCGTGTTGCACCCTCTAAGTCACCTAAGGGTACATTTGTCTTCTGGGCGATGTACCCACCTGAATTCAACCCCTCATTTTCGACCTGGATAACCTGGATGGTCTGCAGGGCTTGTGGCTGTGGAATAATCTCACTGCATCTTGTTAGTAATTAGGCCTGTGATAACCCTAGTTAGTTAAAGTAGTAAGCCGTAGTATTTGCTTGGCCGTGATTGATTGAATGAGGTATAACCAGTTTAGCCATGTCTTGATCCAGTACAAGATTGCTCCCTGTCTTGATTTCTTACATTATTATCTTTCCGATAAATGGTAGAAAACCAAGTTCTGTTCAGACGAAGGGTTACAACCCCGTTCCTTGTTTGGTTTACGGGTTGTAACCTGGCTATCGTAATAGTTCCATGGTTATCTCGTCGTATATCACCTTGCCATGTTTTCATAAATTCTAATTTCTAATATTAATTTTCTTGTGCTATTTGTTGGCTTTTGTCCTTATTTCGTGGCCCCCTTGTGGCACTTGCTCTTTCCGGGGTTGACCCAGCTGGTTTTGTGTGGCCAGATTTCGGAGCAGCTCCCGAGGATCTACCAAGCTTCCAGCCCAATGGTGGCGACTAGAAGGAACCCGGACTACGAGTGGGTTTTCTATTTTGTTTCGCTCACTCTATTGTAAAACTATTCTTTTGAGGCGTTTAGCCGACGAGCACCTGTTAGCTCGATGCACTTTACTTATTGACTGTCTACGGGCTGTAAACATGATTAACAAATCCTAGGGTTGATCATATATGACTTAACTCTTGCTAGTCCTCGCATTTTGTACGACAAGCTTCATGATCAGCTGAATATGTAATATTTGGGACGCCTTATTATTGTATATTTAATGATCATACATCTTGCGACCTTACTTACTTGCTTGTGATTGAGACATTAGGCTTGTTCATGACCATAAGAGACTGTTGGCTTGTAGTAAACCCTCATATATCTAGACAGCCGTGACCGTATATCGAGGTGGTTTCCATTTCAATATACGTAGCTGGCTATGTCTGCCCCCGCTCTCCAGTATTCTGGTTCTGGGGCGTGACACTTGCCGGCGGGTGCTAAGTTACCTAAAGACTTCTATCGGTCTAAGAGGATGGTGAGATCGCTCTGGATGGGATACGAGAAAATCGATTCTTGTTGTAATGGGTGCATACTGTACTACAAAGATGACAAGGACGTAGATGTGTGCAGATTTTGTGGTGCTGATCGCTATAAGACAACTAGTACATGAAGGGCTACCGGTACAAGAAGACCGACCGATTCAATGCACTACTTGCCTTTAACGCCGCGGTTGTATAGATTATTTTTGGTGAAAGAGACGGCCGAAAATATGAGTTGGCACATGCGAGAACAGATTGAAGGAGTGTTGGATCACCCATCCGATGGAGAAGCGTAGAAGCACTTTGATCGAGTGTATCCTGATTTTGCTTCAGGTCTGCGTAATGTCAGGTTGGGGCTATCGTCTAACGGTTTTAGTCCTTTTGGTCTTTCAGGATCCCAGTATTCGTGCTGGCCTGTGATTGTCACTCCATATAACCTACCGCCTTGGATGTGCATGAAGACTCAGTATATGTTTCTAACCGTTATAATTCCTGGTCCGAACAATCCCAAGAGGAACATTGATGTGTACTTACAGCCTTTGATAGATAAGTTGAATCAGTTATGGAAAGTAGGCGCTAACACGTACGATGTTTCCAGGAAGCAAAATTTTCAGATGAAGGCAACCCTTATGTGGACCATCAACGACTTTCCGGCCTATGGAGTGTTATCTGGATGGAGCACTCATGGCCGTCTCTCATATCCGTATTGCATGGACCGTACTAAGGCTTTCCGCTTGAACCACGGAGGAAAACTGTGCTTCTTTGATTGTTATCGGCAATTTCTGCCAAAAGATCATCCGTTCAGAAGAAACAGGAATGCATTCCGTGCCAGCGTGGTAGAGAAGGGTGATCCACCACCAAGGTGGTGCAGAGCCACGATATGGGAGGAGGTTAGAGATTTTTCAAGTGCTATCGAAGATCCTACAACTGGGTACAAGGGTGATGGATTTGGTAGAGATCATAACTGGACAAAGAGGAGCATATTCCGGATCTGCCATATTGGAGTACCAATCTGATCAGACATAATCTTGATGTCACGCATATTGAAAAGAATGTGTTTGACAACATAATTAATATTGTGATGGACGTAAAGGGGAAAACGAATGACAATCCCAAGGCCAGGTTGGACTTAGAAGAAATATGCAAACGTCCTGTGTTGCATTTGATAGAGGAGAATGGAAAATAGTTTCTGCCGAAGTCAATTTTCTCACTGGACAAGGAGGATAAAGTGAGACTTTGTCGGTGGATCCAGGGCCTAAAATTTTCAGACGAATATGTGTCAAATCTGAGAAGATGTGTCGATCCGATGGAAAATAAATTGACAGGTATGAAGAGCCACGATTGTCACGTATTCATGGAGAGGTTAATTCCGATTGCATTTCAGGAATTCTTACCGTCGGTAGTTTGGAATCCATTGACGGAGCTTAGTATATTCTTCAGGGATCTTTGTTCTAAGAAATTGCTCGTTGATCGTCTAGAAAAGCAAGAGAAAGACATTGCGGGAACACTGTGCAAGCTAGAGAGGGTATTTCCTCCTGAATTCTTCGACTCTATGGAGCATTTGCCGATTCATCTATCCTATGAGGCACATGTTGGTGGACCCGTCGAATATCGATGGATGTACCCGTTCGAGCGACATTTGAATCACCTAAAACGAAAGGTAAAAAATAAGGCACGGGTCGAAGGTTCTATTTATGAAGCCTATGTTCTCGAGGAGATTACAAACTTTTGTTCGATGTATTTCAAGCCTCATGTTACAACTAATAGAATGAGAGCTTCCAGAAATGATGACGGAGATCATGAATGTAATGATACAATACTGAAGGTATTCAATGATTCAGGAAAGCCATCGGGTAAAATGAAGAAGAGATATTTGAATGATGATGAGCTAAGGGCTGCTCAGGTGTATGTATTACTCAACTGCGACGATGATGAAGTAGAGAAGCTGGAGGGGTAAGTAATTAATACGTCTATATTATTTTAATAGTGTTGATTATTATACTATTACATTAATTGAACGATGTTGTTTTCAGCATATTTAATGATGATGTGAGGTCAGGTAGGCCACACATAACAGAAGAAGAAGTAGAACAAAAAATAAGGCATTATTTTCCATCATAGTTGAGTGCACATGTAAGACTTGAGAACTCTGTAATTACCTTTCTGTATATGCACTTGAGAATGACCTTAATTCATTTTTTTGTGGTATTTAGGTCATTCGTCCATACGCAAGACTTGAGAATGAGTCTATTAGAACGCTAGCCAAGGGACCAATTTATGCAACAAAAATATGGCCAAGCTACTGTGTTAATGGGTTTAGGTTCAAGTCAACAACTTGCCCGATCAGAGACAACTTTGTGGATCTCGATTACACCAAAAACAGTTGTTTGTGTATCAGATCTTTGAACTACAAAGATGTTGATACGGGCAACGATTTCTATGGCATCCTACGGAAGATTGTGGAGCTGACATATAGTTATGGAATGGAGCCTGCTAAGATTGTGTTATTCAGGTGTGATTGGTTCGATGCGATTGAAGGTCAAGGTTGGAAAGTAGACAAGCACGGTCTTGTGGATATAAACTATCGGCGTCGATATCAAGCCTATGAATCATTTGTTCTATCAAGTCAGGCTCAGCTCGTGTACTTCACAAGTTATCCTAAACGGGGAACAACAAGGTCGGACTGGTGGGCAGTATGCAAGACCAAAGCTAGAAATACCTTTGAGGTTGACGATATAGCTTATCAAGAAGATGAACTACCTCTTGTAACAAATATTATAGAAGTGGACACGACGAAAGTTCCTCATTACACATCTAATTGTGTAGAAGAAGTAGAATTATCTGAAGAGGAAGATGCAGATAAAAGTGAAGATGTAGAAGAGGAAGAAGAAGAAGATGAGCTAAACGATCTAGATGAATTTTCGAAGATGATTAAATCTGTATGCATGTTTTATCATCATATTTGACACTTTAGTAACACTTTTATCATATAAATCTATGATACTTTAGTGACACTGTTATCTGTGACTTGATATTTTTCAAAAATCTGTGATGTCTATCATATAAATATGTATATTTATTTTATTGTCATATATTATTATCAGGTATGACTAGACCAGGAGGAGGACGACGCGGAGGATATTATATTAGGCAGTCCCGTCTGCCTCGGGCTGGGGATGCAGATTTCGTATCATCATCTTTATCTCCGAGTACGCCAGTGTACCGTTCTGTTCCCGGTCTATTACAGAGACAGGGCAGTTCCAGCAGGTTGGCGACTCCTCCCTTGTCGTCCAGCATTCCTGATCCCACGTCCAGTATTCCTCCCGCGTCCAGCATTCCTCCTACCAATGGCTCTATGGGGAGAGCCAACGTCGAGCATATGGAGGACGGCGATCAGACTGAACCATTTGTCCTATCAAGTCAGGCTCAGCTTGTGTACTTCACAAGTTATCCTAAACGGAGAACAACAAGGTCGGACTGGTGGGCAGTATGCAAGACCAAAGCTAGAAATACCTTTGAGGTTGACGATATAGCTTATCAAGAGGATGAACTACCTCTTATAACAAATATTATAGAAGTGGACACGACGGAAGTTCCTCATTACACATCTAATTGTGTAGAAGAAGTAGAATTATCTGAAGAGGAAGATGCAGATGAAAGTGAAGATGTAGAGGAGGAGGAATAAGAAGAAGAAGAAGAGCTAAACGAACTAGATAAATTTTCAGAAGAGGATTAAATCTGTACGTTTGTTTTATTATCATATTTGACACTTTAGTAACACTTTTATCATATAAATCTGTGACACTTTAGTGACACTTTTATCTGTGACTTGATATTTTTCAAAAATCTGTGATGTCTATCATATAAATATGTATATTTGTTTTATTGTCATATGTTATTATCCTGTATAACTAGACCAAGAGGAGGACGACGCGAAGGATATTATATTAGGCAGTCCCGTCTACCTCGGGCTGGGGATGCAGATTCTGTACCCTCATCCTCATCTCCGAGTACGCCAGTGTACCGTTCTGTTCCCGGTCTATTACTGGGACAGGGCAGTTCCAGCAGGTTGGCGACTCCTCCCTTGTCGTCCAGCATTCCTGATCCTGCGTCCAGCATTCCTTTCGCGTCCAGCATTCCTCCTACCGATGGCTCCATAGGGAGAGCCGACGCCGAGCATATGGAGGACGGCGATCAGACTGATCCAGCCCAGACAAGAGGTGAGAGCGACTCTCCATGCGCTCTCCCGGACGAGACGCGTATGGAGATTTGGACAGACGGGCCTACGAAGTATGTTAATTAGTTAATATATATTTCTCAAATGATTATATGTACATATATATTCATTAAATTTATTATTGTATAGATATTGGCCTCCTGCTGTACAGAGACAGCTGGGGTTATTTCTGAGGCAGAACTATGGTGGGCCTTGGATTAACTACTCAGATGCTCCCGCAGATAGGAAGGCCTTTTGGTTGGCCCACTTCAAGGTAAAAAAATTGTTTATTTTTAAATTTTAATAATCATTTGTGTATATTATGCAACTTTTCTATTTTACTTCTTGTAGAGGACCTATTTCTATCCACCACATCGGGCGACGAAGATCGAGGCTCAATTTTCTGCCGTCACAGGCAAGCTCATCCGTGATGCGATCCACGACCAGAAGTCTCATAATCGCTCTGGAAAGCCGATCCATGGTTGGATCACGCCAGAGCAGTGGACTGCGATGAAGGCTAGATTCGGCGAGGCCAGGTACCACGAGCGGTCTGACAAGGCCAAGGTGGCGCAGTTGAGTGCCAGTAAGTGGTGTGGTGGCTCCATTCCGATGACGGAGCATTTTCGTCATCTGATACGTTTGCTATGACGGATATCATTTTATATATAGTTGGATAGAATGTAATACTAATAATAGATAATATATTTTAACAGGTAAAAAAGGGTGAGGACCCCAACATTGTGACCGTCTTTCTGGTCACCCATTGGAGGGCTGGGGAGTTCATTGACGAGAGGGCGACGCAGGCATATGTACGTTCTATTCTTTATATTAATTTACAATAATTTAGAAAATAGGAAAATAGATATCAATATAGACTTTAGCAAACACTTATACGTTAGCAAACATTGTTCTAGGCCGAGTTTCTTTGGCTACAAGAGGAGGCGGCTGATGCTGCTAGTGCGCCAGCAGAGGGAGGGACTGGTACTTCCTCCCAGTCGCCTACAGCTCCATCGTCGGACGACCTCTGGATGACCGTTGTTGGCGGGCGGTCTTCAGAAGGGTACGTACTATGGTACGGGATCTACGGCGCCTATTTGGCTTCAGAGTCATTCCGGGCCCCCTCTGTCAGTGCGCAGTCTCTAAATCGCAGGCGACATCACGAGCTCAGGATATTGGTCATCAGATCGACGAGCTGCATTGCGAGTTGCAGCAGCAGATTTCTGATCTCCATACCACAGAGCGACGATCCGACGATCCAATGATCACCAGACGATTTGATGCGGTCGAGCGCAGTATACAGGAGCTGATGAGTCTGCAGTAGTCTACAGCTGCCAGCTTGTACATGCTCACCGAGTCTACACAGCACACAGAGCGTAGACAGGTCGAGCTGGAGGGATCGCAGAGGACCATGTCTGCCTATTGCTGCGCATGGTGAGTAACTGCGAGAGATGGAGCAGATACGTCCTTCTGGTCCATCGACGGTGCCGACTCCAGATATTGTACTGCCTCCTACTGCCCCTACGGTGCAGTTCACACAGGAGCAGTATGAGTACATGCTATCCCAGATGCGCGGTAGGGGTCCTCAGTGATCCAGTAGATTTTTTTATCATCTTTGTATGTGTTGGCCTTATGGGCCCATTGACCGTTCTGTACACTGATTTTTATTCTTATTTGCCCTCCATTGTGGACATGTATGTTTGTTGGATATTTACTTTGTGATATTTACTTTGTTGGTATTTTTATTATGATATTTACTTTGTGATATCTGCGATGGGGATGACAAAGATACATACGCTGGGTTATAAATGATGATCTGATATACAAAGGAGGTGCTGCCCAATTTTTTAAAAAATATGTTTGGTATTTTTGTGATGATGTGTGTCTGTGTAAACACAGACACACAACATAACAAAAATACAAAATATTTTTTTATAATATCTACGACGTTCTGTGACGTATAGCGACATAAACAGACGTCTCTAATTAGCGCCGTCACGTCGCTATCCATCGTAATCCATCACTCAGTAGCTGACGTGGCACAGAGTTGGCGTTGCTAATTTGGTCGCCATACGTCGCTAAACTGCTAACGTGGCATGCATGCCATGTCAGCACATAAAAAGGAACGACTTTGCTATGTAGTCGCACAACGTCACTAATTTGGCGATGTTACTATTCGTCGCCCACCATCGCCAATTTTGCGACGACCCAGCGATATTGTGGTGACGTCGCAAACAGCGACGTCGGGCGACTAACTTGCCATTTGTGACTTGTTTTTTTGCGACCTTCATTTTTCATCGCTAAAGTCGTCGCTAATTACCTTTAGCAACGTATTTTCCTTTATTAGAGACGTATCTGGACGTCGCTAATCTGCCTTATTTTAGTTGTGGAATGCCTGCAATGCAATTATACATGATTTAGGTCCTTTTAGGTCAAAGTCAACCCTTGGTCAACTCTGGTCAAACCTGGTCAACTCTGGTCAACTCAAGGTCAACTAGTCCGTTTACTAATTTCTAGGTCATACACAAGTTTTTAGGTCATTCGGAGTTCGTTTGAGTCGATTTGGATCAAGTTTGACCCAAAGTTGACTTTTGTCAACTTATCGACCAATTCGACCAAACTAGGCTCCTAACGACGATCATAATATGTCCCAACACTTCCTATAGCCATATATATAAGTTATGAAAAGAAACATGGTTGTGAGGGTGAACGATGTTGAAGGGCTGCTGGTTATGAGTCTCAAATTTAAGAAAACAAATTAGAATGTGTCTACAAGAGTATTCCATGTACAAAATATTACAATCAATAGCAAAATATATATAAAATATATATATTTATATATATATATATATATATATATATATATATATATATATATATATATATATATATATATATAGGCATATTTATATATATATGCATATACCATGTGTATAAACCAACGAGGGTCGATCTCGAACCTGGAGTGAGTTTCAAGAACTGAGATCAAGGCCTCGACACCTTACTTTAACATATATTCAAAAATAGGCATAATAGGTGTAAAACCTCTAAATTTTTACTATTTTTTTATATTAAATTTGGTACTGATTTAAAATTTTGTATTGTACGTCGCGCACAAAATTTAATTTTTCGTAATTTCTCGATGAGTGCGAATATGTGCGAGCGTACATATTTTAGAAAAATATTTTTTTCCTATTTTTATAGTACCAAAATAATATATATAATAATTATTTTTAGCTATCAAAATTTTCAAGTTTATGATTTTAATTATGAAAGGCCTTTCATTTATACAGTTATAATAATAAATAATTTTTTCTATAAAATGGTATATCAGAAAAGTATATTTATGTAAATATTATTTGGACATACATATATATTTCATAATTATTTATTAGTTTATTTTTTATATAATTTTTGAAATTATTATTATTAGTATTTTTCAAAAATATATTTTGAAATTATTGTACCAAATTAAATCTTTGATTAGATTTTTGGATTTAATTTAAATAGTTTAAATTTAAAGATAGAATTTTTAATTTGAGTTTAGATTACCTTGATTTAAATTGGAATTGGATTTGGATTATTTTTGATTGAATCGATTTAAATGGATTTAAATTAATAGATTGAATTATCTAATTGGGCTTAAATATTCCTAATCCTTATCCAACTGGAAATTTTCACATCATATAAATAGGCAGGTACTCCTCCATAAATTTTTCACATCCACAAAAATTCTCCACCAACACAACTAGAGTTCGTGCATCGTGTCCATGTCCATGTCCTCCGTTCCTTCCACTAAACTTTTTCTAATACATATACAATATTTCTCGCGTCCGACAATCCCGGACACCACCATAACCGCTACCCTAATTTTTCTGCCGTTCCTCCTGCCCCTTCTCTCCTGCCTGTCGGACGAACCCAACCACCCCCGTGCACGCTTCCTTGCCATTGCATCGGTAAACTACTACGGCCACAACCACATGCCATCCCGGCCATTGCCGCCATCACAACCCGACCCCTGACCGTCAACTCCGCCTACCAACAGAACCACCTCGCTGCCACCGCTCGGCACAGCCCCGGCCGCATCCAGCCACCCGAACCCATCACACAGACTTCCCACCATGCCACCACCACTACCAATCTACGGCCAACGTCACCCCCATCACCACAGACCTAGCCTCCACTGATCGACGACCCTAACCCAACCAACCCTGACATCTTTCCAGTTGAACACCAACCACGGCCATCGCCGATGCCAAAATAACCTTCACCACCGCCGTACCATGCCACCGAAACCCGTCGACCGACCCGCCCAACTTCCCGGCAGAACGTTCAACCACCGACGCCAACACTAGCGATCGCCACCAAAACCCCCAAATTAATAACAAAGGAAAACCCCAAACACCACCCCTTACCTCCTCAGCACGCCGGCGTCAGACCCTCGAGTCGTCGATCGGCGAATGCCAGCCTCCTCTTCTGCTCAGCGGCGACCGCACTCCGCCCGCGACGTTCTCCCAGCCAGCCCTCTCCGAGACTCCTTCCGCCATCCTCCAAACCGTCGGCGGCTCCACCGCCCGCTTCCCGTGCAGCGCCTCCACCCTCGAGAAACCCTCTCCTCTCGCTCGAAGCCCCCGCTCCTCCGCCTGGAAGCGCCAGCAACCTGCTTGCCACCGCCTCCTCCGCGGCTCAGTCAAGCCCTGTTCGCTCGCCACCGAGCCGGAACCTGCCTCCGTACGTCGCCCGATCTCCGTCCGGCTCTCACGCGGGCGCCGTTCCCCGACCGCGCCCCTTGCCGTCGGGTGATCCTCCATTCCCTTCTCCCTATCTCCGCCTCCCTCTCGCACACTCTCTCATCTCTCTAGCCTCCTCTCTCTCCAGAGCCACCCGCTCCTTTTTTCTTCTTCTCGTTCTCTCTCCTTATTTTTTTTGGTTCTTTTAAATGGGGAACATCAGCTGAAAGTTGTACTATTTTATTTTCGATTATTTTTTTTGTGTGTGTATGTGTGTTTTTGTTTAGTTTTATTCATTAATTATTTTCTTCTTATTTTATCATTATTATTATTATTATTATTATTATATTTACTATTTGTATTTTATATAATGTAATAACAGCAGTAGCTGCTGGACATTTAGCCGAGCCTTATGGCACTTATCGTTACATTTTTCTTCTTATTTTTGTTTTGGGCCATTTGAGCCAAATATTTTAGGAATGTGTTTTATTATTCTTTGAGGAGGCCCATTTATATAGATAAAAATAAATGATATTAAAAATTTAGATTATATGTATTATAGATTTTTGGGCTATGTACTTTAATACGCATTTTGGGACTGGGGCGTTACATATTTTTGTGGTAGCCTATACAGTTCAAGATAAATTGTTTGGTTACTTTACCGTACCTAGCAAGCCTGCGTATAGAATTAGAGTCTAGAATCTCATCCACATACTTGACCTCCTTCATCGATTCTATATTCGAACTACAGTTCGACTCATCGATTGCATCTTGCTTGATTCCTCCTATCATTATTCTTATCTTCTCTTCGTGTTTGCTAGAGATTGACCCTACTAGTCAGATGTCACAAACACCTTTAGCTTAATTCTTTAAATTTGGTAGAATACCCCACGACCTGACACACCCTTGACTATTAAGGGAATACAAATTAGTATTATCTAGACCATATAGACTAGAGGAATTTAACCCATTTGGTCAACCAAGCCTTGGTCAATATAGCTGTAGAATGATGGTATAGGAATAAACAAGACTTAGATCATTATGACTCTTAGACTATTCATAATTGTTTTTTTTTCATCTACCATCGTGCCCATATTTTTACTATCTAAACTAAAGATGCTAATGTAGCCTAGTTTTTGCAAGCTAAATTCTTTATCAAGCTTGTTCATGACATATGTTATTGGATGCATCCACTAACGTATTGTCTACTCAGAAACGGTGCATGATGGTCTGATCAACCTAGTGCATTTTGGTTCGCTTTTATCTATCGTTCTACGAGGATGGGGACATAGCTAAACTTGTCCTCTAGAGTCTCATCCGCGACTGCCTGGCAACTCCTTTTGAATTATTCGGTCGCCTTTGAACCACGTAGTCATATTCGATAACGCCCCCTTCAAACTCTATATTGCTTTCGCCTTCACCTATTTTAGAACGACGAAGGCGTTGTGCTAGAAATTCCTCTAGCTATCCTATCACCTATGACCATTATCACTCGATGTTGCTATATCTTCATCCTAAACTACTCGTCCTTTTCTCGGCCCTATCATGACCTTCTAATCGCTTAATTTAAGTAAACCTAATTCGTCTCTTAATTCGTGCCCTCAACCCACTTTCAAAACATATCTTTTAGGCCGCTCATTATTCTCTTGATACAATATTACTCCTTTGCATGTTATCATGACTAACTTTAAAATGTTATCTTTTAAGCCACGGCTTGCTAATCGCATGTCCAACATCATCTCTTTGTCTCGCCAATTAATTGATTGTTCTCCACCGATACCCCCTTGTGTCTTCTCACCCCCTCCTAATTCTTAATTTCGAGGACGAAATTCTTTTAAGTTGGGTAGGATGTAAAACTCCTAAATTTCTACTATTTTTTATATTAAATTTGGTACTGATTTAAAATTTTGTATTGTACGTCGCGTAGTCGTATTGTACGTCGCGCACGAAATTTTATTTTTCGTAATTGCTCGAGAGTGCGAATATGTCCGTGTCCTCCGTCCCTTCCACTAAAATTTTTCTAATACATATACAACATTTCTCGCGTCCGACAATCCCGGACACCAACATAATCGCTACCCCGATTTTTTTGCCGTTCCTCCTGCCCCTTCTATCCTTCCTGTCGGACGAACCCAACCACCCCTGTGCACGCTTCCTTGCCATTGTATCGGCAAACCACTACGGCCACAATAACATGCCATCCCGGCCATTGCCGCCATCACAACTCAACCCCTGACCGTCAACTTCGCCTACCAATAGAACCACCCTGCTGCCACCGCTCGGCATAGCCCCGGCCGCATCCAGCCACCGAACCCATCACACAGACTTCCCACCATGCCACCACCACTACCAATCTACGGCTAATGTCACCCCCCATCACCACAGACCTAGCCTCCACTGACCGACGACCCTAACCCAACCAACCACGACGTCTTCCCAGTTGAACACCAAACACGGCCATCGTTGACGCCAAAATAACCTTCACCACCGCCGTACCATGCCACCGAAACCCGTCGACCGAACCGTCCAACTTCCCGGCAGAACATTCAACCACCGTCGCCAACACCAGTGATCGCCACCAAAACCCCCAAATTAAGAACAAAGGAAAACCCCAAACACCACCCCTTACCTCCTCAGCACGCCGGCGTCGGACCCTCGAGTCGCCGCTCGGCGAACGCCAGCCTCCTCTTCCGCTCTGCGCGTCGGAGCGGCGAGCCCCGCGCAGCCATCAGCGGCGGCCGCACTCCGCCCGCAACGTTCTCCCAGCCAGCCCTGTCCGAGACTCCTCCCGCCGTCCTCCAAACCGCCAGCGGCTCCACCGCCCTCTTTTCGTGCAGCGCCTCCACCCTCGAGAAAGCCTCTCCTCTCGCTCGAAGCCCCCGTTCCTCCGCCTGGAAGCGCCGGCAACCTCCTTTCCACCGCCTCCTCCGTGGCTCAGTCAAGCCCTGTTCGCTCG
Organism: Iris pallida; assembly: GCA_029216955.1. NCBI lineage: Eukaryota > Viridiplantae > Streptophyta > Magnoliopsida > Asparagales > Iridaceae > Iris > Iris pallida. The sequence continues at coordinate 2,284,900 of JANAVB010035018.1, forward strand.
CCACCGAGCCAGAACGTACCTTCGTACTTCGCCCGACCTCCGCCCGGCGCTCCCGCGGGAGCCGTTCCCCGACCGCGCCCCTTGTCGCCAGGTGATCCTCCGTTCCCTTCTCCCCATCTCCTCCTTCCTCTCGCACACTCTCTCATCTCTCTCGCCTCCTCTCTCTCCAGAGCCACCCGCTCCTCTTCCCTTCTTCTCGTTCTCTTTCCTTATTTTCTTTGGTTCTTTTAAATGGGGAACAGCAGCTGAAAGTTTTACTATTTTTTTCGATTGTTTTTTTGTGTGTGTGTTTTTGTTTAGTTTTATTCATTAATTGTTTTCTTATTATTATTATTATTATTATTATTATTATAATATTTACTATTTGTATTTTGTATAATGTAATAACAGCAGTAGCTGCTGGACATTTGGCCGAGCCTTATGGCTCTTATGGTTACATTTTTCTTCTTATTTTTGTTTTGGGCCATTTGAGCCAAAATATTTTAGGAATGTGTTTTATTATTCTTTGAGGAGGCCCATTTATATAGATGAAAATAAATGATATTAAAAAATTAGATTATATGTATTATAGATTTTTGGGCTTTGTACTTTAATACGTATTTTGGGACTTGGGCGCTACAATAGGAATTAATATATATATACATACATATATATATCTATATACACTTAATAGGTAAAACACCATAAATGTATAAAAATAGCTAGAAAATATGAATCAAATCCAAGAGTTAATTCCCACAAGTCTCAAACAGTATTCAAAGACCAAAAAATCAAAAATTATCGCCATAAATCTCAGTAATCAAATTATCATAAAAATATCAAATTTAAATTTCGAAGAAAAACCTTATTTTCACAAAACGACCCAAAACTCAAAATACTTCAAACTAACCCACGAAACTTGGCAAGTACGTCGGTCTCGACATGTGGGACATGCTTGGGTGTTCCCGGGGTCGAAACCGTGTCCGTTTCGTGTCCAGCGAACGAGTATCTGGAAACCCGATACGCGTGTGAACCGAATCGATGCGAACCCGATTTCTCGCTCGTTTCCGATCCAACTCTCGCGAAACTTCGCGTACACCTGGGCATACACATCCCCGACCTTCTGGCCAAATTAGCGTACGGCTATGTGTCGTGTCTGAAATGCACGTAGAGCGTATCCGCGCGCAAGTGTGCGTGCGTGCACAGCCCCGTGCACGCGTGTCATCGAGTCTAGGGACTCGTGTGTCCCACCTCGTGTCTTGTGTTCGTGTCCTAGGCTAAGGTAGGTAAAGGGCTACACGTTGGACACCCTAAATCGTGTCCACATGTCATGTCGTGTCCGTGCGAACGTCATTTCAGCGACGGCTGTCCCCCGTGCGCGCGCATATGATCGATCAGTGCCGACGCGATTTCCCCCTCGTTTTTCGACGAAACTTCATGAAACTTTGGAAGCGTGATCTCAGTCACGGCCCCCACCTACACGTTAATTTTTACGTGACCACGTGGCCTCTGTATCGAGGAATCACCCCGAGCAGCAGGGCACACGTGCGGCCTGGCGTGCAGCACGTTCGTGTCCTGTTTGGACACAGACACGAGTCCGATTCGTGTCAAAACTTATGGGGTCGTGATCCTCATGTATAGGGCTACCAGAATATGTAAATAGATCCAGCAAAAATCAAAATTAAAATCGTTGCGATATTTCATCGAACACCTACAAATGTTAACTGACATATGTCCGATACGGACACCAAATGAATACGAAACTGGACAAAATTGATCCTACAGGTCAGGGGTTCCTAGATGCACACTACCATGAAGAAAAATTAGGAAAAACATTAATAGAATATAATTTACCTTTTGAGAGTCAAAGATCTCAATGTAAAGGACTCCCCGAGCGCTCCAACGATCGAGTACCCTCGAGCAAACATATCCACCACCTTTCTAGCAATGCTCCAGCAAGATCCTCTCTCTTCTACGAGCACAACGGACTTCGTTTGGGGAGAAACGGACTCCGGATGCAAAAGTTAGGGTTTTGGAGAGTGGAAAACTAGGGTTTTCTCTTGGGGGCTACAAACTTCAACACAAGAGGAATGGGGGGTCTGCCTATGGCCGGCCAGGTATAGAGGGGGTTACGGTTAGGTAGCACATGGGCTTAGGCTCCCTAGTTGCTAGTAAAGCCCAAGTCAAAAAGGCTTTAAAAGGTTAACTAGTAAAATGGCTAAAAATTAATTAAATCATTCAAAAATAACTAATAAATTTCTAAATTAAATCTAATGATAAAAAATCTAATTCTAATATGGCATCAGGGTTCTAGTCAAGGTTGGATAAGTCAAGCCCATCAAGACTACACAAACAACAAACCAAACCACATATCATCACATAAATTCAATAAATTAATAAAATAATCTAAAATTATAAAATGACCAAAATACCCTTAAAATGAAAAGTGGGTATGACAAGTCTACCCTCTTAAAATAATTTTGTCCTCGAAATTAAAGACAAAACTGAATAGACAAGAAGTATAGAAAGTCATACCTCAAGACATGAAAAGATAAGGGTATTGCTCGCGCATCTCATCCTCCCTCTACCAGGTAGACTCACCTGGAGCGTGATGCCTCCATGCTACACGAACTAAGGATATCGTCTGGTTCCTCAGCGCCTTCTCTCATCGATCCAGAATCTCCACAGGCTGCTTTGGATAACTGAGAGTAGGGCCCACCTCAATCTCGGAATGATCCAGTACATGGCTGAGATCTGCCACGTACCGTCTCAGCTGCAATACATGAAAAACGTTGTGGACTCCCTCTAATGTAGGGGACAAGTCCAGCCTGTATGACACGTCACCAACTCTTTCACTGACAACGAAAGGTCCGATGAAACGCTGACTAAGCTTTCTACCTCCACCAAAGCGAATAATACCACGCGTCGGAGATATCCTCAAGAATACTAGATCTCCAACCTAGCACAAACATGGCTCAACTTAACTATAACAATCACATAATCAAACAAAAATCACAAAAAAACAAGATTCTAATCCAAAGTCTAAGCTATACCTCAAACTGCAAGGGTCTCCGATGGCTATCGGCCCAATACCGCTGTCTGTCCTGCGTCACGCGAAGTCGATCTCTGATGAGCTTCACCTTATCGACTGCGTCAACAACCATCTCAGGTCCCAATAAAGCTCGCTCTCCAACGTCATCCCAAGACAAGTGTGTACGACATATACGCCCGTATAGTACCTCGAATAATGACATCCCAATGCTGGCTTGAAAACTGTTGTTGTATGCAAACTCCACCAAGTGCAAGTGATCCTCCCAAGATCCTCCAAAATCCAGAATACAAGTCCACAGCATGTCCTCGAGGGTCTGATTAGTCCTCTCTAATTGTCCGTCCGTCCGAAGGTGGTATGCAGTACTAAATTTAAGCTGAGTGCCCAAACTAATCTGCAGACTCCGCCTGAAATGGAAAGTAAAGCGACTATCCCGATCCGAGATAATGCTCACCGAAATTCCGTGTATCCTGACAATCTGCTGCATATACATCTTCGCTAGCTTCTCAGTAGACGGACCCACTTTAAATGGCAAAAAGTGGGCCGATTTGGTTAACCTGTCCACGATGACCCAAATCGTGTCTTTCCCTTTTGGTGTACGCGGCAATCCAGAAACAAAATCCATCGTAACGTGCTCCCACTTCCAATCCGAAATGGATAATGGTTGCAACAGTCCTCTTGACCTCTGTCTCTCTGCCTTAACCAGCTGACAGACTAAACACCTGGCTACGAAGCGTGCTACTTCCCGCTTTATCCCATACCACCATACATGCTTCTTCAAATCTCTATACATCTTGTCGGCACCTGGATGCATAGAGTACTGAGAGCGATGAGCCTTCTGCATGACCTGCACCTGAAGCTCTCCGCTAGGCACACACAGTCTGGAATCGTTCCTCAATCTGCCGTCCTTTGCAATGACAAACTCTTCATCTACCAATCCTGTTCGAACCTGCTCTCGAATACACCACAGAGTAACAACGTCGAACTGAGCTGACTTGATCCTCTCCATCAAGTCTGACTGAATCTGGAGGCCCCATATCTGCATCTGAACTCCTGGCACGATCACCTCGATCCCCAAGCTCTCCAAATATGCTAATAAATGACGATCCATCGTCAAACACATAGCTACCGGATACCTACTCAAGGCATCGACAACCACGTTGGCCTTTTCTGGATGATACTACAATGAAATGTCGAAGTCCTTCATCAACTCCAACCATCTGTGCTGCCTCATCTTGAGCTCTTTCTGTGTAAACATATACTTCAAGCTCTTGTGGTCTGTGAAGATCTCCACACGCTCTCAGTATAGATAGTTCTTCCACAACTTAAGAGCAAAGATAACTGCCGCCAACTCCAAATCATAGGTAGGGTAGTTCTTCTTATGCGGACGTAGCTGCCTGGATACATAGGCAATCACCTTCCTATGCTGCTGCAAGACACAACTCAAACCCTTCCCTGAGGCGTCACTGTAGATAGTGAACCCGCCTGATCCTGATAGCAATGTCAAAATCGGGGCTGTCGTCAGTCACTTCTTTAACTCATCAAAAGCAACCTGACACTCCTCTGACCAGATAAACTCTACGTCCTTCCGGGTCAGCAAAGTCAATAGCTCTACAATCCGGGAGAAATCCTGAACAAACCTCCTGTAGTATCCTGCCAATCCAAGAAAGCTCCTGATCTCTGCAACTGAACCCGGTGCTGTCCACGCCTCAACTGCTCTGATCTTCTTCGGGTCGACTGAGATCCTATTTCCAGTCACAACATGACCTAGGAAATCAACTCAATCCAAGAAGAACTCACACTTTGAGAGCTTGTCGTAAAGCTGCTCCTTCCTGAGAGTCTCTAGAACCACTCTCAAATGCTCCTCATGCTCTTCTGGGGTCTTCGAATACACCAAGATTTCATCGATAAATACCACCATGAACTTGTCCAAGTACTGGTGGAACACCTTTTTTATCAAGTTCATGAACACCGCTGGGGAGTTAGTTAACCCAAACGGCATTACCATGAACTTAAACTGGCCATATCGTGTCCTAAAAGCAGTCTTCAGAATATCCTCATTCTTCACCTTCACCTGGTGATAACCAGACCTCAGATCAATTTTGGAGAATACCTTCGCTCCACTCAACTGATCGAACAGGTCATCGATCCTCGGCAGCGGGTACTTGTTCTTGATCGTGAGGCTGTTGAGTGCCCTCTAGTCTATACACATCCGTACTGTCACGACCCGTACCCACTGTGAGGGTATGAGCACGTAACAATGCCCAGCCTATGTCGCAGTGTCGGTGGTAGAATGATGTCCTAGGTTACTATCTAACAACAACTCACGCAATTATAATGTACTCGTCAAATCTCAACTCCGAACGGATGACAAATATAGATATAATATAATCTCAATCACAGTCTAAGCACGATATGATAACACAAAAATTTATAACTTTGACTGAATACAACAATAAAACTAACTACTAAATAATATAATCTCCACCAATCAATATCTCAACTTATTACAATTCAAGATCTAAACATGAAATCCAACTAAGTCAACTAGCTAATCTCTCTATCACTCCTGAGTGTCGGGGCCAAAGGTAGCCACCCCGTCTCCGGGTCCATAATAAGTAGGGCAAGTGTCCTCAGGGCAATCATCTGTAAAATTTTCAACAGGTCTAGTCAGGACAGGACGAGTACAACTCATCAAGAAATCCCAAGTAAATGACAGAGAACTATAAACAGTTACAGACAGTTATATTGATGAATCATGGCAGTTTTATATAGGTAGAGAAGTAGAGAAACAATTAAGGTACAAGGAAAGTAAAGTAACTAAACAAGACGATAAACATGGCAATAAAGACTGTAAAAATATATTCTAGATAGCATGATATAAGTCCAGACAGTATAATAAGAGTCATGTGTGAGTCCAGACAATGTAATATAATACCAGGTAATTCCAGCACAAGATGAGTCCTGTATAAGATGAGTCCAACCAGTGATCAAAGATTCCAGGGTGAGTCCAGCCTATACTCTAACAGTGTGCTTTAAAATATCGGGATTGATATGCGAACGGCTGTAGGTAATACGACACACCGCACACTCGACCAAGTGTGGTATGGCTATCATTCGAAGGGAGTGGTTCCAGTATTTGGGTATGTTCACATGTCTACTCTAATATTTCTCCGCCGAACAAGTACAAATGAATCCATAACCCGACACAAAAATAGTACAAGTCCAGCCAGAACACGAATGATACCAGTAAGTGATTCTAGGGTGATTCTAGTAGGTAATTCCAGAAATAGAGGCCAGACATGAATAAGTGAGTGTCGTATGAAATAGATCCAGTAATATCAAATCGTGTTTGTAATAGAGAATCAAATAGAACTAACTACAACTGAAGTACAGTAATCAACAAGTAAATGAAAGAACTATCAGAGAATGTACTCGCCTGATACTCTGAAATAGTAGTATAATATCAGATGTTTGCACCAGAGTCACAATGTCCTAAATAGAGCAGTATAGGTTATAATATGTGCAATATAAGGTAAATGAATGATACAATACAAACTACATAATTTTTAAGCCAATCTAGGTCAAGGTCAACTATGGTCAACCATTGTGAACACTCTAGTCAAACTTGGTCAATCCTAGTCCATCAAGTCTCACTAGGCCTAACCCAAGCCTATACTAGCAATCCAGCACAAGTACAAGCCAAACTAGGCTATAGTCAACCTATGGTCAACTTTAGTCAACTATACTAGTCAAACTAGGTCAACTAGGTCAAGCCTAACCCAAACAAGTCTCAATAAGCCTAACCAGCCTATTCTAGCATACACACAATACAAGGCCACACAAGTCATCAACACTCATCATAGGTGTAAACATGCCATACACATAGGCTATGAGTCATAGGCTATAGGCCATAGGCTAATCACACATTATGTATATTCTCACACATTACACACATTCAATATTTATCTAATTTATATAAATAATCACATTTACTTATAGGCTATATTATAATATATCACATATATATAGTGATAGGGAGAGACACATGGCATGTGTGTGTGAAACTATATGAGTGTGTGTGTGGCAATGTGGCATGTGGGCATGGTGTGTGTGTGTAGAATCTGGAAAACAGTGAGTATATCATGTGTTCAAGAATTTAGTGAAACAGAAAAGGAATTATTGCAACGTATGTGTGTGTCTAGGTATATGTGGACATGACAGTTAAGTGCTAGTGTCAATGTGGACTAATGTGTGTGTATGTACGTGTGAGGGTGTGTGATATTACAAGAGTGTGTGTGTTAATGTGGCAGTTAAATAGGGTGTGTGTAGTGTTCTGTAGTTGATTTCAGTTTTAGGCAATGAAGTGTCAAGTGACAGCTAGTTAGGTGTGAGTGAACAGAGCTACATGTGGGTGTACAAAGATAATGTGAGTTCAAGTCAGTAGGGTGTGATGATATCAAGAAGGAATTAATCTCAGGTTTATAGTGATGTGAAATTCAGGAGAATGCTTCTCAGGCAAAGAACTGAAACAAGTGACTAGCTAACAGTTAAGCCCGATACCATACCAAATCGAAATCCCATTCTCAAACACCAAACCAATAACCATTCTTGACAGCAACTAACCAACATATATAGGAATTAAACATGATAACTAACATCAAAATCAGTTTAAACAAGGAGTTAAAATTAGAATTTCAATTTCAGGAAAATTGTGTATCAGTGACAGTGCTTACACATAGCAATTCAACATTCAAAACCTAATTCGAAATCCAAAAATCCTACACCAGTCAATAACAAACCTAGCAGTAATCTAATACACATGTATAGTGATTCTAACATGGTAATTTAACAGGGAAAATCAGTTTTTAAAAAGAAAATCAATTCTCAGAATTCAAAACTGGAACGTATCAGTCATTTGGGGAATTTGAATTTCGAACACCAAAAACATGTTAAAAATATGAATTAAAGGTTGGTAAATAGTAACCCACACGTGCACGTGTCAACCCAAGCATACGTGTCCAACCAAGTGGACACAGCCGTGTCCACGATACTCAAACACCACACAACATACTGGACCGTGCGCAGCATCGTGCACGCATGCACGCGTGTCCAGCATGCGACACAGGCCATGTGGTGACATGTGGCCATGCATACACGTGCGCCAGGGGTAGGGCTACTCCTCTGACAGCCTGCACCATATCCTAGACACGTGTCGAGGTGTGTCCGATCGCGTATCAGCAAAGAAAATTGTGCGCGCACAGCAGGTCGTGCGGCCAGTACCGGGAGGATAGCTCCTCGCACACTCCACCATTCAATCCCATATTTAGGCAGACTGATGTCAGTATATGCCCCATCATCCTCGCCAAAAATGGCGTATCCACGTGTCCTGTGCAGGGAGAAATGGACCCCGTGATGCATGACACAGTGTACGATGCAGGGACAGCGTGTTCGTGTCCCCGTGTGGACACGACATGACACCAAAATCAGAAATTAGGGACAAAAATCAATAAGCAAATCCTAGATCTAGGATCCTATTCAAAAATATTTGCAAAAATAGCAATTCAAAATGGTTTGGGCATTTTATCAAACACCTAGCCTACACAAGTGATACGTGTCCGATACGGACACGAAACCTAATGCAATTTGCACCAAACTTCTACTGTAGCTAGGAGACACCTAGATCTAAGCTACCATGCACTAAAAACAGGAATTAAACATAATTTGAGGGTTTTACCTCTGGATTGCAAGGATTAAGGAAAAGCCCCAAATCAATCGGTTTTTGTTGCTAGCCAACTCCTCCCAATTGCTCTAAATCTGAGATTGCTCCTCAAAATCTGCAAGTAGAGGATGGTTAGAATTATATACAAAAGATTTGGGTCAAAAAGGATTAAAAATGAATTTCTAGGGATTTTGGAAAGTAGAGGAATTACCTTTCCTTCAAAAGCTTGGATGATCATAAAAGAGGCAAGAACAAGGAGACAGGGCTTTATATAGGAGAGGGAATCTCTATATAGCTGGTCACTTAGGGTTTAGTTAGGGTTAGGGCTTCAAGTTGTGGGCCTATGGGCTTAAGTCATAAGTCATGAAGTCATAAAATCACAAGTCATGAATTAAAATCATAAGTCATGCAATGATTTCACTTAATCTTAATCCTCCTATTTAAAACTAGTTTCTAATGACTAAAATAGGTTAACTTAAGTTAGACTAGGGTCACCATAGCTAGGGTTAGCTTCTAGGCTAGTCTACAAGTCTCAAACGAGTCAAAGTCCAAACTAGGAATCACCAATTCAATAAATTAAAATAAATTCAAATTTCACTAAATGACAAAAATGCCTTCAAGCTAAAATGATAATTAAATCATCCTAATGACATGGTTAGGCTCTAGGTCATCCGGTCTCTAGGGTTTCACTAGCAGCACATCAAAATCATAAGTCATGACTTAAAACAGTTTTTAAATAGTTTAAAAAATGATTAAAATCACCAAAAGTCATGATATGAAATAAATATCAATAAATAATAATTATAATTATAAAATTTCAAAATTACCCTCATTTAAAAAACTGGGTGTTACACGTACCGACCCATCCTTCTTCGGTACAAAGAGTACTAGCGCACCCCACGGTGAAGAACTCGATCAGATGAAGTCCTTGTCCTGTAACTCATCCACCTGCTTCTTCAACTCCCCAAGCTCATTATTGTTCACTCTATAGACATGCTGAGATATTGGCTCTACGTCGGGCACCAAGTCTATAGAGAACTCCACATCTCTGTCCGGAGGTAATCCTGGCAACTCCTCCGGAAACACATCCATAAACTCAGCTATCAACAGATGTGGCACGCTCTGCTCCTCTGCTGAAACTCTGCAGAAAACTCTGCTGCTCTGCTCTGTCTCCCGCCTGGTGAACTCGAACTCTGGCTCTCTTGGCACTCTGAAAAGAACTCTACCACCTCGGCAATCTATACTGGCATGGTGTCTGCTCAACCAATCCATACCGAGTACAATATCATAGTTCGGTAATGGCATTACGAGCAGACTCACATCCATTTATCGACCTTCCAAAACTACTCTTCGATCCTTGCAAACATCACGGACAAGGATAATACCACGCCCAGTCGTGATCTTGCAAGTCCTAGGCAATGGTTCAGAAGAAAGCTGGTGTCTAATGATAAATTATACAGACACAAAGCTATGGGAAGCACCCGAATCAAATAATACGAATGCGGGAAAAGAGTTGATAAGAACAGATCCTGCTATAAGATCTCCTACTGGTGCGGACTCCTCAGCTGCTATGGCAAAAGCTCGCCCCTGTTGACCTCCTCTGGCCTGCTGCTGGTGCTGAATGAACTTCTGCTGCTGGGTCGACAGTGCTTCTTTCTGCTGCACTACTGGGGCCTTGGTTTCTGCCCCGTGAGCTGTACGTCCTGTAGCCATGGGACAATCCCTCAACTGGTGCTCTGCTACACCACAAAGTAGGAACTTGCCGAGCCTCTTCTTGTACTCATTCCATACATGCTCCGGCTTCTTGCAGAAGGTACAACTGATGGTCTGCTGTTGTCTTGGTGCCTGCTGAAACTGTTTCTGCTGAAATAGCTTCTGTTGATGCTCCTGCTGCTGATAGTGAGGCCTCTTGGCGGGGCCCCTACTGCCACTGGCTCTGTGTGAATCTCATCCTCTCTTCGTCTTCAGTTCCAGATCATCCTCCGCTGCCATAGCTCCCATTAAAATCTTCTCGAATGTAGCATTCCTGTTGCTCTTGGTTAAGGACTTGACTTCCTTAACCAAGCCCTTCCTGAACCTCCTAACCTTCGCTGTCTCGCTAAGGCCCTCCATAAATCTGCCCAGGCGGCAGAACTCTCCGGCGTACTCCTCTACTTTCTGGTTCCCCAGAACCGAATTCTCGAACTGTGTCTCCAATGCGCCACATGCTGTATCGGGGAAGAACTTCTTCTTGAAAAGCTTCTTAAAAGCCTCCCAAGTTTTCCCTATAGTACCAACCCTGGGGTCGGTCTGGTACCAAGTGCGGGCAAGGTCCTCCATCTGACTGCCCGTAGCTTCCACCTGGAGTCTAGCCGGTATCACTGCGAGATGAAAGATCTCCTCTATATGCTCGATCCAGTCGTCGGCATATAGGATACCCTCGGTACCCTTGAAGTATCGTGGCCGCATCTTCTGGAAGTCCTGAATACCTGGAGTCCTCGGCTAGTATGGCTGGATCTGCCCTTTTTGTAGTTGGGAAGCCACCCTCTCTACTGCCACCATCGCTAACTGATGGGCATTGTCAATGCCCTGCCTCATGTCCTCTGCTTAGCGTCGCTGCGTCTCCATCATCTGCTGTATGAAGGCAAAGAACTGCGCCATATCAGCTGTCCCCTGGGGCGGTGGTGGTAGCATCCCCTGTACTCCTCGGGCAGTCCTCGGAACCGGTGGAGGAGCAACCCCAAAAGCTGCATACGGGCCCACCTGAGTTGGAACAAGAGGTACTGTGGTCCCTGGGTCCTACTGAGTCGGACGAGAAGTGGCACACCTCTCAGCGGTATCCCTAAGACCAGAGCGCTGCAATCGTGTCTCCACCATCCTGAAGACGGATCAAACAAAGAATCAATTACTGCGAAAGAAGCAAAATCATCAAAGGAGGATAGTTTATTTTCAAAAGAAGGCAATTAACAGCAAGAATTAGATAAGAGTTTTCCTAATATGATTTAGTACCTTAATTTATATCCTATATCCTACTACAGGCTGTAATGATATTCTAGTTCGAGTACCACTGTGAAATCACACTATTTGTGATTGTAGGACCTGCATGGGCCATCACTAAAAATGTGTCATGACCCACACCCAGTGTAAGGGCACGAGACGTGGGTACGTCCAGCCTACGCCGCAGTGTCGATGGTAGAACGTTGTCCTAGGTCCAACATCTAACACAATCTAGGAAATACTCTGAATGGAAGATGATATATAAATGGTACAACTCAATAACAATAACTAAGATAGAATGGAAGAAAGATAATCACAACAGAGAGTCACAGTATGAATATAAATCCTGGTGTAAAACCACACCATAACAAGTCTCAATACAATCACAAAATCTCATAACTAAATGATAAAATTAGTCTAATCTAACTCAAGGAAAGTCCTCAGTGACTACTAGATCCTGCTGAGGGTCCAGGTCACCTTTGTCAACTAGGCCTGCTCTGTAGTAAGTGTCGCAGCAATCCTCAGGAATGCCTACAATGCAATTCTACATGATTCTAGGACCTTTTAGGTCAAATTCAACCCTTAGTCAACTCTGGTCAAACCTGGTCAACTCAAGGTCAACTAGTCCGTTTACTAATTTCTAGCTCATGCACAAGTTTTTAGGTCATTCGAAGTTCGTTTGAGTCGATTTGGATCAAGTTTGACCCAAAGTTGACTTTTGTCAACTTGATCAACTTGTCGACCAATTCGACCAAACTAGGCTCCTACGACGATCCTAATATGTCCCAACACTTCCTATAGCCATATCACAAGCAATTACTTATATATATATACATATATATATATATACACATACATACATACATATAAGTTATGAAAAGAAACATGGTTGTGAGTGTGAACGATGTTGAAGGGCTGCTGGTTATGAGTCTCAAATGTGAGAAAACAAATTAGAATGTATCTACAAGAGTAGGCCATGTACAAAATATTACAATCAATAGCAAAATATATATAAAATATATATATACATATAGGCATATTTATAGATATATGCATATACCATGTGTATAAACCAACGAGGGTCGATCTCGAACCTGGAGTGAGTTCCCAGAACTGAGATCAAGGCCTCGACACCTTACTTTAACATATATTCGAAATTAGGCATAATAGGAATTAATATATATACATACATATATATCAATATACATTTAATAGGTAAAACACCATAAATATATAAAAATGGCTAGAAAATATGAATCAAACCCAAGAGTCAATTCCCACAAGTCTCAAAAAGTATTCAAAGACCAAAAACTCAAAAATTATCGCCATAAATCTCAGTAATAAAATTATCATAAAAATATCAAATTTAAATTTCGAAGAAAAACCTCATTTTCACAAAACGACCCAAAACTCAAAATACTCCAAATTAACCCACGAAACTTGGCAAATACGTCGGTCTCGACATGTGGGACGTGCTCGGGTATTCCTAGGGTCAAAACCGTGTCTGTTTCGTGTCCAGCGAACGAGTATCAAAAAACCCGATACACGCGTGAACCGAATAGATGTAAACCCAATTTCTCGCTTGTTTCCGATCCAACTCTCGTGAAACTTCGCATACAACTGGGCGTACACATCCCCGACCTTCTGGCTGAGTTAGCGTACGGCCATGTGTCATGTCTGACACGTACGCAGAGCGTGTCCGCGCAAGGGTGTGCGCACGTGCATAGCCCAGTGCACAGCGTCGTGCACGCATGTCATCGAGTCTAGGGACTCGTGTGTCCCACCTCGTGTAATGTGTTCATATCCTAGGCTAGGGTAGGTATAGGGCTATATGTTGGACACCCTGATCGTGTCCACGTGTCGTATCGTGTCCGCGCGAACGTCGTTTCAGCGATGGCTGTCCCGCACACGCGTATGGCCGATCAGTGCCGACAGAATTTCTCCCTAATTTCTTGATAAAACTTCATAAAACTTTGGAAGCATGATCTCAGTCACGGCCCCCACCTATACATCAATTTTCACGTGACCATGTGGCATGTGCGTCGAGAAATCACCCCCGAGCAGCAGGGCACGCGTGCGGCCTGGCGTACAGCACATTCGTGTCCTGTTTGGACATGAACACGAGTCCGATTCATGTCAAAAATTATGGGGTCATAATCCTCGTGTATAGGGCCACCAGAATATGTAAATAGATCCATCAAAAATCAGAATTAAAATCGTTACGATATTTCATCGAATACCTACAAATATTAACCGACACGTGTCCGATACGGACACGAAATGAATACAAAACTGGATGAAATTGATCCTACAGGTCAGGGGTACCTAGATGCACACTACTATGAAGAAAAATCAGGAAAAACAATACTAGAATAGGATTTACCTATTGAGAGTTAAAGATCTCAATGCAAAGGACTCCCCGAGCGCTCCAACGATCGAGTACCCTCGAGCAAACGCCTCTACCACCTTGCTAGCAATGATCCAGCAAGATCCTCTCCCTCCTACGAGCACAAAGGACTTCATTTGGGGAGAAACGGACTCCGGAAGCAAAAGTTAGGCTTTTAGAGAGTGGGAAACTAGGGTTTTCTCTTGGAGGCTACAAACTTCAACACAAGAGGAAGGGGGCTGCCTATGGCCAGCCAGGTATAGAGAGGGTTAGGGTTAGGTAGCACATGGGCTTAGGCTCCCTAGTTGCTAGTAAAGCCCAAGTCAAAAAGGCTTTAAAAGGCTAACTAGTAAAATGGCTAAAAATTAATTAAACCATTAAAAAATAACTAATAAATTTCTAAATTAAATATAAAGATAAAAAATCTAATTCTAATATAGCATCAGGGTTCTAGTCATGGTTGGCTAAGTCAAACCCATCAATACTACTCAAACAACAAACCAAACCACATATCATCACATGAATTCAATAAATTAATAAAATAATCTAAAATTACAAAATGACCAAAATACCTTTGAAATGAAAAGTGGGTGTGACACTTTGGCCCTGTGAAGGCTGTTACCGAATGCCAAGTGGCGGCCCTCGAGAGCATTGCCGGCTATGAAGAGCGGGCTAATACTCTGAGGAAAGTTCTGAATGGCCTGGAGGGTCAGGTGGCCAGGTTCCGGGATACCAAACAGCGGAGCCCGACGTCGCTGCTCCACGCCGAAGACGAGGCTTTGATCATGGCTCTCGCAGAGGAGAAGGCTACTTTCCAAGCAAGGAAGGACGCCTTCGTTCGAGAGATCGTCGAATTGGCTGACCAGTATGGTCAGTTCAACGCTGTAAGTGAGGCGCGTGCTGCCTCGAAGAATAAACTGGTTACGCAGATCACCGAGAAGTATAATCACATCACGCAGATCCAGAATGAGATCGCCCAACTGGAATCCTACTTGAGGTCAGGAACTTCTGAGCAGGAGGATTACTTGGCTCATGCTGCCATGACCGCCACCACTTCTGCCCATTTAGAAGAACAGCTGGCAAAGTTGGAGGGAGAGCATCTGAGTCTAATCCTTTTTGAGGATAAAGCCGCTCGTCAAGAAGAGGCGCACCACCGAGCTACCGCGAATTCTGAAGCCGAAATCGCGGCTCTAAAGGACAATATCAATCGATTATGTATCCCTTAGACTTTTTGTTTATAATTGTTTTTTTTTCTTCAGCCGTCAAGGCTCTTGTACCCATTTTTTTTCGTCTCTTGATAGACGTTCAAAATAAAGAATAAAGAATCATTTTGAATGTGGCTTTGTGAAATATCGGAACTAGAGGTAATGTGGACGTAGTAAGGATATTTCTGGTAGGTATTTCGCTGGAGAATTTGATGTGGACCTATTATCCATTTTATATTCAAGTTTTTCTTTTTTTGAATATAGATAATAGGTTGAACAAATCTGCTAATAGAGGTAATATGGACGTAATAGCAGAAGATGTTCTATATCTGACCAGAGGTGATATGGACATGGAAAGATATACAACATTAGGTGGGAGTGGATAATTCAGAGGTAATATGGACGTAATTATCCTTGATGAATGCTTTCCTCAGAGGTTATATAGACATAGCAAAACATATTTATTTCACTGGGAAATAATTATCGAAAAATTATTCAGAGGTTATAGGGACGTGACTTGTTTTCGTCAAACCGAGTTTGGACAGATTCAAAAACGGGAATGATTTCGTTGGGGAAAATATTTTAGAGGACCTATTATCCAAGGCGTATTCAAGACTCTTGAAATACGGATAATAGTTAGAAATTTTTCTCTCCGAATCACATAAACATCATACTGTACATTTACATGACTGGACATATGTAAAAACTATTTACAGAAGGTTTACACATAGTATTTCTTCAGGAACTTACCGTTGATAGGCATCATGAGCAAGTTGCCATCTGGCTTGGTTAGTCGGTATGCACCGTTAGAATACACCGATTCTATAATGAAAGGACCTTCCCATTTAGGCTAAAATTTCTTTTTTGTTTTGTGCGTCATGACCATTGGTCTTTTCACTACTAAGACTAGATCACCGACTTGGAAGATTCTTTCCTTCATCTTTTTACTGAAGGCTCTGGAAAGGCGTGCTTGTTATAGCTCAATACACTACTGAGCTAACAAGCGTTTCTCGTTTAGCGCTTCGAGAACTTGTAGACGCAGACGATAGCTTTCTTCGGTAGTCAACTCGCTGGCTAAGGCTACTCGAATAGAAGGAATCTGGATTTCTAGGGAAAGAACTGTTTCGCTTCCATAAACCAGAGAGAATGGCATACTGCCTGTTGCAGTCTGGACCGTTGTACGATAGGCCCATAGACATTCACCGAGCTTATCATTCCAATCGTGCTTGTTTGATGACACAAATTTCTTGAGAAATTGAATGATGGTTTTATTGAAGGCTTCAGCTAGCCCGTTAGCCGCTGGATTGTATGCAGTAGAGGCTACATTCTGGATTCAATTTTTATCGCAGAACCGATAGAATGTATGGCTTACGAATTGTAGACCATTATCATGGATGATCCTGTGAGGTAGGCCGAAGCGGTAGATAATGTAATGTTTGATAAAACTGATCATGTTTGACGCCTTCACTTCGATGAGCGGTATAGCTTTCGTCCATTTGGAGAAGTATTCGATTATGGCTAGGATAAACTGATGTCCTCTGGAAGATGGCAGGCTGATTGGTCCTATGACGTCCATGCCTCAGGCTTCAAAAGACCATGATGCTATCGTCGGGTGTAGAAACTCTGAAGGTTGACGAATAAAATAGACGTGGAACTGACAGGCTCTAAACTTTTTTGTATATTCAACAGCATCTGCTATCATCGTGGGCTAATAATAACCCATTCGTTTGAGGCGATCTTATAATTTGGGACCTGGTTGATGTGCACCACAAACTCCGTCGTGAGCCTCCCGGAGTGTATGTTTGGCTTCTGTGTCTGATAAACATCGTAACAGTAGCCCGTCGTAAGAGTGTCAGTACAGCATCTTAGTAGCTGAGTCGTAGTAGAATCTGAAGGATCGCCTTTGGATAGACACTGCTTCCTTCGGGTCCTCGGGGAGGATTCCATAGACAGCGTAGTCTATGAAAGGAAATCTTCAGTCTTTAACATCAACGTTTGTTTTCGTTGTGTAACTATGATGAATATGCAAGGCATTTTTCACACATAATAGTTCTCAACCAGACACTGTGATCGACTGCTGAGTATTGGTAGGGATGGTCAAGGAAGCAGCGAGACCGGCTAGAGCATCTGCTTCTATATTCTGTAATCGAGGCACGTGCTCGATGAAGAATCTAGCGAAAGTAGATGCCAACTCGATTGTTTCTCTGTGATAGGGGATGAGATATTCGTGACGAACTTCATAATCCCCTCGGACTTGACTAACTATTAGCTTGGAATCGCCGTAAGCTTCTAAATAGTCAACTCCCAGTTGTTTAGCCAATTGTAGACCGATCAATAGGGCATTATATTCTGCCACATTGTTGGTGCATGGTTCCATGAGAGAATATGTACGATGTATAACCAGATGGTCGGATGACACGAGCACGACACCTACTCCGGCCATAATATTTCCTTTAGGTCATGTTCTTGATACGCCATCAAAGAACATTCACCAAATAGGGATTTCTTTAGTTGCAGTATTAGACTCTACTACTTTATCACAGATTTTGTCATAGAGTATGGAAGATTCTGGTACCGGATGAGCTGCTAGGAAATCAGCTAATACTTGGCCTTTTACTGCCTTCTGAGGAACGAAGAGCATATTGTAGGGAGTCAACAGCATTGCCCATGTAGCTAAACGGGAATTAAGAGAACCCAGTTTAGTCATGAGTATTCTGAGAGGATTAATATTAGATATGATGTGGATATCTGCCCAGACACATAGTGGCGCGTCTTCTGGATAGCAAATAACAGTACAAGGCATTCATTTTCTACCGGGGTGTATCTGTGCTCGACACCCACCATTGTGCCGCTGAGGTAGTAGATTGCCTATTCATGGCCGCCTTCATTCTTCTGAGTTATTAGGGTGCCAAGAGAATGGTCCATAGCACGGACATACAGTAAGAAAGGCTTCCCCATTATTGGAGCTACCAATACTGGGGGACTTGTGAGGTATTTCTTGATGTTGTCGAATGCATATTGACATTGTTCAGTCCAGACGAAAGACACGCCTTTCTTCATGAGCTGAGTGAACTGTTGACATCTTCCAGAAAGGTTCGAAATGAATCGTCTGATGTAGGCTACCCTTCCTTACAGTCTGCGTAGCTCTTTGAAGTTTCGTAGAGGATGCATATAGAGGATGGTCTTTACTTTCTCTGGGTTAAGATGTATACCCTTTGAAGTGATAACGAAACCAAGGAACTTGCCACTGGAGACACCCAGAAAAGATTTGGTTGGATTCATCTTGAGTTGATGTGTGCGCATTAGTTCGAACATCGTTCTCAAGTCTTGGAGGTGGTTGCCCTTGAGACGACTTTTGATTGCGATATCGTCTTTGTAGCACTCCAATGTTTTGCACAAATGATCGCAAAAAATTGTGTTCATGGCTCGCTGGTATGTCGCCCCTACATTTTTCAATCCGAAGGGCATCACTGTAAAGCAGTATACCTCCAACTGTGTTCGAAAAGATGTGTGCTTCTCATCGTCGAGGAACATCTTGATTTGGTTGTAGCCTGAGAACCCATCTATGAAGGACATCCGCTCGAAGTCGCAAGTATTGTTGATCATTACGTCAGTGATTAATAGAGGGAACTCGTCTTTCGGGCATACAAAGTTCAAATCACGGTAATCGATACAGACTCGAACTTTACCGTTCTTTTTATGACTGGAACAATGTTGGCAACCCAGTCAGGGTGTTGTTCTTCGCGAATAAATCTACTGACAATGAGCTTCTTGACTTCATTCTCGATGGCCTCTATGACATCTGGTCGGAATTGTTGTTGTTGCTGCTTCACCGGCTTAGCTTTAGACGAAATATTTAGGCGATGCATGGCGACTTTAGGGTCTAGGCCTAGCATGTCTTCATTACTCCATGCAAAGACATCGATGTATTCTCTTATAAGCTATATAAGAGATTGTCGTTCATCGCCAGACAGACTTTTACTAATGAAGATTGGTTTAAAAGATGATTCATCTCCTAAATTAACTTGGATGACTTCATCTTCGGTCGGTGGTTCACGTTTTTCGAAGCATAGCTCCCACCTATTATCCATCTTTTGAGCCTATTGTTCAAGCTCGATCGATTGGACATCGTCCGCAATTTGGTCAACTAAAACCATGTTGACGGACAGAGTTGCTTTGAACATGTCGCCAATGCTAGAGTCTGAGTCCTAGAGGTAGAAATCAAAAGAATCAGAACAATGATCTGCTTCACCATCCGATCTTTCGGGAGTTGTTGGAGAAGTGATATAATCCAAACCAACACCATTTTGTTGATAGTAGTTCTCGGATTTGCCGGGAGGAGCAAAGTGTCGTATTGGCAACCATCGACCCCGACCGTAATTTAGCCCATGGTCACTTTTGATGTCATATCCCATGTTCTAGATGATATTCTTGGCCTGCCAACTATATCGGAAAAGTTGTATTTTCCTAGAGTCATAATCAGCTTCCGTGTTGTGCTTGGGAGAAGTAGAGTCCGGAATGAACTTTCTTTTGCCAATTATTCGACCGAAGATAATTAGTTCTTCACCCTTCTTTCTGGCTGGAACGATGAAGTAGTGGATATCTTTTGAGTAAACTTTTTCTCGTAGGTGAGGCATCGTGACTAGCATGCAGAGGTATGGTCCTATGCCGTACTCTAGAGCGTATATCGTATCTATGTAGTAGTTTACAGATTGATAGACATTTGAGTAATTCAAAGATAAACCTTTACTATGAAAATACGCAAGTTCTTCTTCTGGGATAACATCATCCGCTGAAGGTACATTATTATGAGTATTGATATACTCATCGAGAGGATCATCATCTGGAAGAGGAGCCACAGTCTTGGCCAAGTTCACCACGTTGGATAATTCTTCAGGGTTGGAAGGACGGACTTCGGTAGGTTCCTTCCAAGGTGTCTTGCGGAGAGTGATGGTCAATGGTTTGCCCATGTCAGGGTTCTTCTTTTTCATCCAGATTGTGAGAGGCTCCGGAGTACTTTTTGGAGTAGTACGTCCTATGACTCGGATAATCAGGGGACCATCATTGGAGGGTGAACTTGCTTCAGCTTCATTGTCAACTTTGTTGCCGTCATCCTTGGGGGGCTGAGATTGATAAAATACCGAATCTCCATAGTAGGCATCGATGCCCTTAAAAGGATCGACATCGGCAAACTCCGTCTTCACGACACCATCGGAGTTGACGTACTTGAAGCACTAGTGAAGTGTGGAAGGAACGATCATGTTCTCATGTATCCACGGGCGTCCCAATAAGACGTTGTAGGATACATTGGCATCGATCATATAGCAAGAAACCTCTGTTCGGAGATCACCGAACTGGCATTTGAGACGGATCTTGTCCAGTGGGTGGCTTCGACCAGCATTGAAAGCCATGATAGTTGTATAGGTTGCAGATAGCTTGTGCAGAAAGATTCTTAGAATTTGAAGAAAACTTCTAGTAATGATGCTGAGGGAGGAACCTGGATCGATGTACATGCGGTCCACCTTGATCGCGCCAATATACCCTGTATAGTACAGGGGTCTATCATGACGATTATTTTTTAGTAGCATGTCCTCCTATGAAAAGATGATGTTGGGCACCACTTCTATAGTACTGTGGCAGCGAGGACAGGAGAAAGGGTCTTCAACGGGGGCGTTGACTTCAGCGAGATAAGAGTCGGCATGTAGTAACGCCTCATTTAAGGTCTTCTGCGTTTCTTTGAAGAGTCATAATAGATCGAACAGAGACAACCTGGCAGGTGTATTGGCCAGCTGCGCCAGTATATCAAAGTTGTAGGGCTGATCCATGCCTTCGGGAGCTGGCGCTTTCAGAGACTTGTCAAATTGCATCTCCTTCTGCTTGGCTTTGTCGGTAGTTGAAGGCTTAGAGGGGCCGACTTCTGAGCTTGTGGGGGCAGCAGGAGCTTGAGAAGGTACTGCTTCTTGTGCGGGATCGTACATCCGAAGATAAGCCTTCCCCGATCGCATCTCGCCAGATAGAACTTCATAGATCGGAGAAGACACCATATGGAATGACCTGTATTTCTTGTCCCTTTTTGCTTTGGGAGGTAGCACCCCCTACGTCACTTCTTACACAAGGTCCGAATGGACCCTCATGATCTCACCGCGTTCAGTCGTGAGTAGCACCAAGGTTGAGTTGCGAGCTGGCAGTAGGTTGACGACTTCCATTATTGTATTGGGGATCGAGACCACGCTGTCTGGGACTTCTGTGAGAGGAAAGTCACCAAACTGCAGAGAAATCATGTTAGAAGATACGACCTTATCTTCAGCTTCGAGGTTGATCACTTGGCTGTCGATAAGCTGTTGTATCTTCTTCTTCAGGACGATACAATCCTTGGTAGAGTGATGCACGTACTGATAATAAAGACAGTACTTGGGATCGTTAAGTTGGTTTGCCTCTGTAGGACGTCGAGGTGGAGGCAATGTCAGTTTGTCATCCTTCATCAACGTGTGAAAAATGGTAATGATATCGTCTTCATCAAAGGAGAAGGTCTCCTTAGGCTTGTCAGAGGCACTCTGAGAATTGGAAGCTCCTTTGGAAGTGTCGACCTTCAGGACTTCCTTCCCTTTACCCCCATGGACAGGAATAGTTTGAGGATGCTTACCCTTGTCTTCAGATTTAGGTATTTTCAATCCCAGTAGTTCCAGATTAGGAACGTCATTTTCAGTAGCATCAGCGGCCCCAATGAAAGCGGGCCATGTATCATACTCATGTAGGAAGGAAGTTATGTCGACAAGTATCCATACGCTCTAAGTCTGGTATGCCGAAGGGCATCTTCAATGCTAATCGCCTGAAGCGTTCGATGAAAGCAATGACAGACTCAGTCCATCTTTGCTTGGTCTCGATGAGGGTGGACATACTAACATGCATGCCACTCTCATAAAACTTGTTGAGGAACAACCTCTCCAAGACTTCAAAAGAGTTGATGCAACCGTCAGGCAGACTGCATAACCATTCGAAAGCTACCCTCTGCAAGGTGCTAATAAACAGCTTTGACAAGAACGGATCATCCCTGGGTAGGTATAGAGTCTTCCTGTTGATGTATGTTGTTGAAGTATGTCATGTGTTAATGAGGAAAAGTCATCCTGTCAAATGAATTTAGTATCAGCGGCTTGTAGTTAGGAGGACAAGTTGCATTCTCCTATTTAGGAGGATAAGGTTGAGATTTCCCCATCTTCTGAAGCTCGTCTTTGTGTGAGATGGTGTCGAGACGGGCAACTAGGGAATCAATTGCAACCTGTTGATTGAGCAGGTGTTGGAAACGACTGTTGTACGGTTGTCGGGCGCCGTTGGTGAAGGACCACCCCCAATATTTATAAGATTTGGAGGAGGTGCAACGGAATGATACTCTTTTTGTAGTGAAGGAGGGTTGTTGCTATAAGCCGAACTAACATGAGCCGAAACATTTTGTTGTAGTGGAGGAACAGCCGCAGCAGCTTGGACCGCTATGATATTGGTAAGCATATCAGTGATCTTAGCAAATGCTATTTCAAGACCCTCTAGCGGTTTACTGGTCTGATCACTGGCTTCTTCAGGTCTTTCTCCGTCCGCCATGTATGTAGATAACATGGGAGGACGAACAGAGGAGACAGTACAACTGGTGCTGATCCTGTCTGTTTCTGAGTTGACAAGTCCCTCATCTTCAGGTTGGGAAGGCAGATAGTCGCCGTCAAACTCGAAAAGATCATCGTCCTTTGGGAGGCTACCCCCAGTGTGAAGGTCATCCGCTTCTGACTCTGAGGGAATACTACCCCCAACTTGGGAGTCATCGTCATCTATACGAAATCTTGCCTTCTAACGTGTACCCATATAGACTCCTTTAGATGTGACAGCCTCCTGGCCATCTGTTGAAAGAATTTTTCTTCTTCTTTTCGCGGAACTGAGAGAGAAAGTTGGGTTCGTGGTCCACCGTCTTTGATTGGGGCTTCCAAAAGGGGGACCACACGAAGACATGTTGGATGAAACTCACAGCAGCTTTTCATCGTCAAAAAAATACAACCATCGGAACACGGACTGTCTCTGGGGCACTCTCGTTGCTTTGGAGCAGTAACAGTTGATGATAATACTGGTGCACGGATGTGCACTATGAATTGTTATGTCCTCCCTCGCTTTACGCTTATGATTTATCATGTCGCGTAAGTCAGCGGAAGGGAGTTTTGCCTTAAAACCCATGTCACATGCATTACAGAGCTTTGCATGTGGGTTTGAAAGGAGAGTTGGTGCATCCAGACTTAGTTTACATGTAGGGGTAACCCTGACACCTAAGTTCTTTGGTATCCTTGAAGACAGCCCCGTATTATATGCGTTGGGGCCTGTCTTTTTGCTGTGGGCGCATAGGCCCTAGTGATTGCCTTTGGACGCATGCTTCTTGGCAGCATGTCTGAGCTTCCTCGATGTAGGCGCATAGTATGGATCAGTGGAGCCTGGGCATATAGCCTTGGGGGCATGACCCTGAATGCCCAATCTATCGAAGACAGAAGCCTTATGATTAGAGTTATACGGCCACATACTCCCTTGGGTGCATAGCTTTAGGCGCATGCTTGGTAGAGCAGCACCGTTTTCCTCCCGGCTTTGCCTCCTTCGTTTGTTAGTCTCGCTGTGTTTGCCGAGAGTATCGCACACTCCGATTCTTGGCATCCCAGCATTTTCTTTGCCAAGTCTCGGGTGTTGAACACTCAGTTGTTGCTTGTGCAAGAGAGAAGTCGTTAGACTAGTAGAGCCCAAAACGGTGTGAGCCTTCTTCATTTGGGGAGATTCTGTGGCAGAGCCATGCGCCCATGTGACAGAGTCCTCCAGTTGCATATCTGCTATGACACTAGCAAGATATGCATAGCGAGCCTTCGGAAGCCAAGTCTTGCGAGACTTGTTTGGCTTCGCTGACTTTGAAGGAGTAGAGCCGTCCCTCGAGAGCATCTCTTCAAACGCCTGCTGATCGAACATTACGATCAACATCTTCTGAGTGCTCCCCACTTTGTCTGCATCGGATTGCGTCACCACCTTCTCATCATAGGAAAAGTTAGTCCCCAGCAGAGTTATCATTTTTATGGCCACACACAAAAAGAAGAAAAAACATTATCTTTTCTTTATTGGCACAAGGCACCACAAATTGAGTACGCCTGAGAGATCCTATGCTGAGGATCTCCGAGTACAAAAAAAATTCTGGGGAATGGGACGATGGAGATCGAGCGGCAGTTGCTCCTTTACTCCGTTAATACTCCGAATACAAAAGTAGGAGAAAACCTAAGAAAATTGCTAACTCTACTCGCAAGAAGTGCAGCAATTTGGCTCTTGAAAATGCTCTCCGTTCTGTGTTTTGAGGAGGGATGAGACCCCTTTTTATAGTAGTTTTCGAGCTAGAATTATGTTGTGCGCCCACATGAGAAAACACACTGGTTTTTATGTGGGCGCATGGTCCTGCTTTAGGCGTATAGGATGTAGGCGCATGTAGGCTACGTGGTCGTGGGTTGATCGTGGTGCTGACGTGGCTGCATGCTTCGGTGTATGACTGCTCGTGGAGAATGATGTGGCCATACGCTTCGGTGTACGTTTTGATCGTGGCTTTGACTGAGTCAGGGAATGTTCTGTCTTGGGCGCATAGCATGAAATAGGGCTATGCACCCTCCTTCTGGGGGAGCTTGTCTTGGGCGCATAGAACTTCACAGGGTGACTTGGGCGCTTAGAGCTTCACAGGGTGACTTGGGCGCATAGAGCTTCACGGGATGACTTGGGCGCATAGAGTTTCACATGAGCGCATATGTCCTCATAGGCTTGGGCGCATAAGTCTTCTTTGCTGAAATTTTCATGCTTCTACAAGAGCATCATTTGGTTGGAGTTGATCGGTCATTACTTCAAAGTGGTTGAGGTATTGACTTGGAGACGTGGTACCATCAAACAACATAAGTAGGGGGTTTGTATTTAAGAGGAAATTGGACCTCTTTCCATTCTATGGGATAGGGCTGTTTGATCCCAAGCTTCTGCAGGTCATCCTTCTGTTTGAAAGCTTTAAATTGAGTCTGTAAAAGCTTTACGGACTCATAGTATCTCCCATTGATTACGGAGTGGTTGATTGATTCAATGTGTTAAGAGGGGGTACCGCATGATAAGTACCACCCCCTGCCCCAGATTGACTTGGAATAGCCTGTGCAGGAATGGAAGTGTGAGGAGATTGCACCCCCGATCAATATTGGTAGGAATTAATGTTGTCACCGACTCTTGAGTCAGAATCAGATTCGCGACTGGTAGAACTGTATGTTGTGACGTAATCACAGCATGCATGCCTGCCATCATCTCGGCCATGTTCTTCAAACTAGCCTCCAAAGCAACAATTCTCTACTCTTGACTAGAAGAGATGGAGGTGTCTTGATCTTCTGTGATGGCATAAGCAGTCACTTCTCTAGCCTTTGAAGACGAGCTAGTGGAAAGATTGGTCCTTTCAGAACCTTCACTGTCAGCGTCAAAGTCACATAAAGAACTATCTCAAGAATTAGTGATAGGGACATCTTTTTGACTAAAGGAATCTTGGTTTGAATAAAAAAGGTTCCTTTGACCTGTTGTGCCTCGACTTCTTGATCTAGTATAGATATACTCCTTTACCGGATACATGAATCCGATCCAAGTATTGCTGACTAGGATTACGGGACGTATTACGTCTTGGACGTTTTCCACCCCCAGTTCTTCGAGATGCCATATTGACAGAAGCATAGAGTAGTTCATCCTCGTCCACTAAGATTTGTTCAGGAGTCTGAATATAATTTAAACGGTCAAAGACAGACCGCTTGGCTGATTGACAGCAGCATTTAATGACAACTGGACGGGATGGATTTGCAACCTTCCGCTTCTGTGTTAAGAGTTTACGGAGGTCACTAACAGGATGAGAAAAAGTTGCAGGAATGTAGTCCTTGATGATATTCGGGACATGGTTCCTATTCCTGAGGTGTCCTATACCTTGAGCGTACAAAGACGTGCTAAGTTGGTTAGTATAAGTCACATGATCTTTCACTTAATCATTCTTCCTCTGGTGTGAGTTAGCAACTGGTGCGGGTTGCGCATGATGCATCTTGTGATTTCTCGAGGTTGAGCCTATTTGGTACCTGTTGATATAGGTGCGCAAGCCTGCAAGGGAGCTGCTCGTGTATCTACTTGAGATACTAGTAGTGTGCCTTGTCGGGATCTTAAAATGCATAAGGTTGGTAGATCCTGCGCTGATCTCTTTGGAGTAGGCATGATGCCCTTTTGCATGGAAGGTTTGTTCTGAATGGAACTCATCTTTCCGATAGAGATTTGGTTGTCTCTATTAAGGAGTAGTACTTTCCACCCAGTCAACGACTCGAGATGAATGAGGAAAAGTCAAAGAACCTTTTTCTTGATTTAGTGATTTCTTACTAAGCTTCTGGTTTGGTGGAAAAGAGTGCTTCTCTTTACATTACACTGGTGCACAAGTTCGTGCAGGTTGCGCCAAGGCATGAATCCGTGCAAGTTGTGCTGAAGCATGAGCATGCGTAAATTGTGTCAAAAAAAAAGGCCAAAGGGCACTTTCCTTTGTTTTGGGCAGCAGCATGTCGAGATAGAGTCTCCTTCAATTTTCGAACCGAAGAAGTAGAAGGATTAGCCAAAAGGCTGTTTCCCTTAGTGTCACGCCCCAGAACCAGAATACTGGAGAGCGGGGGCAGACATAGCCAGCTACGTATATCAAATAGAATCCATCTCGCTATACGGTCACGGCTGTCTAGATACATAAGGGTTTATCTACAAGCCAACAGTCTCTTAAGGTCATGAACAAGCCTAGTGTCTCAATCACAAGCAAGTAAGTAAATGTTACAAGATGTATGATCATTAAATATACAATAGTAAGGCGTCCCAAACATTACATATTCAGCTGATCATGAAGCTAGTCATTACAAAATGTTAGGACTAGCAAGAGTTTAGTCATACATGATCAATCCTAGGATCTGTTAATCATGTTACAGCCCGTAGGCAGACAGTAAGTAAGTGCAATCGAGCTAAACAGGTGCTCGTCGGCTAAACGCCTCAAAAGAACATTTTTACAATAGAGCGGGACAGCCAAAAATAATCCACTCGTTGCCAGGGTTCCGTCTAGTGGCCACCATCTGGCTGGAAGGTCGGTAGATCCTCTGGAGCTACTCCGAAATCTGGCCACACAAAACCAGCTGGGTCAGACCCCAGAAAGAGCAAGTGCCACAAAGGAAGCTTCACTTAAGAACTAAAACCAGCAATCAGCACAGGAATATAAATATAAATAAAATAAGGACTGGAATAAAAGGAAACATATCAGGATGATATACGACGAGATAACCATGGAACTATTCAGATAGCCAGGTTATAACCCGTAAACCAAACAAGGACCGGGGTTGTAACCCTTCGTTTGAACGGAGCTTGGTTTCTCACCATTTATCGGTAAAATAAATACAAGCATTCTGGTCATTCAATAGTCTGGAACAGGGTCAGGGCAAGACTAGACTGGTTAGACTCCATCCAATCATTTCACGGCCAAGCAAGAACTACGGCTTGATACTTTAACTAACTAGGGTTATCACAAGCCTAATTACTAACAAGATGCAGTGAGATTATTCCACAGCCACAAGCCCTGCAGACCATCCAGGTTCCCCGGGTTAAAAGATTAGAGTTAAATTCAGGTGGGTACATCGTCCAGGAAACGAATGTACCCTTTGGTAGCTTAAAGGGTACAACACATGACAGTGTGCTGGAAATGTGCCCTACTCGACGGCAGGCTACAGATCCCAAGGTGTGCCCATGTAACGGGATTGCTGTAGCTGGAAAATCTCTTCATGACTAATGTGTTAATCTAGTTATTAACCTTAGTCCATTTCAATAGGTACTCCTGACCGTGGTACTCAGGAGCTCCCTCCCTAGACATGATGCAAGACAGGACTGGTTTATTTGTACAAGCACAATCGCCCACGGTGTCCATGTTATTATACAGGTCATGTCATGTCAGGTAGCCGTCGCAACAGCTTATCAAGATATATGTCAGGTTTATCATGTCAAGTGTACTTGTCAGGAGTGCGCCACGACGGGCCACTATCAGGTCATGTCAGGTCATTATGTCAGGAGTGCACCACTACGGGTCACTATCGTGTCATGCTCAGGTATCATTTCCAAACATATTAAACAAATCCATGATTATCAAGTTCATGACAAAAGGCGTAAGGATATAAAATGGACGTAAAATATCTAATAAAATATCAATATACAGGGCTATAGAAGATCCAGGATAAGGAAAATAAAACAAACTGACAAGCTAATATAAGATCAAGTCTGCCAAAGGCCATACGCTCAGGTAAGCATACGCTCCCAAAAGGCAGCGTATGGGAGGGGGTCACAAGCTCTCGGGTTGAACCAGGGTGACAAGATAGGCAAGCGTACGCTCAATCCAGCGTACCAAAGGGTTCATACACTTCCAATGGGAAGCATACGCAAGGGTCAGCGTACATAAAGGCACGCTCGAACTACTGGTCAGCGTACGCTCAAGCTAGCGTACGCTCAAGTCAGCGCACGCTTGAGCTAGCGTACGAAAAGACATGCTGCCAACAGGCAGCGTATCAAGGTGAGCGTACGCTCGCTAAAGAGCAGCGTACGAAGGCTAGCATACGCTCGCTAAAGAGCAGCGTACGAAGGCTAGCGTATGCTCGCTAAAGAGCAGCGTACGAAGGCTAGCGTACGCTCGCTAAAGAGCAGCGTACGACTCAGCGGCATAAGCTAAAAAGCTAGATCACTGTTCACTGTCTTCTCCAAATGGCAAGAACAGCAAGAACTCTAAAGTTGAATCTAAGCTTCCATTGTCCATATCTTGGTCAAAACAAGTCCGAATCCAACTTTCCAAAGGTCAAAATTGGGTAGAATGAAATGCTCTACAACATGGAACCATCAAAACTTGAAAACAAAGAAGTTTAATAGATCAAAACCACCAAAATCCGAAAGTAACAAAACTCTAGATCTACAAGAAATAAAGCCTCAGAATGGAAAATAACAAGTTCTAATATGGTTTAGAATCATGAGGAGAAGCTAATGAAACCATCAAAAGAAGTTCTCTTGTGGAAGCAAGTTGCACTTGCCTATGGTGTTCTTGTTGGTGGAGAAGAGTAATGGTAGGGAAAGGAAAGTAAATGAGAATTATGGAGGAGAGAGAGGGTTGGTGGGGATAATAAAGAGGGGGTTGTGGTGGAAATAAAGGGGAAGCATAGGCTAAGGTGTTCCACCCTTGGCCCATGATGACCCAAGCATTGGGCCGGCCGAACCAAGCCAAACCAAACCGAGAGTAAACAAGCCAATCCAAACCAAGGAGATATGTAAATACAAGATAAAATATACGTATTCCAAATACGTAATACGAACAACAGGCATTACAACTCTACCCACCTTAAAAGAATTCCGTCCTCGGAATTTATTTAAGAGGCTAGAGGGACAAGAACAAGCTACACTATTTACAGGCAATTATACTAGGCAATCAATCAATCATGCAAGCAAGGAATTGATGGCATGAGGCATAAGAAAGACATTATACCTCACGAGTCAAACAAATCGGGATATCGTGATCGGATATCATCCTCACGCTCCCACGTTGACTCCCCCAAAGAGTGATGACCCCAAGCAACTCGGACTAACTTGATAGTCTTGTTCTTGAGGATCTCTCTCTCTCGATCCAATATAGACACGGGCCTCTCCTCATACGAAAGGTTGGTACCAACAACCAATTCCGAATGATCCAGGATGTGGCTCGGGTCCGGAATATACCGTCGTAATTGGGATACATGGAACACGTCATGCACCTCGCTTAGCGACGGCGGAAGAGCGAGACGATAGGACACATCTCCTACTCGCTCCAGAATGTCAAATGGCCCTATATACCTAGGACTAAGCTTTCCTCGTACGCCGAAGCGAATGACGCCACGGTTAGGCAAAATCCTCAGGAATACATGGTCACCGACCGAAAACTCGAGAGGGCGCCGATGAGAATCGGCCCAATGGCGCTGGCGATCTTGGGCAACTCGAAGGTGATCTCGGACTCTCCTGACCACCTCAACTGCCTGGGCAATCATTTCTGGACCAAGCATCTGCCTCTCTCTAATATCATCCCAGGCTAACGGGGATCTGCACTTCCTGCCATACAGCGCCTCGAACGGTGCCATCTGGATACTGGCCTGGAAACTATTGTTGTACGAGAATTCCACCAGGTGCAAGTGATCTTCCCATGAACCACCGAAGTCAAGTGTACAAGACCGTAATATGTCTTCAAGAGTCTGGATCGTGCGCTCCGACTGTCCATCTGTCAGCGGGTGATATGCTGAACTGAACTGGAGATGAGTCCCCAAACTCTCTTACAAGCTACGCCAAAAGTGCGACGTAAATCTTGAATCTCGGTCCGAGGTGATGCTGACTGGCACTCCGTGCAACCTGACAATCTGCCTGAGGTACATCTCTGCCAACTGAACCGTCGATTGACCAACTCTAAACGGGAGAAAGTGTGCTACCTTGGTAAGCCTATCCACAATGACCCAAATAGCATCTCTACTAGCTGGGGATCTAGGTAGTCTAGTCACAAAATCTATGGTCACATGCTCCCACTTCCATTCTGGAATCGGCAAGGGCTGAAGAAGTCCAGTCGGTCTCTGATGTTCGGCTTTAACTTGTTGGCAAACCAAACACCGAGAGATAAACCGAGCTATCTTCTGTTTCATGCCATTCCACCAGAAGTGCTGACAAATATCACGGTACATCTTCGTACTACCAGGATGGATGGAATACTGCGAACTGTGCGCTTCTGACATGATCTCCTGCCGGATATCTCCGCTGGGTACACAAAGACGCTTACCATGTCGAAGTGTACCATCCTCATGAATACATAACTCTGGTCTTCGTCCTGCTTCACACTCTGCTCTGAGTCGCTGAAGCTTGGAATCTACCGACTACGCCATCCGGATCCTCTCGACTATAGTGGACTGAACTTGCATGCTGGCCATCAACGCCACACTGGAAGGGGAACAACTTCAATACCCATCTTCTGAAGATCTGCTAACAGCTCTGGTTGCGCTGTTAGGAAATAAGCTCCGGCTCTCCTGCTCAATGCATCTGCTACGACATTGGCCTTCCCAGGATGATACTGCAAGCTGACATCATAATCCACAAGAAGCTCCAGCCACCTCCTCTAACGCATGTTAAGATCCTTCTGGGTGAAAACATACTTCAGGCTCTTGTGGTCGGTAAAAATCTCCACCCTATCTCCGTACAAGTAGTGCCTCCACAACTTAAGTGCAAACACCACTGCAGCCAGCTCCAAGTCATGCATTGGGTAATTCCTCTCATGATCACGAAGTTGTCGTGACGCATAAGCTATTACCTTTCCATGCTGCATCAGAACACATCCTAAACCTCTACCTGAAGCATCACCATATATTGAAAATCCTCCGGTTCCATCTGGAAGCGTGAGAATAGGAGCTGTTATCAATCCTCGCTTCAACTGCTCAAAAGAACTCTGACACTCTGCTGTCCAAGCAAACTGTGCATCCTTGCGGGTCAACTGGGTCAATGGTGCTGAAATTCGAGCAAAATCTGAAACAAACCGCCGGTAGTAGCCAGCCAATCCGAGGAAACTGCAAACTTCTGCAACTGTGCTGGGCACTGGCCATGACTCAATAGCCACAATCTTCTGTGGATCCACTTCTACTCCTCCTCTGGTGATGATATGACCTAAGTACGAAATACGATCGAGCCAGAACTCGTATTTACTGAACTTGGCATATAACTGGTGCTCTCTGAGAGTCTGAAGAACCACACAAAGATGCTGCTCATGCTCCGCCTCCCTTTTGCTGTAGACCAGAATGTCATCCAAGAACACGATCACAAACTGATCCATGTAAGGCATGAAGATGCGATTCATGAGGTCCATAAATACTGCCGGCGCATTGGTTGCTCCAAAAGGCATAACAAGGAACTCCCAATGCCCATACCTCGATCTAAAAGCTGTCTTCGGGATGTCCTGCTCTCTGACTCTGATCTGATGATAACCTGAGCGCAAATCAATCTTCGAGAATACTGAAGCCCCCTTGAGTTGATCAAACAAGTCATCTATCCTCGGAAGAGGGTATCTGTTCTTGATTGTCACTGAGTTCAAGGTACGATAATCAATACATAACCTGGACGTACCATCCTTCTTTTTCACAAGAAGCATCGGGGCTCCCCAAGGCAATCCACTAGCATGAATGAATCCCTTGGTTCTGAGTTCTTCAATCATCTTGTACAATATCTCCAACTCTGACGGCGCCATCCTGTAGACTCTCTCTGACACTGGGGCTGTCCCGGGAATCAAGTCTATAGTGAACTCGATCTTCCGCTCCGGAGGCATACCTGGAAGTTCTTCTGGGAAAATATCTGGAAACTCCTCGACTATCCTGGGCAACTGAACTGCTGCTACTGCCAACCGTAATATCGGAGGAGAAGGCTCAACCTCGCCTCGAGAGAAAGAAAACTCTAGCTCTCCTGAAATGCTAAAAACAACCCTACCAATATGGCAGTCTATTCTAGCATACTGGTTCCTCAACCAATCCATCCCTAAGACCACATCATAATCGGCCATCGAGAATTCTATCAATCTAGCAGGAATTCTCTACCCGCTAACTACGATCCGACACGAGGAAAATACTCTATCTTCTCCCATAAGTCCGTTACCAGTAAGTATATTGAGCCTTACTGATAATGACTCGGGCTCCAATCCTACCCGTGTTGCGAATCGTGCAGACATAAAAGAATGCGATGAACCAGAATCAAATAAAGCTGAAGCTGGAAAGGAGTTGACGAGAATAGTACCTGCTACTACCTCTCCTGGTGCCAATCCTTCCTCTACGGTCATCACCATAGCCTGACCGTGCCCTCGGGGTGCTGGTCCCCTCTGCTGAAATTCTCGCTGTCTGCTCTGACTCTGGGCTTGGACTTGTGCATACTGCTGGGGGTTCTGCTGCTGGAACACTTGGGTCTGAGGCGACAAGGGCCTCGGCAATGGATACTGCTGCTGATGGACCGGAGCTGGTCCTCTCACCGAAGAGCTAGAAAGGTTGGACGAGGATGAACCACCCCTGTTCGGGCAGGATCCAGCCCTATGGTCTAGTGCTCCACAAGCCAGACACAATCCCTGTGCCCTGCAACATTCTGCCACCACATGGCCTGGCTTCCCACAATGAGAACAACCCACTGCGGAAGACTGCTTCTGCTTCTGCTGCTGCTGAGGGTGCGTCGGAGTGGAATGCTGAACCGACGTCACTGAGGCCGCTCGCCTCGGAACTTCAATAGTTAAGGCCCTGGCTGCCGGGGCTGGTGCTGAAGACTGATTCATCTGGCCGAGAGATCTCTTCCGACCTCCGGTCCTGTCCACAATCCTCTGGGAGGTATACTCATGCCTCCGGGCTGCTCTCAAGACTGCATCAAAAGTCTGATGCTCAAACTGCTCGACTGCCAACAAGATCTCCAGGTGAAGTCCCTGCTGGAATCGCTGGGCTCTATCATACTTGGTTGCCACCAAGGTGGGAGCAAACCGACTGAGTCTCGAAAACTCGGCCGCATATCCATCGACTGTCCTGCCTCCTTGCTTCAGATTGGTGAACCTGGTCTGTAGATCATACCGAGCCACGACATCGAAATACTTGGTCTGGAATCTCTCCCGGAATACTGCCCAAGCAATGGGGGCTGCTAATCCAACGGCCTGCGCTACCCACCAGCTGCGGGCAAGATCTAACAACTGCAGGCGCACAACGGCCACCTTCTCGTTCTCTGGAGTCCTGGCTGCTTCTAGAATCACTTCTGTGTCCTGAAGCCAAGCATCTGCCGCGATAGCATCTTCACTACCGTCGAAGAAGGGAGGGTTCAAGCGCTTGAAGCTGTTGGCCGTGCTGTTACCCTGATGACCTCCTCTGGTCAAAGCATCCGTCACTGCCTGGTGCAAGGCATCTCCACGACGATCTTGGGAAGCTATCAAGGTCCTGACGAGTCCTACTAAAGTGCCATCATCAGGCTCGGTAGGTTGAACTGGCTGGACTGGTGGCTCTCCGCCAGAAGGCACGACTCTGGAGGCTACTCCGGAATGCTGGGCTTGATCTCCAGGTTGCTGCTGGTCCGCGGGAGGTGCTCCGCCTTGCTGATCGGTAGGACCACGAACAATGCCGCTGAAGAAGACGACATAGGAAACAATAAGGAAGAACCAGGACAGAGCAACGATACAAGCATATAATCAGGATATGAATCCAGGAATTCAGAAGATACGAGCAGAGATCAAGGACGAATACAGATTGAGACATCTATTCGGTAAACCCTCACATATCTTGATTTACAAGACCTGCATGGGCCACCACTTAAACCATATCACGCCCCAGAACCAGAATACTGGAGAGCGGGGGCAGACATAGCCAGCTACGTATATGAAATGGAATCTATCTCGCTATACGGTCACGGCTGTCTAGATACATGAGGGTTTATCTACAAGCCAACAGTCTCTTAAGGTCATGAACAAGCCTAGTGTCTCAATCACAAGCAAGTAAGTAAATGTTACAAGATGTATGATCATTAAATATACAATAGTAAGGCGTCCCAAACATTACATATTCAGCTGATTATGAAGCTAGTCATTACAAAATGTTAGGACTAGCAAGAGTTTAGTCATACATGATCAACCCTAGGATCAGTTAATCATGTTACAGCCCGTAGGCAGACAGTAAGTAAGTGCAATCGAGCTAAACAGGTGCTCGTCGGCTAAATGCCTCAAAAGAACATTTTTACAATAGAGCGGGAGAGCCAAAATAACCCACTCGTTGCCAGGGTTCCGTCTAGTGGCCACCATCTGGCTGGAAGGTCGGTAGATCCTCTGGAGCTACTCCGAAATCTGGCCACACAAAACCAGCTGGGTCAGACCCCAGAAAGAGCAAGTGCCACAAAGGAGGCTTCACTTAAAAACTAAAACCAGCAATCAGCACAGGAATATAAATATAAATAAAATAAGGACAGGAATAAAAGGAAACATATCAGGATGATATACGACGAGATAACCATAGAACTATTCAGATAGCCGGGTTACAACCCGTAAACCAAACAAGGACCGGGGTTGTAACCCTTCGTCTGAACGGAGCTTGGTTTCTCACCATTTATCGGTAAAATACAAGCATTCTGGTCATTCAATAGTCTGGAACAGGGTCAGGGCAAGACTAGACTGGTTAGACTCCATCCAATCATTTTACGGCCAAGCAAGAACTACGGCTTAATACTTTAACTAACTAGGGTTATCACAAGCCTAATTACTAATAAGATGCAGTGAGATTATTCCACAGCCACAAGCCCTGCAGACCATCCAGGTTCCCCAGGTTAAAAGATTAGAGTTAAATTCAGGTGGGTACATCGTCCAGGAAACGAATGTACCCTTATGTAGCTTGAAGGGTGCAACACATGACAGTGTGCTGGAAATGTGCCCTACTCGACGGCAGGCTACAGATCCCAAGGCGTGCCCAGGTAACGGGATTGCCTGTAGCTGGGAAATCTCTTCATGACTAATGTGTTAATCTAGTTATTAACCTTAGTCCATTTCAATAGGTACTCCTGACCGTGGTACTCAGGAGCTCCCTCCCTAGACATGATGCAAGACAGGACTGGTTTATTTGTACAAGCACAATCGCCCACGGTGCCTATGTTATTATACAGGTCATGTCATGTCAGGTAGCCGTCGCAACAGCTTATCAAGATATAACATGTCAGGTTTATCATGTCAAGTGTACTTGTCAGGAGTGCGCCACGACGGGCCACTATCAGGTCATGTCAGGTCATTATGTCAGGAGTGCACCACTACGGGTCACTATCGTGTCATGCTCAGGTATCATTTCCAAACATATTAAACAAATCCATGATTATCAAGTTCATGACAAAAGGCGTAAGGATATAAAATGGACGTAAAATATCTAATAAAATATCAATATACAGGGCTATAGAAGATCCAGGATAAGGAAAATAAAACAAACTGACAAGCTAATATAAGATCAAGTCTGCCAAAGGCCATACGCTCAGGTAAGCATACGCTCCCAAAAGGCAGCATATGGGGGGGTCACAAGCTCTCGGGTTGAACCAGGGTGACAAGATAGGCAAGCGTACGCTCAAGCCAGCATACCAAAGGGTCCATACACTTCCAATGGGAAGCGTACGCAAGGGTCAGCGTACACAAAGGCACGCTCGAACTACAGGTCAGCGTACGCTCAAGCTAGCGTACGCTCAAGTCAGCGCATGCTTGAGCTAGCGTACGAAAAGACATGCTGCCAACAGGCAGCGTATCAAGGTGAGCGTACGCTCGCTAAAGAGCAGCGTACGAAGGCTAGCGTACGCTCGCTAAAGAGCTGCGTACGAAGGCTAGCGTACGCTCGCTAAAGAGCAGCGTACGACTCAGCGGCATAAGCTAAAAAGCTAGCTCACTGTTCACTGTCTTCTCCAAATGGCAAGAACAGCAAGAACTCTAAAGTTGAATCTAAGCTTCCATTGTCCATATCTTGGTCAAAACAAGTCCGAATCCAACTTTCCAAAGGTCAAAATTGGGTAGAATGAAATGCTCTACAACATGGAACCATCAAAACTTGAAAACAAAGAAGTTTAATAGATCAAAACCACCTAAATCTGAAAGTAACAAAACTCTAGATCTATAAGAAATAAAGCCTCAGAATGGAAAATGACAAGTTCGAATGTGGTTTAGAATCATGAGGAGAAGCTAATGAAACCATCAAAAGAAGTTCTCTTGTGGAAGCAAGTTGCACTTGCCTATGGTGTTCTTGGTTGGTGGAGAAGAGTAATGGTAGGGGAAGGAGAAGTAAATGAGAATTATGGAGAGATAGGGTTGGTGGGATAATAAAGAGGGGGGGTTGTGGTGGAAATGAAGGGGAAGCATAGGCTAAGGTGTTCCACCCTTGGCCCATGATGACCCAAGCATTGGGCCGGCCGAACCAAGCCAACCCAAACCGAGAGTAAACAAGCCAATCCAAACCAAGGAGATATATAAATACAAGATAAATACGTATACGTATTCCAAATACGTAATACGAACAACAGGCATTACACTTAGGTTGTGCCGAAACATTGACGGGCGCAAGTTGCGCAGAGGCAGAAACAAGTACTGGTTGCGCTAAGGAAGAGAGGTCTGAAGAGCGCTTTCCCTTGGTTTGGACAGCAGTGTGTCAAGACCGAGTCTCCTTCAATTTTAGAATCGAAGAAGTAGAGGGATTAGCCAAAAGGCTGTTTCCCTTAGGTTGCGCCGAAGCATTGACGGGCGCAAGTTGCGCAGAGGCAAGATTGCACCACGGAGGACTTAGGAGTCCAGACAGAGCGCATCTTGCTCTTAACGGTGGTAGTGCGCTTGGCACCCCCAGCATTGATCATAGTCTCGTAGGCTGTCTGCTCAACTTTAATGACCAGGATCTTCTGCGTCTTGCCGATTGACGCGGTATCACATTAAGTTGTCACTTTCTCGTCGGAAGAGAAAGTCGCCCCCAACAGAGTTGCCATTTTGTTTACAAAGAACAAAAAGTTTTATTACAAACTAAGAAAAGAGTACAGGAGTACAATTGATATCTGGAGAAGTACAACTATAGGAATCTTATCAGAAGATGACCACTTTATCCCTTGGACAATGTGATATCGAAGACATGAGCCTCTGGAGAATGCAACAGCACTTTTGTAGAAGATTATGATCACTATTGATGATTTGTGAATGATTTGAAACTCTATTTATAGAGTTCATGAAATAACCATTTAGAAGTTATTCTGGATTGTGCACGCTTCAGATTGCGTACCTCTTGTTCACTTATACGAATGGTTACACTAACTGCTGTAGATACGTGGTATCATTTGATCGAGGTACGCATTGTCGTGAGCAGTATAGTGGACACGATCTGCGAAGTTAGTGGCTTGCGTGCCACGTCACTCTTTTCTGAATAACATTTGATCACTTTGTGTGGGCTTTATCGGGTTGTGCGAGGGCGCAATATAACAACCTGCACGAGCAGTTTTGCACCAACTGCTGTTGACACGTGGCATCGTTTAATTGAGATGCACATGGTCGTGGGCAGTGTAGTGGACACGCTCGACGAAGTTGATAGCTTGTATGCCACGTCACCCTATTTCAAACTAAGAGTTTATCAAGGGGAGCCAATTCGTCAGGCTGCACATAGGCACAACTTAACGATTAGCGCCTTTTGACTAGGTCTTGTGCTGATTAATCCCTGTGCCAAATAGTGACTTACGCCAACCAGCTGTCAGCATTAATTACATGCTGACAAAGTCTTCTCGAGCGTCGCGTTGCGCGAGATTAGAAGGGATTTTCCTTAATCTTTGTGCTGTCAGTTGTCTGATAATGATGACACCGTTACAGCTTCTCGAGGAAGTACGCCACGTGGTTCTCCGTGCACCCTGACTCCAGCGTAACCTGACGTTGGCGCAGTCTGATATTGTGCAACTTGGCAATCCGGTGCAACTTAATATTTAGGCGCCATTGAATGTTTGAGCACTTTAATAGGTGGCGCATCTTAATTTTTTGGCTCTACATTTACATTATAGTTCGATCTCTTTTACTACAT
Organism: Iris pallida; assembly: GCA_029216955.1. NCBI lineage: Eukaryota > Viridiplantae > Streptophyta > Magnoliopsida > Asparagales > Iridaceae > Iris > Iris pallida. Next base: position 2,323,877 of record JANAVB010035018.1, read on the forward strand.
GTACTTTCTTTCAGCGTTTCATGTATTTTATTCTATTGTATGCTTTATATTCCTGTCTTGATATGAACTGTTAGATTATGTGCTCGTTCCTGTCTTGACTGGACCTATTAAAAATATTACAGAGGATGACGAGGACCTTTGCCCTACCTATTATGGAGCTGCCATAGATGGCACCTGCGACTTGTACCTTCAGCAGGATCCATCAGTAGTAGTGGATGTCACCCTATAGTTTAGGCTAGTTAGCTTAGACTTCTATCTTATTTTGATGTCTTGTCTCATTTGGTTATATTTATGTTATATTTGGGATCTTGTTGTTATTCTGGATTTTGTGGAGATGTTATCTTAGATACTTAGACTTCTTCTTCCGTTGTATTTTTTTGGCGACTTTCATATCTATCTATCTCATCGTATTTATACCTTAGCTGTGATTGAGTTGTACATTCCTATATTGTACTCCATTCGGTGTATATACTGTACAGGTACCTTATAATTTCTAGATGTATGTGACTTAGGACATTGTTCTACCTACGCCGATACTGCGGTGTAGACTGGACGTACCCACTTCTCGTGTCCCTACACTGGTGCGGTCGTGACAACCCGAGCATCTGGAGTATCTATCGAGCGTTCTGTGGACAACTTCCACCGAACCGACGTCTCCGGAGGAAGATGAGGATCATAGGCGAAGGAAGAGATGATTAAAGGGCAACCGGTGGTGGTGTAGAAGTGGTGGTATCCGGGCATGTTCGACATAAAGTTGAGGTTTCTACTAAGCGCCTCGGCTGCGATAATGAAGATGGTGGAGGATAGAGGGTCTCCTTACCTAACTCCGCGACTAGATTTGAAGAAACCCTCTGCTTGCCCGTTGATGACCGTGGAGAACCACGAGTCGTTGATGGATCAGAAGATGAAGTCGATCCAAGACTCAGAGAAGCCGAAAGCCCGGAGCACCCAGACCAAGAATTGTCAGTCTAGGCGGTCGTAGGCTTTCTCCATGTCAAGTTTGATAGCGGTGTTCCTGTCCCTGGACAGGAATTTCATGCAAGTGATCATTTCTTGAGCAATGAGGATGTTGTCGGTGATGTTCCGCCCGAAAACAAATCTGCTCTGGTCCTCGAATGATCTTGGGTATGAGAGTGGACATTCGGCTAGCAATGATCTTAGATATAATTTTATTGGTGAAGGTGCATAAGTTGATTGGGTGAAAGTCTTTGAAGGTCTCCGGGTTTTCTTTTCTGGGGATTAGTATCAAGTTGGCACTGGAGATAGATTTGGGGTACTTTGCCCCCCCCCGAAAGAAGGCGAGAGCGGCCTCATGGAAGTCGTGTTCTATGATATCCCAGCAGGATCGGAAGAAGACGCCGGAGAAACCATCAGGCCCGGGAGCGCTGTGTTCGTCGAGTGCCCAGACTGCGGTCTTGACTTCTTCCGCAAGGGGGGTTAGAAGCAGTTCGTTCTCTCGATCATTGATCTAATGGGGATCTTGGCCAGAAAACAACGTCCTCGACGACGACTTCTTTGGTGAATAAGTTGGAGTAGAATTTCACCGCGGTCGCTTGGATGTCTCGATGATCTTTGAGGACATATCGTTTTTGTCGGTGATTTGGTACAGATGTAACTGTTGTCTGCGACTGTTGACGCATGAATGGAAGAGCGGGAATTCTTGTCTCCTTCGATGTCTTAAGTCAGTCTAGCTTTCTGCTTCCAGAATTTGGTCTCCACCTTCAGTCGGGATTTGGGGAATGATCGGGTGAGGTTGAGTGCCGCCCTGGACTCCGGCTTTCGGTCAGTGGCATAGAGGACTTTGGCACGGGTGACGTTGTCTTCTGCCTCATGGATAGCCTAGAAGATGTTGCCGAAGGCTTGCTTGCTCCATGACGATAGGGCTCTCCTAGTCTCTTTAGTTTGTCCGCCACACGGTGAGGGGGTCGGGGTCATCGGTGGATCGCTAGCGCAGGCTACGATGTTTCGAAATTGAGGGTGATGTTGCCAGAAGTCGAGGAATATGAAGGCTTTCTTGATGTAGTTAGTGTTGATGTTAACCTCAGTCAGTAGGGGTAATAATCTGATTCGGTGGTATTCAGTGGAGAGGTTGTAGATAAGACCAATGTCAGACCACTGATTGTTGACCTGGGTACGGTCCAGATGGGAGTATTGTCGGCGCTCGCCTTTCTGCATGTTGCACCAGGTGAAAGCGTTACCAGAGAAAGGTAGGGGTATAAGTGGGCGTTGAAGATAAAGGTGTTAAAGTCGTTCATGGCCGACTGGAGGGGGCGGTCGACCCCTAGATTTCTCGTGTCTGCACGTGATCGTGTTGAAATCACCTACGCATATCCACGGAAGATTGATGAGTTGATGATGGGTGTCTAACAAGTGTCCCAAGGAACCTACGGTCAGGGATATCACAGCAACCGTGGACGACGAAAAGTAGGCAGTGGGGAGATGAGTGGAGTGTTCGACCCAACAAGAGAGAGCCTGACTTGAGTCATAGATAGTTCCAAACTGGATTCCGACAGCAAAAAGGATCCAGATATTATTGTACCCGGCAATACCGGATGGAAGCCCAGCTGGAGCTCGATGGATTTGAGTCTTTTTTGAGGGATTTTGGGTTCGATAATAACCAATATGTCTTTCTGGTGGTCTTTTATGAGGCTTTTGATTCTTTTCAGTGTTGGTTTATTGGCCAGCCCTCTCACATTCCACGTGAGGATGTTAATCATTGGGAAGGGGACGGGAGAAGGGAGGGTTGTTGAGTTTTATGGCTGTCCGTGTGGTCATGATCGAAGGCTCTTGGTTGGATTT
>JANAVB010035018.1:2326688-2394314 GCA_029216955.1 Iris pallida
CGCCTGAAGCGTTCGATGAAAGCAATGACAGACTCAGTCCATCTTTGCTTGGTCTCGATGAGGGTGGACATACTAACATGCATGCCACTCTCATAAAACTTGTTGAGGAACAACCTCTCCAAGACTTCAAAAGAGTTGATGCAACCGTCAGGCAGACTGCATAACCATTCGAAAGCTACCCTCTGCAAGGTGCTAATAAACAGCTTTGACAAGAACGGATCATCCCTGGGTAGGTATAGAGTCTTCCTGTTGATGTATGTTGTTGAAGTATGTCATGTGTTAATGAGGAAAAGTCATCCTGTCAAATGAATTTAGTATCAGCGGCTTGTAGTTAGGAGGACAAGTTGCATTCTCCTATTTAGGAGGATAAGGTTGAGATTTCCCCATCTTCTGAAGCTCGTCTTTGTGTGAGATGGTGTCGAGACGGGCAACTAGGGAATCAATTGCAACCTGTTGATTGAGCAGGTGTTGGAAACGACTGTTGTACGGTTTGTCGGGCGCCGTTGGTGAAGGACCACCCCCAATATTTAAAGATTTGGAGGAGGTGCAACGGAATGATACTCTTTTTGTAGTGAAGGAGGGTTGTTGCTATAAGCCGAACTAACATGAGCCGAAACATTTTGTTGTAGTGGAGGAACAGCCGCAGCAGCTTGGACCGCTATGATATTGGTAAGCATATCAGTGATCTTAGCAAATGCTATTTCAAGACCCTCTAGCGGTTTACTGGTCTGATCACTGGCTTCTTCAGGTCTTTCTCCGTCCGCCATGTATGTAGATAACATGGGAGGACGAACAGAGGAGACAGTACAACTGGTGCTGATCCTGTCTGTTTCTGAGTTGACAAGTCCCTCATCTTCAGGTTGGGAAGGCAGATAGTCGCCGTCAAACTCGAAAAGATCATCGTCCTTTGGGAGGCTACCCCCAGTGTGAAGGTCATCCGCTTCTGACTCTGAGGGAATACTACCCCCAACTTGGGAGTCATCGTCATCTATACGAATCTTGCCTTCTAACGTGTACCCATATAGACTCCTTTAGATGTGACAGCCTCCTGGCCATCTGTTGAAAGAATTTTTCTTCTTCTTTTCGCGGAACTGAGAGAGAAAGTTGGGTTCGTGGTCCACCGTCTTTGATTGGGGCTTCCAAAAGGGGGACCACACGAAGACATGTTGGATGAAACTCACAGCAGCTTTTCATCGTCAAAAAATACAACCATCGGAACACGGACTGTCTCTGGGGCACTCTCGTTGCTTTGGAGCAGTAACAGTTGATGATAATACTGGTGCACGGATGTGCACTATGAATTGTTATGTCCTCCCTCGCTTTACGCTTATGATTTATCATGTCGCGTAAGTCAGCGGAAGGGAGTTTTGCCTTAAAACCCATGTCACATGCATTACAGAGCTTTGCATGTGGGTTTGAAAGGAGAGTTGGTGCATCCAGACTTAGTTTACATGTAGGGGTAACCCTGACACCTAAGTTCTTTGGTATCCTTGAAGACAGCCCCGTATTATATGCGTTGGGGCCTGTCTTTTTGCTGTGGGCGCATAGGCCCTAGTGATTGCCTTTGGACGCATGCTTCTTGGCAGCATGTCTGAGCTTCCTCGATGTAGGCGCATAGTATGGATCAGTGGAGCCTGGGCATATAGCCTTGGGGGCATGACCCTGAATGCCCAATCTATCGAAGACAGAAGCCTTATGATTAGAGTTATACGGCCACATACTCCCTTGGGTGCATAGCTTTAGGCGCATGCTTGGTAGAGCAGCACCGTTTTCTCCCGGCTTTGCCTCCTTCGTTTGTTAGTCTCGCTGTGTTTGCCGAGAGTATCGCACACTCCGATTCTTGGCATCCCAGCATTTTCTTTTGCCAAGTCTCGGGTGTTGAACACTCAGTTGTTGCTTGTGCAAGAGAGAAGTCGTTAGACTAGTAGAGCCCAAAACGGTGTGAGCCTTCTTCATTTGGGGAGATTCTGTGGCAGAGCCATGCGCCCATGTGACAGAGTCCTCCAGTTGCATATCTGCTATGACACTAGCAAGATATGCATAGCGAGCCTTCGGAAGCCAAGTCTTGCGAGACTTGTTTGGCTTCGCTGACTTTGAAGGAGTAGAGCCGTCCCTCGAGAGCATCTCTTCAAACGCCTGCTGATCGAACATTACGATCAACATCTTCTGAGTGCTCCCCACTTTGTCTGCATCGGATTGCGTCACCACCTTCTCATCATAGGAAAAGTTAGTCCCCAGCAGAGTTATCATTTTTATGGCCACACACAAAAGAAGAAAAAACATTATCTTTTCTTTATTGGCACAAGGCACCACAAATTGAGTACGCCTGAGAGATCCTATGCTGAGGATCTCCGAGTACAAAAAAAATTCTGGGGAATGGGACGATGGAGATCGAGCGGCAGTTGCTCCTTTACTCCGTTAATACTCCGAATACAAAAGTAGGAGAAAACCTAAGAAAATTGCTAACTCTACTCGCAAGAAGTGCAGCAATTTGGCTCTTGAAAATGCTCTCCGTTCTGTGTTTTGAGGAGGGATGAGACCCCTTTTTATAGTAGTTTTCGAGCTAGAATTATGTTGTGCGCCCACATGAGAAAACACACTGGTTTTTATGTGGGCGCATGGTCCTGCTTTAGGCGTATAGGATGTAGGCGCATGTAGGCTACGTGGTCGTGGGTTGATCGTGGTGCTGACGTGGCTGCATGCTTCGGTGTATGACTGCTCGTGGAGAATGATGTGGCCATACGCTTCGGTGGTTTTGATCGTGGCTTTGACTGAGTCAGGGAATGTTCTGTCTTGGGCGCATAGCATGAAATAGGGCTATGCACCCTCCTTCTGGGGGAGCTTGTCTTGGGCGCATAGAACTTCACAGGGTGACTTGGGCGCTTAGAGCTTCACAGGGTGACTTGGGCGCATAGAGCTTCACGGGATGACTTGGGCGCATAGAGTTTCACATGAGCGCATATGTCCTCATAGGCTTGGGCGCATAAGTCTTCTTTGCTGAAATTTTCATGCTTCTACAAGAGCATCATTTGGTTGGAGTTGATCGGTCATTACTTCAAAGTGGTTGAGGTATTGACTTGGAGACGTGGTACCATCAAACAACATAATAGTAGGGGGTTTGTATTTAAGAGGAAATTGGACCTCTTTCCATTCTATGGGATAGGGCTGTTTGATCCCAAGCTTCTGCAGGTCATCCTTCTGTTTGAAAGCTTTAAATTGAGTCTGTAAAAGCTTTACGGACTCATTAGTATCTCCCATTGATTACGGAGTGGTTGATTGATTCAATGTGTTAAGAGGGGGTACCGCATGATAAGTACCACCCCCTGCCCCAGATTGACTTGGAATAGCCTGTGCAGGAATGGAAGCAGTGTGAGGAGATTGCACCCCCGATCAATATTGGTAGGAATTAATGTTGTCACCGACTCTTGAGTCAGAATCAGATTCGCGACTGGTAGAACTGTATGTTGTGACGTAATCACAGCATGCATGCCTGCCATCATCTCGGCCATGTTCTTCAAACTAGCCTCCAAAGCAACAATTCTCTACTCTTGACTAGAAGAGATGGAGGTGTCTTGATCTTCTGTGATGGCATAAGCAGTCACTTCTCTAGCCTTTGAAGACGAGCTAGTGGAAAGATTGGTCCTTTCAGAACCTTCACTGTCAGCGTCAAAGTCACATAAAGAACTATCTCAAGAATTAGTGATAGGGACATCTTTTTGACTAAAGGAATCTTGGTTTGAATAAAAAAGGTTCCTTTGACCTGTTGTGCCTCGACTTCTTGATCTAGTATATTGATATACTCCTTTACCGGATACATGAATCCGATCCAAGTATTGCTGACTAGGATTACGGGACGTATTACGTCTTGGACGTTTTCCACCCCCAGTTCTTCGAGATGCCATATTGACAGAAGCATAGAGTAGTTCATCCTCGTCCACTAAGATTTGTTCAGGAGTCTGAATATAATTTAAACGGTCAAAGACAGACCGCTTGGCTGATTGACAGCAGCATTTAATGACAACTGGACGGGATGGATTTGCAACCTTCCGCTTCTGTGTTAAGAGTTTACGGAGGTCACTAACAGATGAGAAAAAGTTGCAGGAAGTAGTCCTTGATGATATTCGGGACATGGTTCCTATTCCTGAGGTGTCCTATACCTTGAGCGTACAAAGACGTGCTAAGTTGGTTAGTATAAGTCACATGATCTTTCACTTAATCATTCTTCCTCTGGTGTGAGTTAGCAACTGGTGCGGGTTGCGCATGATGCATCTTGTGATTTCTCGAGGTTGAGCCTATTTGGTACCTGTTGATATAGGTGCGCAAGCCTGCAAGGGAGCTGCTCGTGTATCTACTTGAGATACTAGTAGTGTGCCTTGTCGGGATCTTAAAATGCATAAGGTTGGTAGATCCTGCGCTGATCTCTTTGGAGTAGGCATGATGCCCTTTTGCATGGAAGGTTTGTTCTGAATGGAACTCATCTTTCCGATAGAGATTTGGTTGTCTCTATTAAGGAGAGTAGTACTTTCCACCCAGTCAACGACTCGAGATGAATGAGGAAAAGTCAAAGAACCTTTTTCTTGATTTAGTGATTTCTTACTAAGCTTCTGGTTTGGTGGAAAAGAGTGCTTCTCTTTACATTACACTGGTGCACAAGTTCGTGCAGGTTGCGCCAAGGCATGAATCCGTGCAAGTTGTGCTGAAGCATGAGCATGCGTAAATTGTGTCAAAAAAGAAAAGGCCAAAGGGCACTTTCCTTTGTTTTGGGCAGCAGCATGTCGAGATAGAGTCTCCTTCAATTTTCGAACCGAAGAAGTAGAAGGATTAGCCAAAAGGCTGTTTCCCTTAGTGTCACGCCCCAGAACCAGAATACTGGAGAGCGGGGGCAGACATAGCCAGCTACGTATATCAAATAGAATCCATCTCGCTATACGGTCACGGCTGTCTAGATACATAAGGGTTTATCTACAAGCCAACAGTCTCTTAAGGTCATGAACAAGCCTAGTGTCTCAATCACAAGCAAGTAAGTAAATGTTACAAGATGTATGATCATTAAATATACAATAGTAAGGCGTCCCAAACATTACATATTCAGCTGATCATGAAGCTAGTCATTACAAAATGTTAGGACTAGCAAGAGTTTAGTCATACATGATCAATCCTAGGATCTGTTAATCATGTTACAGCCCGTAGGCAGACAGTAAGTAAGTGCAATCGAGCTAAACAGGTGCTCGTCGGCTAAACGCCTCAAAAGAACATTTTTACAATAGAGCGGGACAGCCAAAAATAATCCACTCGTTGCCAGGGTTCCGTCTAGTGGCCACCATCTGGCTGGAAGGTCGGTAGATCCTCTGGAGCTACTCCGAAATCTGGCCACACAAAACCAGCTGGGTCAGACCCAGAAAGAGCAAGTGCCACAAAGGAAGCTTCACTTAAGAACTAAAACCAGCAATCAGCACAGGAATATAAATATAAATAAAATAAGGACTGGAATAAAAGGAAACATATCAGGATGATATACGACGAGATAACCATGGAACTATTCAGATAGCCAGGTTATAACCCGTAAACCAAACAAGGACCGGGGTTGTAACCCTTCGTTTGAACGGAGCTTGGTTTCTCACCATTTATCGGTAAAATAAATACAAGCATTCTGGTCATTCAATAGTCTGGAACAGGGTCAGGGCAAGACTAGACTGGTTAGACTCCATCCAATCATTTCACGGCCAAGCAAGAACTACGGCTTGATACTTTAACTAACTAGGGTTATCACAAGCCTAATTACTAACAAGATGCAGTGAGATTATTCCACAGCCACAAGCCCTGCAGACCATCCAGGTTCCCCGGGTTAAAAGATTAGAGTTAAATTCAGGTGGGTACATCGTCCAGGAAACGAATGTACCCTTTGGTAGCTTAAAGGGTACAACACATGACAGTGTGCTGGAAATGTGCCCTACTCGACGGCAGGCTACAGATCCCAAGGTGTGCCCATGTAACGGGATTGCCTGTAGCTGGAAAATCTCTTCATGACTAATGTGTTAATCTAGTTATTAACCTTAGTCCATTTCAATAGGTACTCCTGACCGTGGTACTCAGGAGCTCCCTCCCTAGACATGATGCAAGACAGGACTGGTTTATTTGTACAAGCACAATCGCCCACGGTGTCCATGTTATTATACAGGTCATGTCATGTCAGGTAGCCGTCGCAACAGCTTATCAAGATATAATATGTCAGGTTTATCATGTCAAGTGTACTTGTCAGGAGTGCGCCACGACGGGCCACTATCAGGTCATGTCAGGTCATTATGTCAGGAGTGCACCACTACGGGTCACTATCGTGTCATGCTCAGGTATCATTTCCAAACATATTAAACAAATCCATGATTATCAAGTTCATGACAAAAGGCGTAAGGATATAAAATGGACGTAAAATATCTAATAAAATATCAATATACAGGGCTATAGAAGATCCAGGATAAGGAAAATAAAACAAACTGACAAGCTAATATAAGATCAAGTCTGCCAAAGGCCATACGCTCAGGTAAGCATACGCTCCCAAAAGGCAGCGTATGGGAGGGGGTCACAAGCTCTCGGGTTGAACCAGGGTGACAAGATAGGCAAGCGTACGCTCAATCCAGCGTACCAAAGGGTTCATACACTTCCAATGGGAAGCATACGCAAGGGTCAGCGTACATAAAGGCACGCTCGAACTACTGGTCAGCGTACGCTCAAGCTAGCGTACGCTCAAGTCAGCGCACGCTTGAGCTAGCGTACGAAAAGACATGCTGCCAACAGGCAGCGTATCAAGGTGAGCGTACGCTCGCTAAAGAGCAGCGTACGAAGGCTAGCATACGCTCGCTAAAGAGCAGCGTACGAAGGCTAGCGTATGCTCGCTAAAGAGCAGCGTACGAAGGCTAGCGTACGCTCGCTAAAGAGCAGCGTACGACTCAGCGGCATAAGCTAAAAAGCTAGATCACTGTTCACTGTCTTCTCCAAATGGCAAGAACAGCAAGAACTCTAAAGTTGAATCTAAGCTTCCATTGTCCATATCTTGGTCAAAACAAGTCCGAATCCAACTTTCCAAAGGTCAAAATTGGGTAGAATGAAATGCTCTACAACATGGAACCATCAAAACTTGAAAACAAAGAAGTTTAATAGATCAAAACCACCAAAATCCGAAAGTAACAAAACTCTAGATCTACAAGAAATAAAGCCTCAGAATGGAAAATAACAAGTTCTAATATGGTTTAGAATCATGAGGAGAAGCTAATGAAACCATCAAAAGAAGTTCTCTTGTGGAAGCAAGTTGCACTTGCCTATGGTGTTCTTGTTGGTGGAGAAGAGTAATGGTAGGGAAAGGAGAAGTAAATGAGAATTATGGAGGAGAGAGAGGGTTGGTGGGGATAATAAAGAGGGGGTTGTGGTGGAAATAAAGGGGAAGCATAGGCTAAGGTGTTCCACCCTTGGCCCATGATGACCCAAGCATTGGGCCGGCCGAACCAAGCCAAACCAAACCGAGAGTAAACAAGCCAATCCAAACCAAGGAGATATGTAAATACAAGATAAAATACGTATACGTATTCCAAATACGTAATACGAACAACAGGCATTACAACTCTACCCACCTTAAAAGAATTCCGTCCTCGGAATTTATTTAAGAGGCTAGAGGGACAAGAACAAGCTACACTATTTACAGGCAATTATACTAGGCAATCAATCAATCATGCAAGCAAGGAATTGATGGCATGAGGCATAAGAAAGACATTATACCTCACGAGTCAAACAAATCGGGATATCGTGATCGGATATCATCCTCACGCTCCCACGTTGACTCCCCCAAAGAGTGATGACCCCAAGCAACTCGGACTAACTTGATAGTCTTGTTCTTGAGGATCTTCTCTCTTCGATCCAATATAGACACGGGCCTCTCCTCATACGAAAGGTTGGTACCAACAACCAATTCCGAATGATCCAGGATGTGGCTCGGGTCCGGAATATACCGTCGTAATTGGGATACATGGAACACGTCATGCACCTCGCTTAGCGACGGCGGAAGAGCGAGACGATAGGACACATCTCCTACTCGCTCCAGAATGTCAAATGGCCCTATATACCTAGGACTAAGCTTTCCTCGTACGCCGAAGCGAATGACGCCACGGTTAGGCAAAATCCTCAGGAATATATGGTCACCGACCGAAAACTCGAGAGGGCGCCGATGAGAATCGGCCCAATGGCGCTGGCGATCTTGGGCAACTCGAAGGTGATCTCGGACTCTCCTGACCACCTCAACTGCCTGGGCAATCATTTCTGGACCAAGCATCTGCCTCTCTCCAATATCATCCCAGGCTAACGGGGATCTGCACTTCCTGCCATACAGCGCCTCGAACGGTGCCATCTGGATACTGGCCTGGAAACTATTGTTGTACGAGAATTCCACCAGGTGCAAGTGATCTTCCCATGAACCACCGAAGTCAAGTGTACAAGACCGTAATATGTCTTCAAGAGTCTGGATCGTGCGCTCCGACTGTCCATCTGTCAGCGGGTGATATGCTGAACTGAACTGGAGATGAGTCCCCAAACTCTCTTACAAGCTACGCCAAAAGTGCGACGTAAATCTTGAATCTCGGTCCGAGGTGATGCTGACTGGCACTCCGTGCAACCTGACAATCTGCCTGAGGTACATCTCTGCCAACTGAACCGTCGATTGACCAACTCTAAACGGGAGAAAGTGTGCTACCTTGGTAAGCCTATCCACAATGACCCAAATAGCATCTCTACTAGCTGGGGATCTAGGTAGTCTAGTCACAAAATCTATGGTCACATGCTCCCACTTCCATTCTGGAATCGGCAAGGGCTGAAGAAGTCCAGTCGGTCTCTGATGTTCGGCTTTAACTTGTTGGCAAACCAAACACCGAGAGACAAACCGAGCTATCTTCTGTTTCATGCCATTCCACCAGAAGTGCTGACAAATATCACGGTACATCTTCGTACTACCAGGATGGATGGAATACTGCGAACTGTGCGCTTCTGACATGATCTCCTGCCGGATATCTCCGCTGGGTACACAAAGACGCTTACCATGTCGAAGTGTACCATCCTCATGAATACATAACTCTGGTCTTCGTCCTGCTTCACACTCTGCTCTGAGTCGCTGAAGCTTGGAATCTACCGACTACGCCATCCGGATCCTCTCGACTATAGTGGACTGAACTTGCATGCTGGCCATCAACGCCACACTGGAAGGGGGAACAACTTCAATACCCATCTTCTGAAGATCTGCTAACAGCTCTGGTTGCGCTGTTAGGAAATAAGCTCCGGCTCTCCTGCTCAATGCATCTGCTACGACATTGGCCTTCCCAGGATGATACTGCAAGCTGACATCATAATCCACAAGAAGCTCCAGCCACCTCCTCTAACGCATGTTAAGATCCTTCTGGGTGAAAACATACTTCAGGCTCTTGTGGTCGGTAAAAATCTCCACCCTATCTCCGTACAAGTAGTGCCTCCACAACTTAAGTGCAAACACCACTGCAGCCAGCTCCAAGTCATGCATTGGGTAATTCCTCTCATGATCACGAAGTTGTCGTGACGCATAAGCTATTACCTTTCCATGCTGCATCAGAACACATCCTAAACCTCTACCTGAAGCATCACAATATATTGAAAATCCTCCGGTTCCATCTGGAAGCGTGAGAATAGGAGCTGTTATCAATCCTCGCTTCAACTGCTCAAAAGAACTCTGACACTCTGCTGTCCAAGCAAACTGTGCATCCTTGCGGGTCAACTGGGTCAATGGTGCTGAAATTCGAGCAAAATCTGAAACAAACCGCCGGTAGTAGCCAGCCAATCCGAGGAAACTGCAAACTTCTGCAACTGTGCTGGGCACTGGCCATGACTCAATAGCCACAATCTTCTGTGGATCCACTTCTACTCCTCCTCTGGTGATGATATGACCTAAGTACGAAATACGATCGAGCCAGAACTCGTATTTACTGAACTTGGCATATAACTGGTGCTCTCTGAGAGTCTGAAGAACCACACAAAGATGCTGCTCATGCTCCGCCTCCCTTTTGCTGTAGACCAGAATGTCATCCAAGAACACGATCACAAACTGATCCATGTAAGGCATGAAGATGCGATTCATGAGGTCCATAAATACTGCCGGCGCATTGGTTGCTCCAAAAGGCATAACAAGGAACTCCCAATGCCCATACCTCGATCTAAAAGCTGTCTTCGGGATGTCCTGCTCTCTGACTCTGATCTGATGATAACCTGAGCGCAAATCAATCTTCGAGAATACTGAAGCCCCCTTGAGTTGATCAAACAAGTCATCTATCCTCGGAAGAGGGTATCTGTTCTTGATTGTCACTGAGTTCAAGGTACGATAATCAATACATAACCTGGACGTACCATCCTTCTTTTTCACAAGAAGCATCGGGGCTCCCCAAGGCAATCCACTAGCATGAATGAATCCCTTGGTTCTGAGTTCTTCAATCATCTTGTACAATATCTCCAACTCTGACGGCGCCATCCTGTAGACTCTCTCTGACACTGGGGCTGTCCCGGGAATCAAGTCTATAGTGAACTCGATCTTCCGCTCCGGAGGCATACCTGGAAGTTCTTCTGGGAAAATATCTGGAAACTCCTCGACTATCCTGGGCAACTGAACTGCTGCTACTGCCAACCGTAATATCGGAGGAGAAGGCTCAACCTCGCCTCGAGAGAAAGAAAACTCTAGCTCTCCTGAAATGCTAAAAACAACCCTACCAATATGGCAGTCTATTCTAGCATACTGGTTCCTCAACCAATCCATCCCTAAGACCACATCATAATCGGCCATCGAGAATTCTATCAATCTAGCAGGGAATTCTCTACCGCTAACTACGATCCGACACGAGGAAAATACTCTATCTTCTCCCATAAGTCCGTTACCAGTAAGTATATTGAGCCTTACTGATAATGACTCGGGCTCCAATCCTACCCGTGTTGCGAATCGTGCAGACATAAAAGAATGCGATGAACCAGAATCAAATAAAGCTGAAGCTGGAAAGGAGTTGACGAGAATAGTACCTGCTACTACCTCTCCTGGTGCCAATCCTTCCTCTACGGTCATCACCATAGCCTGACCGTGCCCTCGGGGTGCTGGTCCCCTCTGCTGAAATTCTCGCTGTCTGCTCTGACTCTGGGCTTGGACTTGTGCATACTGCTGGGGGTTCTGCTGCTGGAACACTTGGGTCTGAGGCGACAAGGGCCTCGGCAATGGATACTGCTGCTGATGGACCGGAGCTGGTCCTCTCACCGAAGAGCTAGAAAGGTTGGACGAGGATGAACCACCCCTGTTCGGGCAGGATCCAGCCCTATGGTCTAGTGCTCCACAAGCCAGACACAATCCCTGTGCCCTGCAACATTCTGCCACCACATGGCCTGGCTTCCCACAATGAGAACAACCCACTGCGGAAGACTGCTTCTGCTTCTGCTGCTGCTGAGGGTGCGTCGGAGTGGAATGCTGAACCGACGTCACTGAGGCCGCTCGCCTCGGAACTTCAATAGTTAAGGCCCTGGCTGCCGGGGCTGGTGCTGAAGACTGATTCATCTGGCCGAGAGATCTCTTCCGACCTCCGGTCCTGTCCACAATCCTCTGGGAGGTATACTCATGCCTCCGGGCTGCTCTCAAGACTGCATCAAAAGTCTGATGCTCAAACTGCTCGACTGCCAACAAGATCTCCAGGTGAAGTCCCTGCTGGAATCGCTGGGCTCTATCATACTTGGTTGCCACCAAGGTGGGAGCAAACCGACTGAGTCTCGAAAACTCGGCCGCATATCCATCGACTGTCCTGCCTCCTTGCTTCAGATTGGTGAACCTGGTCTGTAGATCATACCGAGCCACGACATCGAAATACTTGGTCTGGAATCTCTCCCGGAATACTGCCCAAGCAATGGGGGCTGCTAATCCAACGGCCTGCGCTACCCACCAGCTGCGGGCAAGATCTAACAACTGCAGGCGCACAACGGCCACCTTCTCGTTCTCTGGAGTCCTGGCTGCTTCTAGAATCACTTCTGTGTCCTGAAGCCAAGCATCTGCCGCGATAGCATCTTCACTACCGTCGAAGAAGGGAGGGTTCAAGCGCTTGAAGCTGTTGGCCGTGCTGTTACCCTGATGACCTCCTCTGGTCAAAGCATCCGTCACTGCCTGGTGCAAGGCATCTCCACGACGATCTTGGGAAGCTATCAAGGTCCTGACGAGTCCTACTAAAGTGCCATCATCAGGCTCGGTAGGTTGAACTGGCTGGACTGGTGGCTCTCCGCCAGAAGGCACGACTCTGGAGGCTACTCCGGAATGCTGGGCTTGATCTCCAGGTTGCTGCTGGTCCGCGGGAGGTGCTCCGCCTTGCTGATCGGTAGGACCACGAACAATGCCGCTGAAGAAGACGACATAGGAAACAATAAGGAAGAACCAGGACAGAGCAACGATACAAGCATATAATCAGGATATGAATCCAGGAATTCAGAAGATACGAGCAGAGATCAAGGACGAATACTGATTGAGACATCTATTCGGTAAACCCTCACATATCTTGATTTACAAGACCTGCATGGGCCACCACTTAAACCATATCACGCCCCAGAACCAGAATACTGGAGAGCGGGGGCAGACATAGCCAGCTACGTATATGAAATGGAATCTATCTCGCTATACGGTCACGGCTGTCTAGATACATGAGGGTTTATCTACAAGCCAACAGTCTCTTAAGGTCATGAACAAGCCTAGTGTCTCAATCACAAGCAAGTAAGTAAATGTTACAAGATGTATGATCATTAAATATACAATAGTAAGGCGTCCCAAACATTACATATTCAGCTGATTATGAAGCTAGTCATTACAAAATGTTAGGACTAGCAAGAGTTTAGTCATACATGATCAACCCTAGGATCAGTTAATCATGTTACAGCCCGTAGGCAGACAGTAAGTAAGTGCAATCGAGCTAAACAGGTGCTCGTCGGCTAAATGCCTCAAAAGAACATTTTTACAATAGAGCGGGAGAGCCAAAAATAACCCACTCGTTGCCAGGGTTCCGTCTAGTGGCCACCATCTGGCTGGAAGGTCGGTAGATCCTCTGGAGCTACTCCGAAATCTGGCCACACAAAACCAGCTGGGTCAGACCCCAGAAAGAGCAAGTGCCACAAAGGAGGCTTCACTTAAAAACTAAAACCAGCAATCAGCACAGGAATATAAATATAAATAAAATAAGGACTGGAATAAAAGGAAACATATCAGGATGATATACGACGAGATAACCATAGAACTATTCAGATAGCCGGGTTACAACCCGTAAACCAAACAAGGACCGGGGTTGTAACCCTTCGTCTGAACGGAGCTTGGTTTCTCACCATTTATCGGTAAAATAAATACAAGCATTCTGGTCATTCAATAGTCTGGAACAGGGTCAGGGCAAGACTAGACTGGTTAGACTCCATCCAATCATTTTACGGCCAAGCAAGAACTACGGCTTAATACTTTAACTAACTAGGGTTATCACAAGCCTAATTACTAATAAGATGCAGTGAGATTATTCCACAGCCACAAGCCCTGCAGACCATCCAGGTTCCCCAGGTTAAAAGATTAGAGTTAAATTCAGGTGGGTACATCGTCCAGGAAACGAATGTACCCTTATGTAGCTTGAAGGGTGCAACACATGACAGTGTGCTGGAAATGTGCCCTACTCGACGGCAGGCTACAGATCCCAAGGCGTGCCCAGGTAACGGGATTGCCTGTAGCTGGGAAATCTCTTCATGACTAATGTGTTAATCTAGTTATTAACCTTAGTCCATTTCAATAGGTACTCCTGACCGTGGTACTCAGGAGCTCCCTCCCTAGACATGATGCAAGACAGGACTGGTTTATTTGTACAAGCACAATCGCCCACGGTGCCTATGTTATTATACAGGTCATGTCATGTCAGGTAGCCGTCGCAACAGCTTATCAAGATATAACATGTCAGGTTTATCATGTCAAGTGTACTTGTCAGGAGTGCGCCACGACGGGCCACTATCAGGTCATGTCAGGTCATTATGTCAGGAGTGCACCACTACGGGTCACTATCGTGTCATGCTCAGGTATCATTTCCAAACATATTAAACAAATCCATGATTATCAAGTTCATGACAAAAGGCGTAAGGATATAAAATGGACGTAAAATATCTAATAAAATATCAATATACAGGGCTATAGAAGATCCAGGATAAGGAAAATAAAACAAACTGACAAGCTAATATAAGATCAAGTCTGCCAAAGGCCATACGCTCAGGTAAGCATACGCTCCCAAAAGGCAGCATATGGGGGGGGTCACAAGCTCTCGGGTTGAACCAGGGTGACAAGATAGGCAAGCGTACGCTCAAGCCAGCATACCAAAGGGTCCACACACTTCCAATGGGAAGCGTACGCAAGGGTCAGCGTACACAAAGGCACGCTCGAACTACAGGTCAGCGTACGCTCAAGCTAGCGTACGCTCAAGTCAGCGCATGCTTGAGCTAGCGTACGAAAAGACATGCTGCCAACAGGCAGCGTATCAAGGTGAGCGTACGCTCGCTAAAGAGCAGCGTACGAAGGCTAGCGTACGCTCGCTAAAGAGCTGCGTACGAAGGCTAGCGTACGCTCGCTAAAGAGCAGCGTACGACTCAGCGGCATAAGCTAAAAAGCTAGCTCACTGTTCACTGTCTTCTCCAAATGGCAAGAACAGCAAGAACTCTAAAGTTGAATCTAAGCTTCCATTGTCCATATCTTGGTCAAAACAAGTCCGAATCCAACTTTCCAAAGGTCAAAATTGGGTAGAATGAAATGCTCTACAACATGGAACCATCAAAACTTGAAAACAAAGAAGTTTAATAGATCAAAACCACCTAAATCTGAAAGTAACAAAACTCTAGATCTATAAGAAATAAAGCCTCAGAATGGAAAATGACAAGTTCGAATGTGGTTTAGAATCATGAGGAGAAGCTAATGAAACCATCAAAAGAAGTTCTCTTGTGGAAGCAAGTTGCACTTGCCTATGGTGTTCTTGGTTGGTGGAGAAGAGTAATGGTAGGGGAAGGAGAAGTAAATGAGAATTATGGAGGAGAGATAGGGTTGGTGGGGATAATAAAGAGGGGGGGTTGTGGTGGAAATGAAGGGGAAGCATAGGCTAAGGTGTTCCACCCTTGGCCCATGATGACCCAAGCATTGGGCCGGCCGAACCAAGCCAACCCAAACCGAGAGTAAACAAGCCAATCCAAACCAAGGAGATATATAAATACAAGATAAAATACGTATACGTATTCCAAATACGTAATACGAACAACAGGCATTACACTTAGGTTGTGCCGAAACATTGACGGGCGCAAGTTGCGCAGAGGCAGAAACAAGTACTGGTTGCGCTAAGGAAGAGAGGTCTGAAGAGCGCTTTCCCTTGGTTTGGACAGCAGTGTGTCAAGACCGAGTCTCCTTCAATTTTAGAATCGAAGAAGTAGAGGGATTAGCCAAAAGGCTGTTTCCCTTAGGTTGCGCCGAAGCATTGACGGGCGCAAGTTGCGCAGAGGCAGGAGATTGCACCACGGAGGACTTAGGAGTCCAGACAGAGCGCATCTTGCTCTTAACGGTGGTAGTAGTGCGCTTGGCACCCCCAGCATTGATCATAGTCTCGTAGGCTGTCTGCTCAACTTTAATGACCAGGATCTTCTGCGTCTTGCCGATTGACGCGGTATCACATTAAGTTGTCACTTTCTCGTCGGAAGAGAAAGTCGCCCCCAACAGAGTTGCCATTTTGTTTACAAAGAACAAAAAGTTTTATTACAAACTAAGAAAAAGAGTACAGGAGTACAATTGATATCTGGAGAAGTACAACTATAGGAATCTTATCAGAAGATGACCACTTTATCCCTTGGACAATGTGATATCGAAGACATGAGCCTCTGGAGAATGCAACAGCACTTTTGTAGAAGATTATGATCACTATTGATGATTTGTGAATGATTTGAAACTCTATTTATAGAGTTCATGAAATAACCATTTAGAAGTTATTCTGGATTGTGCACGCTTCAGATTGCGTACCTCTTGTTCACTTATACGAATGGTTACACTAACTGCTGTAGATACGTGGTATCATTTGATCGAGGTACGCATTGTCGTGAGCAGTATAGTGGACACGATCTGCGAAGTTAGTGGCTTGCGTGCCACGTCACTCTTTTCTGAATAACATTTGATCACTTTGTGTGGGCTTTATCGGGTTGTGCGAGGGCGCAATATAACAACCTGCACGAGCAGTTTTGCACCAACTGCTGTTGACACGTGGCATCGTTTAATTGAGATGCACATGGTCGTGGGCAGTGTAGTGGACACGCTCGACGAAGTTGATAGCTTGTATGCCACGTCACCCTATTTCAAACTAAGAGTTTATCAAGGGGAGCCAATTCGTCAGGCTGCACATAGGCACAACTTAACGATTAGCGCCTTTTGACTAGGTCTTGTGCTGATTAATCCCTGTGCCAAATAGTGACTTACGCCAACCAGCTGTCAGCATTAATTACATGCTGACAAAGTCTTCTCGAGCGTCGCGTTGCGCGAGATTAGAAGGGATTTTCCTTAATCTTTGTGCTGTCAGTTGTCTGATAATGATGACACCGTTACAGCTTCTCGAGGAAGTACGCCACGTGGTTCTCCGTGCACCCTGACTCCAGCGTAACCTGACGTTGGCGCAGTCTGATATTGTGCAACTTGGCAATCCGGTGCAACTTAATATTTAGGCGCCATTGAATGTTTGAGCACTTTAATAGGTGGCGCATCTTAATTTTTTGGCTCTACATTTACATTATAGTTCGATCTCTTTTACTACATGTACTTTCTTTCAGCGTTTCATGTATTTTATTCTATTGTATGCTTTATATTCCTGTCTTGATATGAACTGTTGAGATTATGTGCTCGTTCCTGTCTTGACTGGACCTATTAAAAATATTACAGAGGATGACGAGGACCTTTGCCCTACCTATTATGGAGCTGCCATAGATGGCACCTGCGACTTGTACCTTCAGCAGGATCCATCAGTAGTAGTGGATGTCACCCTATAGTTTAGGCTAGTTAGCTTAGACTTCTATCTTATTTTGATGTCTTGTCTCATTTGGTTATATTTATGTTATATTTGGGATCTTGTTGTTATTCTGGATTTTGTGGAGATGTTATCTTAGATACTTAGACTTCTTCTTCCGTTGTATTTTTTTGGCGACTTTCATATCTATCTCATCGTATTTATACCTTAGCTGTGATTGAGTTGTACATTCCTATATTGTACTCCATTCGGAGTGTATATACTGTACAGGTACCTTATAATTTCTAGATGTATGTGACTTAGGACATTGTTCTACCGCCGATACTGCGGTGTAGACTGGACGTACCCACTTCTCGTGTCCCTACACTGGGTGCGGGTCGTGACAACCCGAGCATCTGGAGTATCTATCGAGCGTTCTGTGGACAACTTCCACCGAACCGACGTCTCCGGAGGAGAAGATGAGGATGTCATAGGCGAAGGAGAGATGAGTGATTAAAGGGCAACCGGTGGTGGTGTAGAAGTGGTGGTATCCGGGCATGTTCGACATAAAGTTGAGGTTTCTACTAAGCGCCTCGGCTGCGATAATGAAGATGGTGGAGGATAGAGGGTCTCCTTACCTAACTCCGCGACTAGATTTGAAGAAACCCTCTGCTTGCCCGTTGATGACCGTGGAGAACCACGAGTCGTTGATGGATCAGAAGATGAAGTCGATCCAAGACTCAGAGAAGCCGAAAGCCCGGAGCACCCAGACCAAGAATTGTCAGTCTAGGCGGTCGTAGGCTTTCTCCATGTCAAGTTTGATAGCGGTGTTCCTGTCCCTGGACAGGAATTTCATGCAAGTGATCATTTCTTGAGCAATGAGGATGTTGTCGGTGATGTTCCGCCCGAAAACAAATCTGCTCTGGTCCTCGAAGATGATCTTGGGTATGAGAGTGGACATTCGGCTAGCAATGATCTTAGATATAATTTTATTGGTGAAGGTGCATAAGTTGATTGGGTGAAAGTCTTTGAAGGTCTCCGGGTTTTCTTTTCTGGGGATTAGTATCAAGTTGGCACTGGAGATAGATTTGGGGTACTTTGCCCCCCCCCGAAAGAAGGCGAGAGCGGCCTCATGGAAGTCGTGTTCTATGATATCCCAGCAGGATCGGAAGAAGACGCCGGAGAAACCATCAGGCCCGGGAGCGCTGTGTTCGTCGAGTGCCCAGACTGCGGTCTTGACTTCTTCCGCGGAAGGGGGGTTAGAAGCAGTTCGTTCTCTCGATCATTGATCTAATGGGGATCTTGGCCAGAAAACAACGTCCTCGACGACGACTTCTTTGGTGAATAAGTTGGAGTAGAATTTCACCGCGGTCGCTTGGATGTCTCGATGATCTTTGAGGACAATATCGTTTTTGTCGGTGATTTGGTACAGATGTAACTGTTGTCTGCGACTGTTGACGCATGAATGGAAGAAGCGGGAATTCTTGTCTCCTTCGATGTCTTAAGTCAGTCTAGCTTTCTGCTTCCAGAATTTGGTCTCCACCTTCAGTCGGGATTTGGGGAATGATCGGGTGAGGTTGAGTGCCGCCCTGGACTCCGGCTTTCGGTCAGTGGCATAGAGGACTTTGGCACGGGTGACGTTGTCTTCTGCCTCATGGATAGCCTAGAAGATGTTGCCGAAGGCTTGCTTGCTCCATGACGATAGGGCTCTCCTAGTCTCTTTTAGTTTGTCCGCCACACGGGTGAGGGGGTCGGGGTCATCGGTGGATCGCTAGGCGCAGGCTACGATGTTTCGAAATTGAGGGTGATGTTGCCAGAAGTCGAGGAATATGAAGGCTTTCTTGATGTAGTTAGTGTTGATGTTAACCTCAGTCAGTAGGGGTAATAATCTGATTCGGTGGTATTCAGGTGGGAGAGGTTGTAGATAAGACCAATGTCAGACCACTGATTGTTGACCTGGGTACGGTCCAGATGGGAGTATTGTCGGCGCTCGCCTTTCTGCATGTTGCACCAGGTGAAAGCGTTACCAGAGAAAGGTAGGGGTGATAAGTGGGCGTTGAAGATAAAGGTGTTAAAGTCGTTCATGGCCGACTGGAGGGGGCGGTCGACCCCTAGATTTCTCGTGTCTGCACGTGATCGTGTTGAAATCACCTACGCATATCCACGGAAGATTGATGAGTTGATGATGGGTGTCTAACAAAGTGTCCCAAAGGAACCTACGGTCAGGGATATCACAGCAACCGTGGACGACGAAAAGTAGGCAGTGGGAGATGAGAGTGGAGTGTTCGACCCAACAAGAGAGAGCCTGACTTGAGTCATAGATAGTTCCAAACTGGATTCCGACAGCAAAAAGGATCCAGATATTATTGTACCCGGCAATACCGGATGGGAAGCCCAGCTGGAGCTCGATGGATTTGAGTCTTTTTTGAGGGATTTTGGGTTCGATAATAACCAATATGTCTTTCTGGTGGTCTTTTATGAGGCTTTTGATTCTTTTCAGTGTTGGTTTATTGGCCAGCCCTCTCACATTCCACGTGAGGATGTTAATCATTGGGAAGGGGACGGGAGAAGGGAGGGTTGTTGAGTTTTATGGCTGTCCGTGTGGTCATGATCGAAGGCTCTTGGTTGGATTTCTTTTTCTTATGGTGGGGTTTTTTAAGGGCTATTCTAGTCGTAACGGTGTGGTCGTCGCCGCAGCTGTCGGCCTCTGAGCTGAAGATCCTGTGGCTTCCGAAGGGATAGATACCACCTCTTTCTCTATGTCTGCTAGAGTGCAAAGGGGGTTGAGGGGGTCCACGAATCATGTTTCCTTGGCTTGCTCGAGTTTGTCGACCACTGTTGGGCCGAAGATGGCCATGTGGTCAATGATGGGGCTGCTCGGAGCGGAGGGAGAGGCGGCTACCTGTGATGGGGTTTTCGAAGACTGTTGGGGCTTTCGTTCGCTTTCGGAGGGGTCGGCAACGAAAGACGGGTTGGTAGCGCTCTTCTCGCACTCCTGGGAGGGGGGATCACCAGGTTGTTTTCAAGTAGGAGATTTAACAGGGTGTCAAATTAGATATTGAGGAGAATAACTAAAGGCTTTTAGGGGACCAAAGCCATGCTCTGCCACAGTCGCTCGTCGGGTCTGGAAGGGGCATCTTTGTCTTCAAAATGGGTGTGAGAGTTTGGGAGGGAAGGATTGGGGTTTGGGGGCGGATTGGTTTACTTTCGATAGTTGCGGTTTTTGGAAGCTTTTTTCTTGAGTTCCGAATGTGCTCGGAAATAGAACTGTGTGGTGTGACCTCTTATCTGATAGTGCTTGCAGAAAATGATATTGTTGTCATACACTAGCGTCTGGGAGGACGTCCTTCCCCTGAGCTCTAGCTGAATCTGGACGGGTGGGTCTGTGGATAGATCAAGTTCTACGCAGATCTTTGCGTAGTTGTCCTTGGATAGGTTGCAGGTTTCTTCAGCGATAGCAACAAGCGTCCCGAATGTGCTGGCTATCCTCTTGAGTGCTGCCGGGGCAAAACAAACGAGGGGGAGATTGGAAAGTGTGATCCAAGCAGAGATGATCGACGAGTCGACATTGGAGTTGAAGCTGGGGGACCATTTGACGATTTTGACGCCTTGGCCATCTATGCTGGAAGTGCCTTTTGCCCAGACTTTAGTGAAGTCCGAGTCGGTCGAAAGGTGAAAGTACATGTGCTTAGGGTCGAAAGGCATGATCTTATAAACAGAGGAGAGACCCCAGCCTGCGATGGCTTCTTGCACTTGGCGATCTTCGGACATCCCGAGGAGAAATTAAGCACGAGAGTCTTTGCGAAGGTGGAGGATAGGTAGGAGATCTTATCTTCGGAGAAAGAAACCCGTAAAGGCAGGGCATCGCTAGCAGTCGGTAGCACGATGTCAGGAAAAACGATGTCCTTAGCCGGGAGGGGACGGGCAGCCCCCATGTCCGGGCGCAGTATCTCAGCGAAGGTAGTGCCTGTGGGGTGGCGTCACCGCGAGCGAAGGCTGGAAGGGGGTGTGTTGACCCAGCTGCGAGGGTGGATGGGAGAGGGTGGGGAAGGTGTGTGAGGGAGATGCCAGCGAGCCGCACGCCGAGGACGACGGGATCGATCGCTGGGTGGTTGCGGAGGCACGAAAGGTGCCGAGCAACTGGCCCCGATTCCAACGGCTGCCAACGGCCGGAGGTCGCCAAGGGTGGAAGAAGGGGATCCCACTGGGAGACCAAGAGTGCATGCGCTAGCCGAAGAGGGCGCATAGCTTAGTAGGGGCGCATAGCTTAGTAGGGGGCACATAGCAGCTCGCGGTAGACGCGTGACCCGTGATGGACGTCTCCCGAGGCTGGCCGAAGAGGGAGGGTGGGCGCATAAGCCAGGAGCGCCCGAGGGGGTTCCTGCAGGAGGGGTGCGCGCATAGTCTATAAATAGTGGCAAGGGAGTCTGGCATGGGCGCATAGCCCCCCGAGGCACCCGAAGGCTCATAGCCGGGGAGGGGGGTCGAATCTGCCAGAGGGTGCCAGGCCTGTAGTGGGCGAATAACTCGGGGGTGTTTGGCCGACCAAGGGCTAGAAAGCGGCAGTAGGCGCATGGCAGGCTGGAGGCGCATAGCCCGGTTGCTTGGATCCGACATCGGGCGCATGGCCGACAAGTGGCACAAGGTTGACCGGGGGGCTTGGAACCGACATCGGGCGCATGGCTGACCAGTGGCACGGAACCGGTGGAGGGCACATGGCCGGTGGATGGCTAATGGCCAGGAAGGGGAGCTCGGCCAACAGTGGGCGAATGGCCACCCGTGAGAAAAGTGGGCACATAGTGGTCTACCCCGTCCACTGTTACCACAGAGGGAAATTTGAAATTCGAATTCGAATTCGAATTTGAAAAGCGGGAGAAGGCCGAGCCTAGCTCTCCAGTTGTCCATTCGAGTGAACCAGCCAGGGGGGAACGGCTGGGGATACCGTCGCTCGAGGCCACCCGAGGGGTGGTGCGATGCCGGAGGGGCGACGGATTCCTGTCGGGGTCGTCTGCCAGCGCGGGTCGGCGGTTGGAAAAAGACGGGGGAGCCGTACAGGAGGACGTTGCCAGGGGTGGCCACCGGAGGCAGGGAGTAGGCGGGAGAGGCAAGCCGGGATAGGAGGCCAGGGGTGGCCACCGGAGCTTGGAGGCCACCCCAACGGTGGTGACGCCGACCAGAGGAAGCTGTTCGGTCGTCCAAGATGGGGAAGCGCGCGAGGCGCCTAGTCCTCTCGAGCACGAGGCTACTGGAGGAGCGCGGAGGACGAAAGGGACGGCCGGGCGACACCGGGTGGCGAGGGTGTGCGGCAGACGGCGGGCGGCCGTGGCTGCGCGGAACCGGCGCCTAGAACGATGGGGGAGGGGGATCATTCGGCCATTGAAGGAGCTGGAAAGGGATATATATATATATATATATATATATATATATATATATATATATATATATATATAGTCCCCGAGGCCGTAGCCCGTTGGGAACTGCGAGGCATCCCGGCGCAGTGGCGCGGGTTCGAGCCTCCATGCTCTATTAAGAAGTGGACACCAATATATATATATATATATATATATATATATATATATATATATATATATATATATATATATATACAAGAAATGTCTTCCCTCCAGCCCGATCCCGATCCCTCCCCCCCTCTTCCCCTCCTGGCCCCCTCCGTCGTCCGCCGCTCCCTTCCCCCACCCCCTAGCCAGTCAGCTCCTCCGTCCTCCCATGCGGCCCTACGCTGATGACGCGGTCGGAGTCGACGCATTTCTCCATATCCCGTCGCTCTTTCACTTTTAGGCGGACCAGGTCCCGCGGCGGGCAGCCTCCCTCGTCAGTCCGTGAGGACCCAGGTCGGCTGGTCCTGCCTCAGTTTTCTTTGCCTGCCTCCCGCTCCTCCCTCCCCTCTATTCTGGGGACGCCTTCCCCTCGGATTTTATGCACGTTGACAGCAGCTTTGCTCGCCGACGTTGGACGTTCTCCTCCGGTCGCCTTCTCGTCGCGTCCGACTGCCTCAGCTGAGCCGCAAACCTCCTACTCGGAGTCGGCAGACGTTTTGACTATCGGCCAGGCCGCCTCGGGATGCGGAGGAGGACAGCCGCTCCTTGTCTCGGATGGTACCCCCGGACAGCTGTCCCTAGCATCATCCCCCTCCCCCTTCGGCTTCCCTCCATCCCCCTCCTGCTCGTCCCTCCCGTCCATGGTCGCAGGAACAGATAGACATGGTCGGCCGGTCCTCGGCGAAGCTCCAGTGGGCCCTCACCGCGTTAGCTGCGCCTCTGCAGTGGCCTCCTACCCCCTACCCCGGCGTTGGATGGCTTGCTCCGACGTCCGCTGAGGACTCGGTTTCCCCACCGGAGGATGGTACGACGCAGTCACGGTGGGCACCCACTTTGTCGCTTTGGGAGCCGGCGTTAGCCCCGCCGCTGCGGTGGCCTCCTCCCCCCAACCCCGACGTTGATCGACCAGCCATGGCGTCCTATGTGGGCCAGGCCTCGGTTCCTTCCCCCGATGGGGTGCATGGAGTCGCAGGCCACGTCCCATCACACCTCGTTTCCAGCGTCAGGCTGCAACCTCGTAGGGCGTGCTCCTCGTAAACCGAGCGTTAACGCTAACGATTCAGCTTCCTTGGTTTTCCCGCTCTATGCTGGAATCCATGCCTCCTCCTCTAGGCAACTTGGGGGTCCCCAACTCTACGCGGGACGCCCAGTTCCCCCCTTTACGCGGACTGTGGGTCCTCCCTTGTTGCAGTCCTTCAAGCCCTTCCCTCTACGCGGGTGACTCAGCTCCTTGCGGACCCCGCTATCCACGTGGGTTCCCCTCCACCAGTCCCCCTACACAGATGTTGCCGTGTTTATTGGGCCCCACTCTTCCCGCCTCCCCCTCTACGTGGGTGTCCTCGCTTCTCGCGGGACCCCGGTCGCTCCCCATTTGTGCGCCATACGATACCCTCTCGGGGCCCCCCTTGCTGGGTCAGGCCCTGATTCCCAGGCGGTCGCCTGCGAGGACTTCTCCCTCCACAGGCCTTTGCCTGCTCGGGTCCCACCTTAGCGCAAGCTATTTTTCCTCCGGCAGTTATCGGTACGGTCATATACGCCGAGGGACCCTCCTTTCATGTCGCCTTCATGCGGTGCTAATTCGATCACCCTGGCGCTTCCCCATCCCCTCTAGGCCCAGGCTGTCTTCTCCCAACCCCCCAGGCCCAGGCCGTCTTCCTCCAATCCCTGGAGCCTGCCATTTTAGCTGCGTCTCCCCTTTCTGGCATGGGTCTTGCGGCACCGGTGTCCGCCGTCCCTTTGGGCGCTGAGGCTGGATCTCCTGGCGGCCCCCCTGCACCCACGGGAGCCCCCACCATGGGATATGGACCGCCAACCCTCTCTGCACCAGGCTCTTCGGCTTTCGGAGCCCTACCTAGCGCTCCCTCTTTCGCGAATGTTCTTAGGCCGGATCGCGGTCAGCTCGCCCCCACTCCGGTCGCGGAAGTGGATCTGCCGGACGTCACTCTGGCGCCACCTCCGCATGGATACCCCATCCGAGTCCCCTTCTCCAACGCGAAGATCCGTTCTCTATCCTCCCCCTTCAACAGGACTTTGGTCCTTAAGTTCGGATCCGGATGCCCTAAAATCTCAATCGTTAGGGAGGCTATCACCGGTTGGGGCCTCTCGACGACATACCAGATAGCCCTTCTCGACCCCAAACACCTATTTCTACACCTAACCTCCGACCAGGACTACAGCAGAATGTCGACGACGAAAACGACCAAAATTGACACATAGATCGTCAAAATTGTCAAATGGTCCCCGAATTTCAACCTGAAAATCGATTCGACCATCATCACCTCCTGGATCACCCTGTCCAATCTTCCCCTGGTGTGCTTTCCAGCAGCAGCCCTCAAGCGGATCGCCAGCTCTTTCGGGTCCCTCGTGGCCATCGCTGAAGAAACACGAAACCTCTCAAAATGTAACTACACAAAGATCTACGTAGAGTTGGACCTCGCAAAAGAGCCACCCAAATTGATAGAGATAGAACTCGGAGATCAGACATTTAGTCAATCGCTGGTATACGACAACAGCATAATCTTCTGCCAACACTGTCAGATGAGCGGCAATTCTTTGTAGCACTGCTTCCGCGCCCACCCCGAACTCAAGAAACCCGATCCCAGGAAAATGCACGAGTCTGTAGGATATGGTTGCTTTATTCCCAGTCTTTGTAGGCCATACTTCTGCTTGAAGGCCTTAAACTGAGTGTGTAAGAGTTTTACAGCTTCTTTAGCATCCCCTGGTGTTTAGGAATTGGTAGGCTGGTTAGAAGTGTTAGGAGGAAGAACAATATGGTAATTACCACCCCCAGCACTAGACTGACTTGGATCAGCTTAAATTGGCACAGAAGCAACCTGAGGGGCTGGTACCCCCAGACTAACAGGTACAGAATATGCTATAAGCTTAGGATTTGTAGCAGGATTACAATCGAAGGTACTGTATGTTGAGCCACCATTACGGTGTGCATGCTTGCAACCATTTCTGCCATGGTTTTTAATTTGTCTTCTAATACAACAATTCATTGCTCTTGGCTGGTTGACGTAGAAGCATCATGAT
The DNA here is from genome assembly GCA_029216955.1 of Iris pallida. Lineage (NCBI taxonomy): Eukaryota > Viridiplantae > Streptophyta > Magnoliopsida > Asparagales > Iridaceae > Iris > Iris pallida. Next base: position 2,352,334 of record JANAVB010035018.1, read on the forward strand.
CTTCCGTAATGGTATATGCCGTCACTTCTCTTGCAGCTGTTGATGAGATAGTTTGTTCAGAACTTTTACTATCTGCATCAAACTCCAAAAGAGAGTCCTCTCCCACATGGGTGATACGGAGATCTTCTTGATTAAAGACACCTTGGTTTAAATGTCGATTTCTTGATCTAGTGTATTGAAAGACACCTTCACTGGAAGCATGGATCCGATCTAAGTATTGCTGACTGGGATTACAGGACGTATTACGTCTTGGACGTTTTCTACCCAGTGCCTTGAGAAGTCATGTTAACAGTAGCATATAATAGCTCATCTTCGTCTTCTATTATATGTTCAGGAGTTGAAGCATAGTTCAGACGATCGAAGACAGATCGTCAAGCCGATTGGCAACAACAGTTGATGACAACTTCATGTAGGCAGTGGCAATTTGAAGCACAATTTGGAGGTGAGGAAAACATTCCCGTAGACTTCCGCCTTTGTGTAAGACGTTGCCGGAGATCAGTTACAACCATAGGACTGTAGAAGCATGGAAAAGAATAAAGAAAGACCTATGCGGCTCCAACAGAAGGATCCCCATGCGGCTCAGGATCCCCATGCGGCTCAGAAGTCCATGCAGCTCAGGGGTCCATGCGACTCGGATAGATCCATGCGGCTCAGAAAGAAGCCACGTGGCCTTCAAACAGTTCTTCTCTACATGCGGCTGCATTTAATGCCCTAACGACTGCTCTGACAAAAACAACAGCCATGACAGCTCTAACATAAAGACGCAATAATGACTGACATGATGGCGTGTTCATGGAAAAGAGGAGAAAAATCTCCTTACGGTTGGTAAAATCCACCAAGTCCCGAGGCCACTCCATGCGGCTGCCCATTTTCATGCGGCTGACTATCCCTATGCGGCTGCCCATCTACATACGGCTGACTATCCCTATGCGGCTGCCTATCTGTATGCACTGCCTATCCCCATGCGGCTGCCCATCTGTATACGGCTGTCTATCCCCATGCGGCTGCCCCTCTACATGCGGCTGCCTATTTCCATGCGGCTGCCCATCCCCATGCGGCTGCATGTTTCATGCGGCTGAGAGGACCCCCATATGCGGCTCAGCCAGAATGATCCAATTGAGACACGTGGCGCTCTTTGCTACAATTGAGACACGTGGCAGTCTTATCTTCCCCGGAATTATGGGTGCTGACAAATCCTAACAAAATCAGATTTATTGCGATCGTCATAATGGCCCAGATCAAATCAAATCAAGCAAATTGGATACGTGGTAGGCTATCACAAATCACGGAGATTCATGGAAATTAATATTTATTGCCCACAGAGATTTGATGCAATCTACATTAATTACCTAGATTTGTTATAATCAGAATGAAGGGCTCGGATTAATTGATCCTTAACCGCCGACTTATCAAGGAGCAATCATTGTAAACCCTAATGATCGTATCCCACTTCTATAAATAGCGAGGTGTCATTCCCTTGCAAAGAGGAGGATTTTCTAGAGCATTAGAGCACCGGAGGAGAGCAGAGAAAAAGAGAGAGAGAGCACTACAGAGACATCCAGAGATCCAGCAACTGAAGGCGCAAGGGAGTCTCCCCACACATCGAAGAGCATTTCTTCACCGGAGCCAAGGCTGCATCCGATCGTCCAAGGAGTAAGTCAGAGCTGCCATCGCTTTCCCGAGCCTCTACCGTCACCCCCCAGAATCTAAAATAAATAATTGTACTTAGATTGCAATACCTAGGTTTTCGTCCCTAGGATTTCTTTGTACAAGCGAGTTTGTATTGTGAAGTAAAAGTCCAGTCCTCCGATATAATTGTTCTGTTCTTTTATAATTCATGGCAAACACGATGGCGACTCTGCTGGGGACAAACTTCTCCATGGCTGACGAGTTGGTGATACAATCAGATGCAGCCAAACTTGGCTCCACACAACAGAAGATGGTCATCCGCTTCGACTAACAGGCGTTTGAAGAAATGCTCTCCGACGGGAGCGCTGGCCCGGTCCAGAAGCGAACCCGCACGAAGAAAGCTCGCAGGGAGTGGAGGCTAAAATCATTTACTCCTCCCCAAGCTCTGGACGGAGTACTCTCTGCTGCCCGAGACGACGAAGGCAAGTCTCTTGCGGCTCCACTTCAAACCATAGAGGACTCTGCTGTCCCCAAGTTCGACAGAGGAAAGCACTACGATGCTGGACTTGCAGGGGCAAAGAGTGATTCTATAAGCTCCAGGAAGAAGCCGAACAAAGGCACTAGCCGTAGGCTGAAGACTCATGCGGCCGAGATTGCCAGCCGCATGCATGATGTCCATGCGGACGAAACTGCCAGCCGAATGCATAACACTCATGCGGCTAAGATTTTAAGCCGCATGGAGAAGACTTATGCGGTCGAGACTTCCAGCCGCATAAAAAAAACCCATGCGGCTACGATTGCCAGCCGTATGAAGACTGTTGATTCCAGCCGCGTACCGTCTGCTCCGCGCGGCTCAGTCTTCGATCGCCTCTCCTATGGTCCTGATCTCTCAAGCTCCCGAGAAAACATGTCAGACTCTCTCCAGCACCACTTAGACTCTTCCTACTATGTGCCCTCACGTACTAGAGTGAAGAAGTCTAGGACAGCACGAGCTTGGCGAGCTCAGTCCGCTGTCCCGACCTCTGACCATCCAGGCGTTCCACATACTGTTATGCGGGCCTCTGATGGGAAGTTGTAAAGAACCACTCGAGTCTAGCCCCCGGTGGCAAACGGACAGAGTGGTTCCCAAAAGTCTCCCAAAATCCAGGGGTAAACATAGTCGTTCCGGACCCATCTGACTTGCGTGAGGCTATCCTCCACAAGTGCAAGGAAAGAGAAGAGACTTCGGTGTGCAAAGAATCCTCCCACGGATGTCACTGCACCCAAGTCATTGTCAACTGCTGTTGCAACAACACGACGGTACGAGAAGACCGACAGTCCGTCTTCCAAAGACTGCAACGACCATGTTTAGAGGATGAGGCACTTCCTGTCGTCTCCTGCAACTCTGCTCAGAAAATCTTCGCCGATGGGAGAGGGAAGAAGATAAACGTTTCCAGCCCGAAGATTTCAACCACTGTGACTAAGAAACTATCGTCTAAACGGTTGCCTACCACCAAAGTTTTCCAACGTACCCGTTCAAAGATGAAATCTGCTACAGTGGGAGATTCATCATCCATATCATGGGGGGTTGCTGGAGCTGGGGGTAGCACTCCTCCGAATATCTACGAAAATACGATGTTCCAAGGAGATGAGCCGGGGGAAACAGCTCTTCCATTAGATGCAGCAGATCCCGACGTCCCCGAGTATGTCCACGACTCTCAAGACGAGGCAAACTTGGAAGCTGGGGGTACTATTCTTTCTGAGTCCAAACCGGAGATGAACATTCCTACATACCCCGATGACTTCTCGGTACAAGGGTATGATTCGGAAGGCACGTCATCCACCGTCCCTTCCACTTCTACTCATGTGAGAATGGCATTCATGACAAACGACAAACAAGATGGTCCCAGGGATCGCCAACGCATCGACACTCCGGAGGCCATACTACGTACTTTGGTCAAATCAGTGGACGAGATCAAAGCAGCCCTCCCTACTCTGCAAGGAGGGACGCCTGGCCAAACAAACTTGGGTCCCGCAGTCAATGCAGACTCGAACTCAGCGACACAAACCCGAGCAATAATCCTCCTGAAATGTCGGCTCCTACCTCTGCAGACAAAGCTAGGGAGGTAAGAAGAGAGGTCCAGGAGCTCCGAGCCATGTTCCACGACCAAAAAAATTGCCAAGACCTCAGGATACGACAACCGTATCCCGCTGCGTGGAGAGATGTTCCCTTCCCACCAAAGTATAAACCATTCCACATCAATTCATATGATGGGAAGACCTCCGTAAGTCGGTACATCACTTACTTCGAGGTCACCATCGACCATCTGCCCCATGACGATGCCATCCTTACACGATTATTCATCGGGGCATTGGAAGGGGTCGCCTCCGACTAGTACCGTAACCTGCCAGACAACTGCATCCACTCCTTCGCTAGCTTCAAGCGTATGTTCTTGGAGAGGTTCTACGAAGTAGGACAGGACATCACAATGTCCACCCACATGGATGTCGTTCAAGGGGAGAAAGAGCTGACGAGGAACTATATTGAGCGGTTCTGCCAAACCGCCATAAAGTTGCCGTCTGGTAATCCGGATTCCTCCTTAATTGAAATTTGCCAAAAGAGACTGCTCCCAACAATCAGCCTCTGGATGGGTGAAAGTCAATTCAAGGACTGGAAGACTTTCATCATCAGTGCCACTAGCGTCGAGGACAGGTTGAAGAAGGCTCACCAACTGGGATTGCACATCTCGGAGGGAGAGGACAAGGGCAAGCGCCCTAATACCAACAACAATAATGATGGTAACTCCTCCAATAATTGGGACAACAAGGACAAGCAGGCTATGGTGGCCGACACAGCCCAGAAGTCTGAGTCAAAATCGGCAGACAAGCAATAGCCGCAAATGACCTACTCTTTCGAAGACGGCTATGTCAAGCCCATCTTGGACATGCTCATACAAGGAGATAGAATTCAGCTCCCTCCACCAAGACGGGAACCTCAGCCGACAGAAATGGAGAACCCAAAGTACTGCCATTACTACCGCTACGTCCACCATGCTATAGACGACTGCTACCAACTAAAGCGATACATCCAACATCTTATCGATTCGAAGGCTCTGGCCATTGATTTCGAGGAGGTAACCGTGGCAGCCAACATGGTGTCCGTACAGTTTGGCAGCTTCCCTCCGACAGAGACTCAAAATGGCGTGATACCCATCCCTCGGGCGATAATAGAGATTGCTAATCTTCCACCTCCTCGAGATCAAGCTACTGGTCTAGTACCCCTTACCACGTCACGAGGGAAAGTCATGTGGGTCCATCCAGACTTGGTACCTGAAGTAACTCAGTCCGTACCACTCCACATTGGTAGGAAGAAGGGTAGAAAGGTCAGATCCTGTCGTACAATCGTGGCAGATGTCGAGGAAGCCGCAGCTGTCGTTACTCGGTCTGGTGCTCAATCCCAACCTACACCAGATAACTCGACTGAAGAACATCAGCCGGCCACTGCTGACACTCCGGGACCTTCTCAACCTCCGACGACCGACAAGCCTAGGCCGAAGGAGACTTGCTTTGACAAATCCCTCCGAAAAGAGGCACCTCATGGGCTGGAAATGTAGGAACGATATAGTAAAACGTAATACTCTAGAGGGGGGTGAATAGAGTTGGCAGCGGAATAATGCTAATTAAAAAAATGTTAGCAACACAATCACAGTATATAATCACAGTTGAAATAATATAAAGGCAGAGTTCAGAAAGCAAACGCAAAGACAGCGATGTATACTGGTATCCCTCTGTTGAGGACTAATCCAGTCGGTAGAACTCTTGCTACCAGTTGAATCCACTATAGGAAAAACCGTAAGTTTTCTTACGAAGTCCTTGCAACTTCTACAACGCGAGCTTTGATACGAAGAACTCGTCCAACTTCAAATGTGAAGAGGTATTCTTCAATCAAGCCTTCTGATTACAATCTCTCAGAAACTTCTAGACCGTACCGCACTGGCAAATCGACTAGAGGATTGTAACTGGCTTGGGATCTGAAATTGTAAGCTCTAGAAAACTCTTTGGAAGACAGAAAGCTTTAGATAGAGAGAAGATTGAAAGTGAATGAGTGAATTGAAATGATCGAAATCCTTCTCTATTTATAGGAGTTCCAAAGGGAGAACTCTGTCAGAATTCGGACAGAATTCGGGCAGAACTCTATGAGCAAATCTCGGTCAAATCCGCAACTGCAGGAGGACCAAGTTCCAGAGAATTCAAAAATCAAACGGCCACCAACCGAACTCTGGTCGAACTCTGGCCGAACTCTGGTCGAGTTCTGTCAGGGTTAGGTTAGGGTTTTAAAAATAGGTTTTGGTAATTTTTGAAAACCTTTTTGAAAACCTTTTTGAAAACCTTTTTGACAGGTCATTTTTAAAAACATTTTGAACTATTTTGGGGATAGCCTATTTGCCAGTATGACTCGGTGTACAACGTATTCCTAGACTCAAATAAAGTGAAAATTACATTGCATAGGAAATACAGACTCAAGTAGGCAAACAGATCTTCAGTCTTGAACGGAGTGAATATCCAATCTTGCTTATGTCCAAGAAGCTGAGATGTCCCAACTAGCTTCGTATATCCAGACAGAGTTTTGATCAATTATTAAAATCAGGTTGACCATATGACCAATGGGCCAACAATCTCCCCTATTTTGATAATTGACAAACTATGAATGATATAACATTAAGCTTGTTCAAAAAGAATCAAAACGTGAAATTGTTCATGTCCTGTATTTAACTCAAAAAAAATGTTAGATCTATAATTTTCTCCCCATTTGTCACTTAGCAAAATAATTGCACAAGAGAAGGCTCCCCCGCATTAAATGCAGAAGGCTCTCCTGCAATCAATGCATAAGTAACAAATAGTGAGAAAACATAACAAATAAGATAAAAAGAGTAAACATACATCATCACAGGCATGTAAAGTTTCAAAAACATAAAAGAAATCTCAGGCATGCTATTTCACAGGCAGTTTGTAATGAAGCAGCAGTATAAAGAGATAGTGCTAAACAAAATGCTGAAATAAACTGAGATGTCATAATTGAAACATCATAAACATGTCCATAAAGATAAAAAGTACTGAAATTAAACTACAAAGTACTAATAAGAACTAAAAAGTAATGATAAAAACTTGGAATGTCGGAGCACTTCCAAGTATACAATAGAATGTCACTAAATAATCAAATCACATCTCATAATCACTATCCTCATCATCATTATCATCAGCAGCTCGGCCAGCATGACCGGAAGTACCAGCACCAGAAGTACCAGCGCCAGTAGGATGAGTAGGGGCGCCAGCATAGAACTCACCAACATAATCTCGAGGAGCACGATACCAATCATAGGCATTACCTGGCTGGAAGTAGGCATGGACAGCCTCATCCTCACAGCGGTAACCCGAAAAAGCTGGATCATGAGGGATGGAAGCAGCAGAATGACCAGTCTGGGCAAAACGTAGATCGGCCAAGGAGTTTGCCATCGCCTGATAACGAGTGATATTGTGGAACTCACGCTCGCGAGCCATGTCCGTCATCGAGACGTGCAAAGCTGATAAGTGCTGATGTATGCCCTCAAAAGTCATGGCATACGACTGATGTGGTGGAGGAGGTGCAGTAGGAGGAGCAGGAGGTGGAGCTGAAGCAGTCTGGCTGCGACGAGATAGCTGGAGAAACTTGGGCTCCGAGTCCTGAGTACAAGTCGATAGATCGATCTCGAATCGCTGAAAGATACGAGGGAGAATCATCGCGTAAGAGAGATTTCGATCTTTAGCACGACAACGTCCCATCATCTGAATGATAGTCTTAGGGGCGGAAAAAGGAATCCCCTTAAGAAGATGGTACCTGGCGGACAGCTCAAGCGAAGTCACATCATCCTTGGACGTGGATTTTGGAAGTAGAGTAGAGTAGATGATGCGATACAATTCGTAGTTAAACAAGTTCAGGTTGGTAGCCTTGAACTTTCCAGAACGTACTCTGTCAGGTGCACAGAGTTCCACTTTAAAACTCGTGAGTGTAGTGCCTTCGGGGAAATCGAATTCCGTGATGTCAACTAGCGGTTCACCTTCATTGGGAATACCAAGAATCTCTGCTAGGAGAACATCATTGAACTCAATGTCTATGCCTCCAACACGTGTGCTCACGTAAAAAGTGTTTACTACGAGATTGCAATAGAACAATCTAATGGCATTAGTAGCTATTGGGAAGCACAGTTTAACAAATAAGTGTAACCCTAATGCCTCAAACAAGTGACGATGATCGAAAAATACCGTCCATTTAACCGGAGCGCCGCCGCATATGGATCGGGTAGAAAAGTCACCGTACCATAATAAGGCTAGATCGAGGGTTTGGAAGAAGAACCCATCGAAAGCACCGTCGCTCTTTTGGATCGACGAAAACAGTGAATCCGTGTGAGGATTCGAAGACGACCCTTCCTCACTAGGAGTGGTCTTCGTCCTCTTAGACGGATTAAATCTAGGTGCCATTGAAATAAAAAGCACTAATTGAAAGGTGGAGAGAGAGGGAGTTATACCTCACGAAAATTAGATATGTTGTAGAGAATGATGATCTCCGCACGATTCCAAATTTTGGAAGGATTTCACCAAGTAGATTGGAAGCAATAGATTGGTGAAGAACTAGGGTTTGGAGGTCGGGGTCGGCTGCTGCTGCTGTTGTAATTAGTTTGGAAGCAATGAAAGAGAAGAAGCTCTCGGGTTCTGGATATATACACAGATACCTACAACCGAACTCGGGCCGAATTCGGTCAGAGCTCTGGCCGAATTCGCCTAGGGTTCTTCAAAGTTGATTTTTGTCACTTCTTTTTCATTGACTCGTTTCAAATATTTAATTCAAAGATTAGTTATTTTAGTCTTCAACTAACATAATTAATAATATTTTATGAATTAAATGTCATTACACAGTGACTATCTCAGATTAGCTGTAGGAGTACTGTCCCAGCTGGCGAAGGTTCACCGGGGAACTCTTAAATACCGCTTCGCTTCAACCGTAGTTGTGGTGACAGACAGACTCTTTATTAGCTTGTCTCTAATATAGTTTTACATTATGATATATAATCATAAAAATAAAATTAATTTATATTACTGACGTCCAAAATTCCTAATTCTCGACGTAAATAATTGAAGCGATCTTCCGCTAGAGGTTTAGTGAAGATGTCAGCTAATTGATTTTCAGTATCTATGTACACAAGGTTTATATCTCCATTTTGATGATGATATCTAAGAAAATGATGCCGAATCTCGATATGTTTAGTACGAGAGTGACATACAGGATTCTTAGTCAAATTAATAGTGCTCGTGTTATCACAGAAAAATGGGAATATGTGTGAAAAATAAATCAAAGTCTTCTAGGGTTTGTTTCATCCACAAAATCTGAGCGCAACAACGTCCTGCGGCGATGTACTCAGCCTCTGTTGTTGATAAGGCTACAGAATTTTGCTTTTTACTAAACCAAGAGACTAGAGCCTTGCCTAAGAAATGACATGTGCCGCTAGTACTTTTTCTATCAACCTTGTATCCAGCAAAATCTGCATTCGAATAACTAATAAGGTTAAAGGATTTAGTTTTGGGATACCACAAGCCGACAGAAGAAGTGCCCTTAAGGTATAGGAAGATACGCTTAACTGCGGACAGATGTGATTCCTTTGGGTTAGCTTGAAAACGTGCACACAGGCAAACAATAAATATTATATCTGGACGACTAGCAGTTAAGTAAAGTAAACTACCAATCATACCTCGATACTTACGTGTGTCGACTGGCTTGCCTTGTTCGTCAGAATCAAGCTTTGTTGAAGTTGCCATCGGAGTGCTAATAGGTTTGACATTGTCCAGATCGAACTTCTTTAGCAAATCTTTTGTGTACTTGGCTTGATTAATGAACGTCCCATTATCGGTTTGTTTGATTTGCAATCCGAGAAAGAATATCAGCTCTCCCATCATGCTCATCTCAAACTCATTCTGCATACACTTAGAAAATTCTTGACAAAGAGATTCATCAGTGGATCCAAATATGATATCATCAACATAGATTTGAATTAAAAGCAGCTTGCCATTAAAAGATTTAATAAATAGTGTAGTGTCAATCTTTCCTTTTAAAAAACCATTGTCAAGTAGAAAAGAGCTTAGACGATCATACCAAGCACGAGGGGCTTGTTTCAAACCGTATAGAGCTTTCTTCAACTTGAAAACATGGTCAGGATTTTTGAAATCCGTGAAACCCGGAGGTTGTGCTACAAAAACTTCTTCTTTTATAAATCCATTTAAAAAGCACTTTTTATATCCATTTGAAAAAGTTTGAAATCATGAAAACATGCAAATGCACATAACATGCGAATGGATTCTAATCTCGCAACTGGGGCATAAGTCTCATCGTAGTCGATACCCTCTTCTTGATTGTATCCTTGAGCTACGAGTCGAGCCTTGTTACGAGTTACTAAACCATCCTCATTCAGTTTGTTTCGGAATACCCAACGGATACCAATGACCGGATGATCAATAGGCTTGGGAACAAGTTCCCAAACTTGATTCCGTTCGAATTGGTTCAATTCCTCTTGTATGGCATCTATCCAAAAACTATCACTACATGCTTCATCAATAGATTTAGGTTCTAGCTGTAAAATAAATGCAATACTAGAAACAATATCTCTACAGGATGTACGAGTACTTACTCCCTTGGTAATATCACCAATTACCAAATCCTTTGGATGATTTGCTGTAAATTTCAACCTTTTTGCTTCATTCTGAAGGTAGCTAGTTCCTGGATCTTCTCTAGGAGGTTCAGCTAGTGCAGAGCTTGGTTGAGAATCAGCTGGAGTTGAGCTTGATGTAGGCAGATCTTCATCACTGTCATCGAGAGTCATTTGGTTCAATTCATCAAAAGTGACATTGATTGATTCTTCGATGATCATGGAATGTTTGTTGAAGACTCTGTACCCTTTGCTCTTGGCCGCATAACCTAGAAATATACCTTCATCGGCCTTTTCGTCAAACTTTCCCAAGTTGTCTTTAGTATTAAGAATAAAGCACTTACAGCCAAATATCTTAAAGTATGAAACTGAAGGAATTCTATCAAACCATAACTCAAATGGAGTCTTCTTTGATTTGGGTCGAATTAGAACTCTATTGAGCACAAAGCAAGCTGTATTGACAGCTTCAGCCCAGAAGTATTTGGGTAGACTAAATTGATTTAACATTACTCTGGCCATTTCGGTTAGAGTTCTGTTCTTACGTTCCACAACTCCATTTTGTTGTGGAGTTCTAGGGCAGGAGAACTCATGAATAAAATCGTGTGTGTCACAAAATTGCTCAAAGTCAGCATTCTCAATTTCGCCACCATGATCGCTTCTAATTCGAGTGATCATGTAACCTTTTTCATTCTGTACTTTCTTGCAAAAGGCGACAAATTCTGATAATGCGTCATTCTTGCGTGTCAAGAAATATACCCACGTGTATCTAGAGAAATCATCTACAATTACAAATGCATATAATTTACCTCCGAGGCTAGCAACTCTGTTAGGACCGAATAAATCTATGTGTAGCAATTGTAGAGGTCTAGTAGTACATACTGCGTTTACAGACTTGAATGTGGATCTGGTAGCCTTGTTCTTTTTATATTGGCTGCATACCGAATCCTTCTTGAATGTTATGTCTGGTAAATCGCGTACTAACTTCTTTGTGGATAATCTTGAAATTGTATCCATGTTTGCATGACCGAGTCTCATGTGCCATAGATGACTCTCATCACTTTTGGCCATTAAGCATCTACCTGAAATGTTAGCTTCTTCCAGCAGATAGAAAACATATATATTGTCTTCCCTGATTCCTTCAAAGATAGTACTACCAGTTGAGCTATCAACTATAGTACATTTGTCTTTGCCAAAGTTGATACCATAACCATGATCAGCTAGATGACTTATGTTGAGCAGATTATGTTTCAACTCGGTAACCAGACAGACATCTTTAATCACGGGATAGGGAGACTTACCAACATCACCGATACCAATAACATACCCTTTCAAATTATTACCGAAGGAAACATAACCTTCCTTCTTTTTCTTCGACAGTGTTGTAAATAGAGTAGCGTCACCGGTCATATGCCGTGAGCAACCGCTGTCGAGGATCCATTTGCTTCTAGCATGTGAAGGGTGTTCCACCTACAAAACAGTTTGCAGATGAAACCTTTGGTACCCATTTCTTGTAGGGTCCTAAATTGTTAGCTTTAGGTATCCAAGCATAAACATTTAAATCTACAAGCTTTCTCATTCTACATGCAGATGATATATGACCAATGAGGCCACAATAATGACATTGTGCATATCGAGTGTTGAAAGCTGAGTGGTGTGCATGGTTGGTAGGTTTGGGTTTTCTAGTATAGAAGAATGTATACCTATGATCATGTTTGGGCTTAACCTTTTGGGGTAAAGGTTTTATATGGTTTGGTCTGACAGTGTTTGGCTTGGGAATGTTCCGATTTCTCGGTAAGTGACACGTGTTAGGGTAGGAAGCAGCAAGCTTAGGCTGTTTTCCTAACCTAATTTCCAACCTTTTGGAAGTGTCATATAACTTGGTATAATCAGAAGTGAGTGATTCCATTCTGATTTGTGAAGATTGAAGACTTTTCTTTTTTTTAGAAAGATCTTCTCTCAATTGGTCTATAATCTTGTCTTTCTCTTCGGATGACTGTTCAGTCTCGTGTAATAAGAGCTTTACAGAGGAAAGCTCACCAGACTCACTAACATTAGCTCTAACCTCAGCTAGTAGGTCGGTAAGTCTTCCTATTTCTCCTTTTACTCTTTGAATACCTTCTTAGCGGTCTGATATTTACTACGCAGTTTCCTGTAGTCAAGCATCAGGTCACTGAAGGCATCTCCTAATTGCTCAAAGGTGAAGTCATCATAAGTTTCTACAGGTTCAGTAGGTACCTGATCGGTTGCCATGAAGCATACATTTGCAGCGTCCTCTGAGTGTTCGTCTTCTGAGTCGCTGGCTTCACTTTCACGCCATATGCTGGTGTTGGCATATTTTCGAGAAGTTGATCTTTTCAGGTTTCCTTTATCATACCTGTTGTTCTTCTTGCTCGATGATGAGTTTGTGGGACAATCCTTCTTCATGTGTCCCTTCTTCTTGCAGCTATAACAGACAGCATCTTCTTGGTACCAGTTATCGCTGTTGTTCTCTTTGACTCTCTTCTCATGTCTCATGAATCTTTTGAATTTCCTTGCTAGGAGAGCTTGATCTTCAGCGTCAGATCCACTGCTGTCTGAGTCATCTTCAGCAGTTTTTCTGTACTGATCCTTGAGGGCGATAGTCTTCTCCTTTGGTGCAGGCTCTTGAAAATCTGACAGCTCCAGTTCATAAGTGAGTAGCTTACCCATGAGTACTTCAAGTGACATTGTGGTGAGGTCGTTTCCTTCAATGATAGTTGTAGCCTTCGGAATCCAGTTCTTGGTGAGAGCTCGCAGGAGTTTGCGAATCTTTTCGTGGTTACTGTAATCTTTGCCTAAGGAGGACAAAGGGTTTACAATATCCAAGAACCTCTCGAACATTTGTGTGACTGTTTCATTTGGCTTCATTTTGAACGTCTCGTACTCCTGAGTAAGTCTGCTGACTTTTGACTCCTTGACTTGAGTCGTGCCTTCATGTGTAACTTCGAGAAGCTTCCACACACCATTTGCCGTTGTGCATGTAGATACCCTGTTAAATTATGTTCTGTCTAAGGCATAAAAAAGAGCATTAATAGCACGTGCGTCAAGACTGGCCTTTTTCTTTTCCTCCTGGGTTTTTCAACCAAAACTCCCTCGACAGTTATACGAGGTGGCTTCTGATAGCCATCAAGAACAATAGCCCATAAGTCAAAATCAAGAGATTTCAAGAAGAAACTCATCCGTGTTTTCCAATAAGTGTAGTTAGTACCATCAAACAGTGGGGGTCTGTTTGTGGCCTGACCTTCACTTATGAATTTCATAGTAGCCATGTGATGTGCTGTGATCTATATAACAGTTAATTAAAATGAATAAATAATTGCACTGTTACCTTTGCTTTACCTGTAACACCCGCTCTGATACCAATTGTAGGAACGATATAGTAAAGCGTAATACTCTAGAGGGGGGTGAATAGAGTTGGCAGCGGAATAATGCTAATTAAAAAAAATGTTAGCAACACAATCACAGTATATAATCACAGTTGAAATAATATAAAGGCAGAGTTCAGAAAGCAAACGCAAAGACAGCGATGTATACTGGTATCCCTCTGTTGAGGACTAATCCAGTCGGTAGAACTCTTGCTACCAGTTGAATCCACTATAGAAAAAACTGCAAGTTTTCTTACGAAGTCCTTGCAACTTCTACAACGCGAGCTTTGATACGAAGAACTCGTCCAACTTCAAATGTGAAGAGGTATTCTTCAATCAAGCCTTCTGATTACAATCTCTCAGAAACTTCTAGACCGTACCGCACTGGCAAATCGACTAGAGGATTGTAACTGGCTTGGGATCTGAAATTGTAAGCTCTAGAAAACTCTTTGGAAGGCAGAAAGCTTTAGATAGAGAGAAGATTGAAAGTGAATGAGTGAATTGAAATGATCGAAATCCTTCTCTATTTATAGGAGTTCCAAAGGGAGAACTCTGTCAGAATTCGGGCAGAATTCGGGCAGAACTCTATGAGCAAATCTCGGTCAAATCCGCAACTGCAGGAGGACCAAGTTTCAGAGAATTCAAAAATCAAACGGCCACCAACCGAACTCTGGCCGAACTCTGGCCGAGTTCTGCCAGGGTTAGGTTAGGGTTTTAAAAATAGGTTTTGGTGATTTTTGAAAACCTTTTTGAAAACCTTTTTGACAGGTCATTTTTAAAAACATTTTGAACTATTTTAGGGATAGCCTATTTGCCAGTACGACTCGATGTACAACGTATTCCTAGACTCAAATAAAATGAAAATTACATTTCATAGAAAATACAGACTCAAGTAGGCAAACAGATCTTCAGTCTTGAACGGAGTGAATATCCAATCTTGCTTATGTCCAAGAAGCTGAGATGTCCCAACTAGCTTCGTATATCCAGACAGAGTTTTGATCAATTATTAAAATCAGGTTGACCATATGACCAATGGGCCAACAGGAAAGGCCCTACAACTTTGACATCTTGGCACAATTGGCCAACACACCGGCCAAATTATCATTATACGAGCTCCTGAGACTCTCCAAGGATGTTCGCGCAGCTTTGAGCGACGCACTCCAGAACGCCGATGCATATCGAGCTCAGGTCAACCTCACGGGAGAGAGCCCGCCTACAGATCTCCAAGACAGTGCTTGCACAGGAGCGATACCCAACATTGTCTTCACTCCACAGGATATGCTCATCAAAACCAACCTGCACGATCGACCGTTATATTACACTGGATACATCGGCAACGTAAAGGTGGATCAGATGCACATTGATCCTGGCTCTTCCATAAGCATCATTCCGAAGGGTCTGTTACATCATCTCCGTATTCCTATGCATCGCTTGACGCCAACAAGCACCGCCATCAGCAGTTTCAATTCGGGCAGGAGCTACCCGATTGGGAAGATTCGCTTGAAGTGCCAAATTGGCGATCTTCAGTCAGAAGTAACCTGTGACATCATAGATGCGGACACTTCCTATAATATCCACTTGGGGCGCCGTTGGATATACGATTACATGATCGTACCTTCCATGCTGCACCAGTGCTTCAAGTATGTCGACAAATACGTCTTCGTGAGGACAGAATTTGTCGACATCGATCCCTTCAAAGGGGTCGAATCCTACTACTCAGACTCCTTCTTATACGAAAAGTCGAAGAGGCACCTTGGTGAAGAAAATGTACAAGCTCGTACTGAGACGGCCACAGGATCAGAAGAACCTCTGACGATCCACCCCCAAGCTCACAAACCTGGCAAGTCCGTACCCCTTACGATCGTACTGCGTAAGGACGCGATCAGCCTCTCGGCACAAGAAGGGCAAATGATAATCCGGCTGCCAAGGTCCGACAAAGCGCCAAGACCCACAATGGAGCCACTGACAATCAGACTGCCTAGAGTCGGCCAGCCACAAACGGAGAAGCTCAATCCCTCCGACAAGCCAACAATGATACGTCTTTCCAAGAAGAATCGTCACCCCGATGCAAAGTCGGGGGGTTCCAGTGAGCCAACCACTCCCCGCCCAGCATCGAGTACCAAACTGGGGGTCGCTAGTTTGCCAACGACTCCACGTTCTGCACCACCAACGGAACCCCTCGTGATCAAGTTGCCCAAGTCATCCTCTCAGTCTTCATTTATATAGGGGGTGGCCGAAGAAGAACCAGAACTGGCCAAGTATATGGCCGCTCACACCGATGTTCCATCTGCAGATGAAGTAATCCCGCTAGAAAAGATACCTTACTTCATCAATAAAGGGCTATCTTTGAACTACATCGAGCTTAATAAGCTTTTTATAATGTATGTTATGGAACACAGTATAGGCGCTCACCTACACACACAGGTGACAAATATTTACACCGCAAATCAGCTCACTCCCGCGGAAGATGCTTATCGCATAATCGAGAGAGGGGATCATCCAATCATCTTCGGTCGGAAGAATGATCCACAGCCCTTCACCATAGAAGAAGTCGATCTCGAATCGGACGCCGGGAGACTGCCTCTCTATCTATATAGCCCCCAATCCAAATATCTCATGCAAAAATAGGGATATGATCTGGAGACTACACCAGGTTTGAAGTACGACACTGGTCGACGATTACCTTTAAAGTCGTCGGTCCCAGCTGGCAAACCACAGGACTACTACAACATGACCCGATGCGGACTGGGGTATGTTACGCCTACAACGACCACTGAAAGCTCAGATAAGGAATGTGACTGGCAGTCATACTCAACCGGATCACCAAATTCTGATTCGGATATTAGCATCGTGGATGTATTCGGGCAAGTCATGTCTGTCAATATGGCATTCGCTGATGCTTACGAAGAAGGTGAAGACTTTTTTGAACTCCTCGAATTAGAGCCGTGGGCCCAACAGCTGGATGCACAATGAGAGAAGAGGTTTGAACAAAGAGAGCCTCCTACAGAAGATGAGGTCATGCAAGTGGATCTAGGCAGCGACTCTTCTCCAAAACCAATCTTCGTTAGTAAAAGCCTGATAGACGAAGAGCGAGAATCGCTACTGGAACTCGTCAAAGAATATATTGATGTGTTTGCCTGGAACTATGAAGACATGTCAGGGTTAAATCCTGATATTGCTCTTCACAAGCTCAACATTCGGCCGGATGCGAAGCCAATCAAACAAAAATAACGACGCTTCCGCCCAGGCATCATGGATGCGATCGAAGCCAAAGTCAACAAACTGATAGCCAGCGGCTTCATTCGTGAGAAACAATATCCGGACTGGGTCGCCAACATAGTACCGGTCTTCAAGAAGAATAGGAATATTCGAATCTGCATCGACTTCCGTAATTTGAACGAGGCGTGTCCCAAAGATGAGTTCCCCCTCCCTATCGCAGACATCATGATTGACAACACCTGCGGCTTCGAATGTATATCGTTCATGGATGGCTTCTCGGGGTACAAACAAATCAAGATGTCTTCCGACAACAAAAAGTATACATTATTCCGAACACCGATTGGCACATACTGCTACACAGTCATGTCTTTTGGTTTAAAGAATGCTGGTGCCACATATCAAAGAGCCATGAGCATCATCTTCAGGGACCACTTGTGCATGACAGTGGAGTGCTATATTGATGATATCGCCGTCAAAAGTCGCTCTAAGGAAGATCATCTGCATGATCTAAGGACAATGTTCGACCTAATGCGAGCGCACAATTTGAAAATGAACCCTACCAAATCCTTTTTGGGCGTATCCAGCGGGACGTTCTTGGATTTCATCATCACCTCCCAGGGTATCCATGTAGACCCTGAGAAGACAAAGGCAATCATGGAGATGGGTCCTCCGAGAAATCTTCGAGAACTCTGAGGCCTCCAAGGGAGGTTAGCTTACATCAGGAGGTTCATCTCCAATCTCTCCGGGCGATGTCAGCCATTCACCCATCTTATGAAGAAGGGCATCTCATTCGTATGGGATGAAGAATGCCAGCGTGCCTTCGACAGCATCAAAGAATATTTGTCGAACCCTCCAGTCCTGGTGGCCCCGGTTGTTGAAAAACCATTCCTGCTCTATGTACGAACAATAGAGCATTTCCTCGGCGCTCTGCTAGCACAAAACAACGATACAGGCCATAAGCAAGCTATATATTACCTCAGTCGAATGATGATCGGGCCAGAGCACCGATATACAGCCGTGGAGAAGGAATGCCTCGCCATGGTGTTCGCCATTCAAAAGACGCGACACTATGTCACGGGGCAAACCATACATGTGATATCACGAGTCAACCCCCTCAGGGTCGTCATGACTAAACCAGGGGCACTCAGCTCTCGTCTCGCTACATGGGCAATATTACTGTCCCCCTACCATATGATCTTCGTCCCGCAAAAGGCTATTAAAGGTCAGGCTCTGGCAGACTTTTTAGCAGCCCACCCAGGCCCAGAGTCGGTCAGAATATACGAAGACATCCCAGATGAGGTTGCCGACTCGCATGCAACCTCTCACGATGATATATGGCGAATGTTCTTCGACGGTGCTTCAAGGACCGGACCCAAGGGCAATATCATAGTCGGAGTCGGGGTGGTGCTGATTTCTCCTTCCGGACTGGTGATCAACCGCGCTTACTCCCTCACAGAACCTTGCTCTAACAATGTGGCCGAGTACAACGCTTTAGTCATTGGCCTCCAACTTGCAAGAGAGCTGGAGGTAGAATATCTTGAAGCATACGGTAACTAACAGTTAATCGTCAATCAGATCCGGGGTTCATACGAAGTCCGCCATGAAGATATGATCCCCTATCACCAAATAGCGATCAACATCATCTCGTCGTTCGAGGGGTTCTTTATCAAACACGTCTCCAGACTCCAAAATATCGAAGCCGATGCCTTAGCAGGCCTTGCCGCTTCCCTAGCGGTTCCAAACTATGCTCATCAATTGGTGGATGTGATAGGCCATGAACTGGTCTGTCCCAAGGACAACGTCCAATTCGTGGCGAGTTATTCCGTTCAGACGATCGACGAAGCACCAGACTGGAGACAACCATACATTGACTTCGTAGTCTACGACATTCTGCCGGAGGACCCAAAGGAAGCCACTTCTATCAGAAGGCGTTATCTCAGATTCTTCTACGATACAGAGACGAAAATACTATATTACCGATCCTACGATGGATTATTGCTTCGATGTCTGTCAAATGCAGAAGCCAAAGAAGCCGTACGCGAAGCTCATGACGGTGTCTGTGGGGCCCATCAGCCTGGCCCAAAATTGCAAGACCGTCTTTGCCGAATGGGCTACTACTAGCCCACGATGATAGAAGATGCGATAGACTATACAAGAAAGTACAAAGCCTGCCAAGTCCATGCGGACTTCATTCACCAACCATCCGAGTTTTTACACCCGACGGTGGCATCCTGGCCATTCGAAGCATGGGGAATGGACATCATCGGTCCGATCACTCCACCTTCTTTCCGAGGATATCGCTTTATACTCGCCATCACAAATTACTTCTCCAAATGGGCGAAAGCTATTCCGTTTGCAGAAGTAAAGACTTCAAACGTGATCAGCTTCCTCAAGAATCACGTCATCTATCGCTTTGAACTGCCCCGAAGGATCATCCACGATAATGGTCCGTAGTTTGTAAGCCACGCCTTTTATCGATTCTGCGACAAGCATCAAATTCAGAATATTGCTTCGATGCCATACAATCCGACAGCGAATGGGTTGGCAGAAGCATTCAACAAAACCATCATCAAGTTGCTCAAGAAGTTTGTATCATCCAACAAACGTGACTGGAACGAGAAGCTTGGTGAATGCTTATGGGCGTACCGTACTACAGTCCGAACGACCACTGGGAACACGCCATTCTCCCTGGTGTACGGGAGTGAGACAGTTCTCCCATTGGAGACTCAAATACCCTCGTTCCGCGTCGCTCTCACTTACCAATTGACGACGGATGATAACTACCGTCGCCAGATACAAGAGCTGGAGGCCTTAGATGAAAAGCGCCTATTAGCTTAGCAACGAATCGAGATATACCAAGCACGCTTCTCCGGAGCCTTCAACAAGAAGGCTAAAATCAAAATATTCCAAGCGGGCAATCTCGTTCTGGAAGTTCGGAGGCCGATGGTTATGACTCACAAAATTGCCAGTAAATTCCAGGCAAAATGGGAAGGTCCATTTATCATTGAGGCTGTATTCTCCAACGGTGCTTACCGCCTCGCAAAACAAAACGGAGACTTGCTCATGTTGCCCGTCAACGACAAGTTCCTGAAGAAATATTATGTCTAAGCGACATTTACAAAATTCCAGATTATTGAGTTATGTACCCGCTGGTGCCGCTGATCTCACAATCTCTGAATCCCAGATTATTGAGTTATGTACCCGCTGGTGCCGCTGAACTCACATTCTATGAATCCTAGATTATTGAGTTATGTATTCGCTGGTGCCGCTGAACTTACATTCTTCGAATCCCAGATTATTGAGTTATGTACTCGCCAGTACCGCTGAACTCACATTCACAAAATCCCAAATTATTGAGTTATGTACCCGTCGGTACCGCTGAACTCACATTCTCCAAATCCCAGATTATTGAGTTATGTACCCACCGGTACCTCTGAACTCGCATTCACAATATCCCAGATTGCTGAGTTATGTACCCGCAGGTGCCTCTGAACTTACATTCCGGTCACTCTTTCAGATAGTAAGTCATGTATGACCATACCTCTGAACTTATTCTTCTGAAAGGGCTCCTCCCTCATGATCCACTACCCGTACTCTCAGTACACAAAAAGGGTAACAGATCTACAAAATTTCCAAAACGACCACGTCGATGTTACCTCTGAGTCGTTTCACTTCCGCCAAAAACAAATCACCCCTCTATATAGAACTTCCAGGTCCTCATTACCTCTGAGTCGTTCTATGTACCCTTTCATGGAGCCTACTCCTGCCATGTCCTCATTACCTCTGAATGGGAAGGCTCCATCGAAGAAACCCTCATATTTGCCATGTCCTCATTACCTCTGAGTAAATATGTTGGTTCTCCCTCGACTTATTATCTGTACCAAAAAAACCCCAGGGTACACCAAAGATAATAGGTCCACAAATGTCCTCTGTTGACCACAAATATCCTCCATTAATTCCACTCCTGCCATGTCCTCATTACCTCTGAGTAGGAAGACTCCGCGGTAAAACCCCCATACTTGCCATGTCCTCATTACCTATGAGTAAGTATGTTGGTTTTCTCTCTCGTCTTATTATCCGTATCCTGAACCAAGGTACGCCAAGGATAACAGGCCCACAAATGTCCTCTGCTGACTACAAATGATGTACTAAGTTTCCTAGTACATGCACATCAGTCCTCATCATGCCCCGGGAGCCCAGCTACTCCATGGCATTCTTTCTTCCGATACCAGGAACGTCCATGACCACCTTACCATGGAATTAAAACCCAGGTATGCCAATTGTAACAGGTCCACAAACAGTCCCCTAGCAGGGCAAACACCACTATGACACCGCAGGCACAACAAGCAGTACAAATAAATGGTAGAATAAAGCATACTCTTTTATTTGGAAGGCGAAAGTACTACATGTTCTAGGGACATCGTCCCACTTAAAGAAAGGAAAAGAACGAAAATAAAAAGAAGGAAAAAAGCCGTCTATGGTTCGACGGTACATAATTCCAGGAGGCGGTTCTTTACCAAGGCGGTCCCCCGCTCGAGCCGCTGCTTAGCTCGACGCTCGGCCTCCTGGGACAACCGCTCCGCGTTATCCAAGTCCATGTGTGCCCGCCAGCCGTCCTCTAACTTCTTCAGGCCAAGCTCCAGGCCAGTAGAAGCTCGATTAATTATGTCAGCCTCCTGGATAATTAGCCCCCTATCGGTGCGGGCAGCCTCAAGCTCAGACTCCAGTAAAGCTAACTTCCTTTGAAGCTCAAGGATCTGCTCCTGCATGTCAATAACCCCATGGGTGGTAGTCGCTTCCCGAGCTGTAACATCCTCACTCTCACGGCTCAACTGATCATATAGCTCAGACAGATCGTGGAGGTCCTTCTGTATGACCGGCTTGGTTTTATCCCGAGCCGCCCTTATCTTCTCTACGGCAGCTGTGGGGAAACCGCGCTTTTGATCTATAGCAGCAGACAGATCAGCTTGCCGCAGCACATGAAGCTGGGCCACCAGCTGATCAGCCTCCAGCAATTTTATCACCAGAAGCGCAGCTACCCCCGCCCCACCGGAAAGAGTCTTAAGAATATGAATATGACCCTGGGTGCATTGCCGGGCCAAGGCAAAAGAGGTCCTCCGTTCTACAGTAGCTGCTACCCCCCTCTTCAAGTGGCGATAGAAGCTGTCAACCATGTCCTGGCGATAGAAGCTGTCAACCACGTCCTGTGACGCTTCGTCCAGAACCTCTGTAGAGGACGGCGTCAAAGGAAGCTTGGCCGGCAACGTCGAAGGAGGCATGCTAGAACTTTCCACCAGAGAGACAAATTTCGAGCGGAAAGATGCACGGATAGCGGCTAACTCCTCCTCCGCCACCCGAAGAGTCTAGACACTCGGCAGGACAGAGAGGTCGACTCTCGGAGCCGCCTGAGCAGAAGAGGACGCAAGGACCATTGTCCCCTGCCCCGGCTGTGCCGCCACCTGACTTGCCGAACTCGAGCCAGCGGAAGGCCCCTCAAGACAAGCCGGAAGGGGAGGAGGTACGCTCCTCTCTGCCAGTGCCCCTTCGGCAGAGCCTGTCTCAACAATATCCATCATCGGCACTGGAGAGGCAGGACCTGTATGTCCAGAGCAACAAACAATCGACGTAACCCGAAGGATGTGATGATAGAGCAGATAGGCCTCCTCACAAGTTAAGATTTGGCTTATCTTACCCGGAGAGAAGCATGGAGGCTGCAGCTCGCTCGCAGCTGACGTGGTCTCCTCACCCGCGACCTCCAAGTTAAATTCGGCTGGCTCTTCTGTCCCAGCCACCCCGGAGGGAGGTACGACTCGATCAGCGTCATCTTGATGAAATTCAATAATTTTGGGGACAGGTTCATCGGAGCCCCCGTCGTCTCGAGTCATGACCTCACCAACTTGAGATTCCTCTTCTTCTGACACCTACGGGAGGGAAGAAAAATGATTAAGATCAAAACTAGAAGAAAAGAAGAACCGAATAAAGATGCTAGTAACTCGCTTTACCTCTGAAGTGGGGCCAACCTCCTCGCTTCTCTTCCTTATAGTTAGCCTGCGATGTCTGGTCGCTGCCAATTTTCGGGAGTGGAGAATACTGCCAATATGAGAGATTTGTCTGCTACGCCTCCGTATAGGACCAGGTCCGACGGGTGGCTGATCCGCCACCATCTCATTTAATAAAACAGGCGGCTGATCCGCCCCAACATCTTCCACCGGGAAGGAAGAGTTATCAGCATCACGCTCGTCGTTCTCATCATCCACATTGGTGGAGTCCGAGTCTAGCACCTCGGCCATATTCTTTTTCTTCTTCCTCGTCTTGGCCCCCTGGGGCTTCTCATCCAGGCCAGTACCAACAATAAAACTGGCACCCGGGTTAAAACCGATGGGGAGTTTATTTGCCATAACATGGTACAGGGCCGCCATATACAAAATCTCTACCGGCGCCTCAACATCAGGGACCGAGAAAGTGGTACGGGTATGGAACATATCATAGTAGTGCCAGGCCCTGACACCGTCAAGGAGGCTACCTTCAAAACCCAGACAAGAGCTGGGACTGTCCAGAAAAAGCTGGTTGTATCCAAACTGTTGGGCAAACCTGCTAGACAGGTAAGGCTCCAGGAAGACAGCATTACGGTTGCGGTATACCAGGTGGGCGGGGCAGATGTTACGCAACCACAGAAGCATCTGTCCGTCTAGAAGCTGAGGAGGCCCAATATCGTCGAGATGTACGTCCGCTATTTCTTCAATAGTAAAACGAGGGACGAATACGAAAAACTCGTACCTATCTGCTCTCGCCAGCGCCATCCGGCAGGCACGCATGGTCTCGTACGCCCAAGGCTCGTTGCGATAACGAAAGATAAAAGTGTCATCAGCAATCACGCCATCTTCAGAATCCGATCTCATCAAAGACCGACAGTGCATTAATAACCATCCCATCAGATAGTGATAGGGCAGCTCAGTCTGTTCAAAGTCTTTTGTCACATCGCAGGCAATGACCTTGGACGTAAAAGTACGGATGCCACGGTGTATGCTGCACACCATGACCGGAAGAAGAGCTAGTTTGATTCCAAAAACCAGCTTCACGGCAGGAAGGATAAAATTACGGTTGATCCTTTCAATAGAACCAACTCCTCCCGAGACTACACAATTCTGCAGCCATACCATCAAAAATCCTGCCAGGAGCACCTTCTCTGACAGCTCTTGAGTATCCTAATAAAAATAACCAAAAGAGTCAGTTTGACTCCCAAATCTATCACTGGTGGTAGCCACCCTCTTGGCCGAGACACCAAGGCCTGAATCGCCTTCCGGGATTGAGGACTTCAGGAAGTAACTCGGTCTGAGGCTCCCGTCGAGAAGAGATAGCTTACCCAGTCCTTAGTGTGGGGAGCATTCCCTTCCGAGCTGCTATCCTTCTTGGTTATCTGCTGGCACGTGCTATAGTGGCACAATATCTCCTGATAAATAGCTACGAAACCTGGATACCATTCTTCCAGCTCTTCGAACTCCTCATTCGTAGGAGTGTATATCTCAAAAGCTTTATCCCCCCAAGGAAGCTTGGAAACCACGTGCATCTCATGGAGTGCAAGCCCCATTTCCCCTACAGGTGTATAGAAGGTTCCCGTACGACGGTTGTACATCCCCAGCAAAGTCATAAATAATTTTTTGTTTACAGGTAAGCCCTGGCTGGTGCCCCGAATAGCGTGATAAAGACCAATCTCATGCAGAAAAGTCTCATACTTTTGCGAGATCCACATAGACAGATTGATCCATGAAGGGATAGGGTGTATCCAACTTGGAAGCGCCAACCGGCCAATCGGATAGGAGCCTTTCCGAGCAAGTTGGTTCAGAAAAGTATCGGCTGAAGAAAACGTGAAATTAGGATCCGGCACATTCAAGAAAGTACCCGGGGCCAATCCCATTACATAACGGCTGGCATGCACCTTATCCACATACACTGACTTCATATTGTTGTTGTAATGGATGTCGCCCACAAACATCCCATTCCGAATAGGGGTCAAAGACTCTTCCATCTTCCTGTCTAGCGGGAGCATATTAAACCAAGATAGTGGAAGGTGACGCTCCATTTGAGCGATACGGATCGCCATCCCATTAGAAATAAAGCTCCAGTTCTCCAATACCTCCAGAACTTGACTGTTCTTCACAGTCAAAGCGTCTCCGAAGAAGAACGCATGTTTCAGGTATTCCCCTTCCAATTTCTTCGAATTTATCATAGCACATAGGAAGTAGAAGGGTTGGTTCTTGAGGGCATTCTGAAGAACAGTTTGGCAACTCTAGAGGGGGGGTGAATAGAGTATATATGTATAATGACCAATAAAAAATTAACTCTTTCACTAACAATGAATAGTCAGAGTAAAATGCGGAATGTAAATGAAAGACAAGAGAGCATACGCAAACACAGCAATTTTAACCTGGTTTCCCTCGTGGAGGACTAGTCCAGGCCTGAGAACTCTAGCTCAGGATTAAATCCACTATTTGTGAAATAGTAGCTTACAACCCGTGCCTTTTCTTCAGAAGAGCACGTCAACTTCTTACAGAGAATCGCAGTGGCGATTTGCTTGGAATTGTCCAAGCGATTTCTTCACTCTTGCACAAGAATCCTAAATGAGAGATGCTGAGCACTCGAGACTTAGGAGGCTTGTGGCTAGTAGATGGGAAGGGTATGGCTTATAGAGCTTGTAGGAGAGAAGAGAAGAGAAGATTGAGTGATTCAAAATGAGAGAATTCATGCCCTATTTATACTGATTTTAGGGACAGAATTCGGCCAGAATTCGGGTAAGGAAATTCAAAAATTTGGCCGTTGGACAGCTAGCAAACAGCTAACCCTAAAATTAGGGTTCCTGATTTCTAGGGGACAGAGTTCGGCCCGAACTCTGTGTGGAGGCAGAGTTCGGCCCGAACTCTGTCTCCAGAGCACAGAATGGTCCTAAGAGGGACTTGTGGGCAATTTGGTTTTGGTGGAGCTTGGGATTTTGGGTAGGCTTGTATACTAAGTTCCAAGAGCTCAGCATAACTCAGAGTACATAAATCTAGACTCAATGAAATCATAAAATACAGACTCCAGAACACACTGAGAGCTGAAGACTGAGCTGTCATCTGTCTTGAACTGAATGCAGTCGTCGTGTGTCGTATTGAATTTATACAAGTATTATTTGGTCAATATAGTCAATATTTGGTTGACTGTGACTTTGTGTCAACAATCTCCCCCATATTGATAATTGATAAAATAATATATGTATATTTCAATATTCATACCTGGACACAGTTGATTGTAATATAGCTCCATAGCTCCCCCATAAACGATGCCTGAGCTAAGCGAAAATAGCTCCCCCGTAAACCATGAGCGGTGTCGAGCTAGAAGCTATAGCTCTCCCCCGTACAAATTGCATAGTTCCTGTGATCTGATAGATGATATTTTCCAGAGCAAGAAGCACAGATATACACAGATCTACGAATGCATAGAGCCAGTAATAGTATCCCAAAACAAGCACAACATATAAATATACATATGTTTCTCCCCCTTTTGGCAGTTAGCAATATAAGAAACAATGAATAGTAATGCAACCACACTAAGAGAAGAAACAGTATAATATGGAGCAAAATAAGCATTGACATAGAATGATAATAAAGATAGATAATGTCATCCACCAAACCAAGTGGCCAACTCAGAAACGGAGTACATAAAACCAGCTATATGAAACTATAAGAAACTAAATAACTAAAAGCAAAAATAACTAAGACCATCAGCAGTGGCAGCAGCAGCAGATAGTAGCCAGTCTCCATCATGGAGCACGAGAAGGTCCTGGAACATCTGATGGACCATGGAAAGATCCAACGAAAAGGTCCTGGAACATCTGAAGATCCACAAAAGTATCATCTGGATCCATATACTGCATGACCCACGGATCATCAATGCGATAACCCGCGCGCGCTGGATCCCTCTCAATAGGCACATGCAGATCAGGATGACGAGCAAGTGAATACCGCATATCATGCAGAGAGTTCCCAAGGGCACTAATCTGCAGAGTGGTACGGTAATCATGCTGCGTCCAGCGATCGTCCTCAATAGCAAAACGATCGCGAAGCATAGTCTGAAGTGAATCCAAGGTAGCAGGAGGTGCAGTCTGACCGAGTGGAGGGGCGTTAGGCTCCTCATCAGCAGACGAATTAGTAGCAGCAACAGGCTGAAGGAGTCGTGCCGGAGATAGAAAGGTAGGTGCCGACAGAAACGGACAAGCATCAAGTGGTATGTGAAAAGCACGAAAGATCATCAAAGGTTAAGTTGCAGTAGAACATTTGAATGGCATGATGATAAATAGCAGAGGATGTAGTGACAAGTTCATCAATATAAAGGTCATGGAATAAAGAATCATATTGAGAGAATATTGAAAAATTGATAGGATGTCCCGTGAATACCTGACGATTCCGAAAGTCACTAAACCAGTTGTTTGATGCATCAAGTGAGACAAAAAGTCTATTGTCATAAGTGGAAGGATGTAGAGGACGAGGTGGATTGAATAAAGGGTGAGGTGGTTGAGGAAGTTCAATGATTTGTTCAATTGATGGAGAAGAATCTGAAGAGGAATACTCTCAATGCGAATCCTCTTCCCACGATTGAACAAGCAAGGAGCCATTAAAAGATATTAACTAGAAGATAGAAAATATGAATGATACCTCAAACAGGTAAAGAGCAATGGAGGATAATGGAGAGGAGACACCTTTTTGTTGATTTGAGAAACAATGGGGTACTCTGGATCAAAAACTAGGGTTAGGGTTTCAAGGAAAGAATGTGTATAGGTGAAAAAAGGTGGTAATAGTGAAGGAGAGAGGTAGAATCCCGACATAAAGTAGGGTTTTGTCTTTTGGTCGGGTGAAATATGGACCATTGGATTAGAAAAGATCCAACGGTGGAGCCAGATCCCGATTCTGGAACCTAGGGACCGAACTCGGCCCGAACTCTGATAGGGGAAGAGTTCGGCCCGAGTTCTGGCTCAATAGTCCAGAACTTAAAAAGGCAAAAGTCAGGAAGAAAAAGTTCAATAATTAAACAAAATGACAGTCGGGAATAACAAAGAGTGTTGAATGAAAGAAATAGATAGAGAGGTATACAGAAAATAGAATAAACTTTTAGAAAATGTCAATTAGGCAATATTAAATTGAAACAAGCCATATAATAAATAAGGACATATACTGTGGTTCAATAGTCCAAATTTGCCATGGGTTAGCTGCAGGGGCCGGATCCCAGCTAGCGGTAGTCCTGAGGACTAGTGCACCGTGTCGCTTAGGCTTTTACGCCTTGTTGTCAGAAGGACCCTTTCGGCTTGTACCCATACCAAATTCTTTGTAAGGAATCACAATATACACGATATTTACGCAGGTGAGTTTCAATTTATGACTGCTTCATCTAAGATTCCAAGTTCACGACAAAGAAAATTGAAGCGCTCTTCGGATAGTGGCTTAGTAAAGAAGTCTGCCAGCTGATGATCAGTGTCAATAAATTCTAAGTTAATCGTGCCATTTTGCTGATGATCACGCAAAAAGTGGTGTCTGATCTCAATGTGTTTAGTGCGTGAGTGACAGACAGGGTTCTTAGTCAAATTGATGGCACTAGTATTGTCACAGAATATAGGAATATGCATGAAAGATAACTTATAGTCTTCAAGGGTTTGCTTCATCCACAGAATCTGTGCACAACAACGCCCAGCTGCTATATATTCAGCTTCTGTTGTGGATAGTGTGACAGAGTTCTGCTTCTTGCTAAACCATGAGACTAGAGCCTTTCCTAACAAATGACACGTGCCGCTCGTACTTTTACGGTCGACCTTGCATCCAGCAAAGTCAGCATCAGAGTAACCGATGAGGTCAAATGATGTTGACTTGGGATACCATAGGCCCACTGTAACCGTACCCTTAAGGTATCGAAAGATACGCTTAACCGCGGTCATGTGAGATTCCTTAGGATTTGCTTGATATCTAGCACATAGGCAAACACTAAACATGATATCGGGGCGACTAGCAGTTAAATAAAGTAAGCTGCCTATCATACCTCGATACTTACGTTGATCAACAGGTTTGCCGCTCTCATCTGGTTCGAGTTTGGTTGAAGTAGCCATTGGCGTGCTAATTGGTTTGACGTTGTCAAGGTCGAACTTCTTCAGCATGTCCTTGGTATACTTCGATTGACAGATGAACGTTCCATTTGCCAGTTGCTTTACTTGCAGGCCAAGAAAGTAGTTGAGCTCTCCCATCATGCTCATCTCAAATTCTGTCTGCATACACTTGGCAAATTCTTGACAAAGAGTTTCATCAGTAGATCCAAAAATAATATCATCAACATAAATTTGAATTAATAGAATGGTGTCTTTGAAAGATTTGATAAACAGTGTAGTGTCAATTTTCCCTTTAGAAAAACCTTTCTCAAGCAGGAAGCTGCTTAGCCTTTCATACCAAGCTCTGGGAGCTTGTTTAAGGCCATAAAGCGCTTTCTTTAGCTTGAACACGTGGTCGGGAAATTTGTGATTTTCAAAGCCAGGGGGTTGTTTGACATAAACTTCCTCCTTAATAAAGCCATTCAAGAAAGCACTTTTAACATCCATTTGAAATAATTTAAAGTTCTGATGATTGGCAAAAGCACAAAGCATCCGAATGGATTCAAGTCTAGCAACAGGAGCATATGTCTCATCGTAGTCGATACCTTCCTCTTGGTTGTATCCTTGAGCTACTAGACGAGCTTTGTTACGTGTGACTGAACCATCTTCATTTACTTTGTTTCTAAACACCCATTTGGTACCAATTATTGAATGATTGGCCGGTTTAGGTACTAGTTCCCATACTTGGCTTCTTTCAAATTGGTTGAGTTCTTCTTGCATAGCAGAGATCCAAAATTCATCAGTAAAAGCTTCAGAAATGTTTTTAGGCTCTACTTGTGAAATGAAGGCAGTGCTAGCAACAGAGTCTCTTAATGATGATCTAGTAGTAACTCCACGTGACACTTCACCTATGACTAAATTTTCTGGATGTGAAGGTTTGAATGAGAATTTCTTAGGCAAACCCTCCAGAGAATTAGTTTCAGTTGAAGTATTCATTGGAGTAGAGGAAGTTGATGGCACAACATCATCATCAAGAGTACTTACTGCACTGTTATCTTCATCAAAAGTCACATTTGTTGACTCCTCCACAATAAGTGAGCGTTTATTGAAAACTCTATATCCCTTACTTTTGGCAGCATAACCAAGAAAGATACCATCGTCAGCTTTGGCATCAAATTTGCCTAAGTTGTCTTTGGTGTTAAGGATAAAACATCTGCAGCCAAAAACTCTGAAATAAGAAACATTTGGGGTTCTCCCAAACCAAAGCTCATAGGGTGTTTTCTTCGAAATGGGACGAATAAGCATCCTATTTAAAATGTGGCATGCTGTACTTACAGCTTCTGCCCAAAAATATTTCGGAAGAGAAAATTTATTCAACATGACTCTAGCCATATCGCCAAGAGTCCTATTCTTCCGCTCCACAACACCATTTTGTTGAGGAGTTCTAGGACAGGAAAATTTATGATCAATACCATTTGCATTACAAAAACTTTCAAAATCTGAATTTACGAATTCGCCTCCATGATCACTTCGGATTCGAGTAATCATGTAGCCTTTTTCGTTTTGAACTTTATTTACAAAAACTTTGAAAACAGAGATAGCATCGCTTTTATTAGCGAGAAAGAAAACCCAAGTAAATCTCGAAAAATCATCAATAATAACAAAAGCATATAGTTTGCCACCAAGGCTAGCTATTCTACTAGGACCAAATAAATCCATATGGAGTAATTGCAAGGGTCTAGTAGTACTTACAGAGTTGATGGAATGAAATGAGGATTTAGTTGCCTTGTTAAGTTCACATTCGGCACATACCGTGTCCTTTTTGAATGTGATATCAGGCAATCCTCTCACTAGCTTCTTGGTAGAAAGCCTGGATATAACATCCATGTTGGCATGACCGAGACGCTGGTGCCATAGTAGTCGTTCGTCTTTGTGTGCATATAAACATCTACCTGCATGGTTAGTAATTATAGAGAGATAGAAAATATAGATATTGTCCTCTCTTTTCCCTTCAAAAGCAATGTCTCCTGTTGACCTATCGTAGATGTAGCAACAGTTTTGTCCAAAGTTAATATCATATCCATGATCAGCAAGATGGCTAATGCTGAGCAGGTTATGCTTTAACTCGGTCACTAGGCAGACATCCTTTATAACAGGAGAAGGAGGATGACCAATGATACCGTTACCTATTATATGCCCTTTGAAATTGTTACCGAAGGATACGTATCCTTCTCTTTTCATCGATAGTGATGCAAAAAGATTTGCGTCTCCCGTCATATGTCGCGAGCATCCACTATCGAGAATCCACTTACTCTCAGTTGAGGAGGAAAGGTCCACCTACATCAAGAGTAGATGTGACCTTTGGTACCCATTTTCTTGAGGGTCCTGAAAAGTTAGTTTTTGGAAACCAAGCATATATTTTCTTGTCTACCAGTCTTCTAACTCTACACTGTGGTGAAATGTGTCCATGTTTTCCACAGTAAGTACAGATGGCATTTTTATTTATACTAGGAGCATGAGAATGATATCTATGAGCAACAGGATGAGGATGATATGGAGAATTAGCATGGTAATGATGACTATGCTTAGAGTGAGTGGCATGATGATGATGTCTGTGTGTCATAGCATGATGATATTGACTGTGAGGAGTGGCATGCTGAAATTGTCTATATGGCATAGTGTGATGTTGTGGCATGATATGATGATTTTGCTTATGTGGCATAACATGATGATTTTGTCTACGTGGCATGGCATGTTGATGAGGTATGGTATGATGACTTTGTCTATGTGTAGAGTGATATTGGTTGTGTCTTTGTGCAATATGATGAGTATGAGGAGTATTTTTACGTGCATGTGGTTTGTGAAAGTTTGTGTAAATAAATGCATGGTTATGTGCTGTATGAGGGTGACGTGGTTGACTAGCATGAGTGGTGTTGTGCTCATGTGATTGGGTTTGAGGTTTAGCCACCTGTTTTCCCAATTTGATTTCTAATCTTTTAGAAACAGCTT
Organism: Iris pallida; assembly: GCA_029216955.1. Taxonomy (NCBI): domain Eukaryota; kingdom Viridiplantae; phylum Streptophyta; class Magnoliopsida; order Asparagales; family Iridaceae; genus Iris; species Iris pallida. Next base: position 2,384,388 of record JANAVB010035018.1, read on the forward strand.
GTAATTCATCAACTTTAATATTCAAGCCATAGATCTTAGTCAGAGAAATCTTGTGTCTACTCTTTTCTTCAGCAAGCAATGTATTGAGAGTAGTGATTTCTTGAGTTTGTTGCTCAATGCGTGCTTCAGCATCATGTAAGCTTAATTTAAGCTTCGATACTTCATCAGTGTCATTTGTGGGAGATGTGTTTCTAACATTATTAAGAAGCAAGGAAATTCTTTGTATCTCATCTTCTAGACTTTTGATTTTGTCCTTGGCATGCTTGTATTTACCGATAATCTTTTTGTGATCATCAAGTAAATCGGTGAAGGCATCGCCAAGTTCATCAAAAGAGAAGTCATCTAAAGTTTCGTTTGATACCTTGGTGGAATTTGCCATGAGGCAAACATTTGCTTTGTCTTGAGGAGAGTTCTTTTCTTCCTCGGAGTCACTTGCTTCGCTTTCATGCCAAATGCTTGTGTTGGCATATCTTTTGATGAGTTCTTCTTGTAGGGCTTTTCATACCGGTTGCTCTTCTTTAAGAGCGGACAGTCTCTTCTGACGTGTCCAGTCTTTTTGCAACCATAGCAAGTTGGCTCTTCTTCATCGTCTTCTTGTGGTTCCTTCTTTCTTTGATTGAAGCGAAGGAATTTCTTGAAGTTACGTACCATGAGAGCTTGGTCTTCATCATCTGAGATATCGTCTTCAGTCTCATCGTGATCAACCTTTCGTCGATGGACTTTGAGTGCTATCTCCCTGGTCTTCGGAGCAGGCTCTTCGAAGTCCTTGAGGTCAAGCTCGTGAGTCATGAGCTTGCCCATCAAAGTCTCCATAGACATACTTGTGAGATCATTTCCTTCTATGATGGCTGTCACCTTAGGGTTCCAAATCTTTGGTAACCCTCTGAGTAGCTTGCGGATCTTCTCATGGTTTGAGTACTGCTTACCGAGCGAGGATAACGGGTTGATGATGTCGAGGAATCTTGTAAACATTTGAGTGATCGTCTCATTTGGCTTCATCTTGAAGGCTTCGTACTCTTGAGTGAGACGGCTTATCTTTGATTCCTTGACTTGAGTGGTTCCTTCATGCGTCACTTCCAGAAGTCTCCATACTTCATGAGCAGTGGTGCATGTAGAGACCCTGTTAAACTCGTTCCTGTCTATAGCACAGAATAAAGCATTAATAGCCCTAGCATCTAGACTTGCCTGTTTCTTCTCCTCGACAGAATATTTGTCGTGTGGCTTCTCAGTGAGGTCACCATCGACAACTATTCTGGCGGGCTTTTTGTAACCGTCAGTTACGACAGTCCACAGGTCAAAGTCTAGAGACTTCAGATAAAAACTCATCCTTGTTTTCCAATATGTGTAGTTAGTCCCATCAAATAGGGGAGGCCTATGAGTGGACTGACCTTCACCATGATTGGAGATCAAGGATTGTGTGGTTGCCATGGATCAGCTCTTAGGATGTTAGTCCTTATAAAGAGAACAGAGCTCTGATACCAATTGAAGAACAGTTTGGCAACTCTAGAGGGGGGGTGAATAGAGTATATATGTATAATGACCAATAAAAAATTAACTCTTTCACTAACAATGAATAGTCAGAGTAAAATGCGGAATGTAAATGAAAGACAAGAGAGCATACGCAAACACAGCAATTTTAACCTGGTTTCCCTCGTGGAGGACTAGTCCAGGCCTGAGAACTCTAGCTCAGGATTAAATCCACTATTTGTGAAATAGTAGCTTACAACCCGTGCCTTTTCTTCAGAAGAGCACGTCAACTTCTTACAGAGAATCGCAGTGGCGATTTGCTTGGAATTGTCCAAGCGATTTCTTCACTCTTGCACAAGAATCCTAAATGAGAGATGCTGAGCACTCGAGACTTAGGAGGCTTGTGGCTAGTAGATGGGAAGGGTATGGCTTATAGAGCTTGTAGGAGAGAAGAGAAGAGAAGATTGAGTGATTCAAAATGAGAGAATTCATGCCCTATTTATACTGATTTTAGGGACAGAATTCGGCCAGAATTCGGGTAAGGAAATTCAAAAATTTGGCCGTTGGACAGCTAGCAAACAGCTAACCCTAAAATTAGGGTTCCTGATTTCTAGGGGACAGAGTTCGGCCCGAACTCTGTGTGGAGGCAGAGTTCGGCCCGAACTCTGTCTCCAGAGCACAGAATGGTCCTAAGAGGGACTTGTGGGCAATTTGGTTTTGGTGGAGCTTGGGATTTTGGGTAGGCTTGTATACTAAGTTCCAAGAGCTCAGCATAACTCAGAGTACATAAATCTAGACTCAATGAAATCATAAAATACAGACTCCAGAACACACTGAGAGCTGAAGACTGAGCTGTCATCTGTCTTGAACTGAATGCAGTCGTCGTGTGTCGTATTGAATTTATACAAGTATTATTTGGTCAATATAGTCAATATTTGGTTGACTGTGACTTTGTGTCAACACATTCAACCTCGTCAAAGGCTCGTCACTAGGAAGCTGGTCTGCCACATACCGAACTATCTGGTCATACCTGTAGCCCATAGCGGCTTGAGCACGACCCACCAGAGGTTCCTCCGCAGCATTAACTGGGAAATTTACTGAAAAAGGAGAACAAAAGAAATAAGTTAAAAAGATGGACAAAGAGAACGGATGGGTGTTTTGGAGCTTATGCGGCTCCAATTTAATGGAGTCTCATGCGGCCCAACTCAGAAAACACTTATGTGGCTCCGCCCAGCGAAGGTTCATGTGGATCTGTTTAAACAAAGTCTTATGTGACAGAGTTTGGATAAGTTTCTGCGGCTCAAGCGATAAACAAATTCGTGCGAGCCTATGCAGCTCAGCGCAGCTTATACGGCCCCGTTGGCGAAGTGCTTATGCGGCCACAGTAACGATTCTCATGCGGTTCGCGGCTCGAACATGAGACGTACATGCGGCACACATGAAGATGAAGGCTCGTGCATAGAGTATACGATGTAGCCACAGCAGTTAGGATTTCAAGCTCACACAGCATCCTTACCAGCAATAGGGGGTGGACGTTGGGGTGAACTGTGGGCACGTCGGCTGGCGAAGGAGCTGCCACATTATCATTCATCGCCGCAGTCGAAGTAGAAGCAGCTTTCTTGTCCTTCGTCGCCGCAGTCGACGAAGACGCCACCTTTTTACTCTTCGCCGCAACAGTCTTCTTGGGAGCCATTGGTGATCGGAGAAGAGGATAACAGTTAGGACAGGAAAGGCTTGAGTTGAAGGAGAGAGTAAAGAGATTTCTTCTCTTAATTACTCTTATTTATAGGAGGACAAAAGGAGAGAAGGAAGCACGTGGACCGATGGAGCGCTTCGGGTCGTGTGCTGCAGGCAAACTGACTCCTAGGATTTTGCCTCCTCTCATAAAGGAGATTCATCCAAAGAAAATCCAAAATTTAATGAGCCGACTCTTGGGACTCCCTCCCTCCAAAAAGATGGCTCAAATCAAATACAATCAATGCAAAGATTTGTACACGTGGCAAGGAGCCTATGCGGCTCAGATGGCCATGCAGCTGAGGAGGCCATACGGCTCAGAAGGCCATGCGGCTGAGGAGGCCATGCGGCTCAGAAATCTATGCGGCTGAGGAGGTCAAGCGGCTGAGACATCCATGCGGCCAGAACATCCTATGCGGCCCGAAGAATTTTTATATGGCCATGCTTCTTATTCAAAGTATTTCAATTTTTACAAATTAAAAACTTTGAAGGAGGTCTTGTAGAAGCATGGAAAAGAATAAAGAAAGACCTATGCGGCTCCAACAGAAGGATCCCCATGCGGCTCAGGATCCCCATGCAGCTCAGAAGTCCATACGGCTCAGGGGTCCATGCGACTCGGATAGATCCATACGGCTCAGAAAGAAGCCACGTGGCCTTCAAACAGTTCTTCTCTACATGCGGCTGCATTTAATGCCCTGACGACTGCTTTGACAAAAATAACAGCCATGACAGCTCTGACATAGAGTGTTCATAGGAAAGAGGAGAAAATCTTCTTACGGCTGGTAAAATCTACCAAGTTCCGAGGCCACTCCATGCGGCTGCCCATTTGCATGCAGCTGACTATCCCTATGCGGCTACCCATCTGCATGCGGCTGACTATCCCCATGCGGCTGCCCATCTGTATGCGGCTGTCTATCCCCATGCGGCTGTCCATCTACATGCGGCTGCCTATCCCCATGCGGCTACCCATCTGCATGCGGCTGACTATCCCCATGCGGCTGCCCATCTGTATGCGGCTGTCTATCCCCATGCGGCTGTCCATCTACATGCGGCTGCCTATCCCCATACGGCTGCCCATCTGCATGCGGCTGCCCATCCACATGCAGCTGCATGTTTCATGCGGCTGAGAGGAACCCCCATATGTGGCTTAGCCAGAATGATCCAGTTGAGACACGTGGCGCTCTTCGCTACACTTGAGACACGTGGCAGTCTTATCTTCCCTAGAATTATGGGTGCTAACAAATCCTAACAAAATCAGATTTGTTGTGATCATTATAATGGCCCAGATCAAATCAAATCAAGCAAATTGGACACGTGGTAGGCTATCACAAATCACGGAGATTTATGGCAATTAATATTTATTACCCACAGAAATTTGATGCAATCCACATTAATTACCTAGATTTGCTACAATCAGAATGAAGGGCCCAGATTAATTGATCATTAACCGCCGACTTATCAAGGAGCAATCATTACAAACCCTAATGATCGCATCCCACACCTATAAATAGCGAGGTGCCATTCCCTTACAAAGAGGAGGATTTTCTAGAACACTAGAGCACCGGAGGAGAGCAAAAAAAGAGAGAGCACAACAGAGACGTACAGAGATCCAGCAACTGAAGGTACAAGGGAGTCTCCCCATACGTCTAAGAGCATTTCTTCACCGGAGCCAAGGCTGCATCCGATCGTCCAAGGAGTAAGGCAGAGTTGCCGTCACTTTCCCGAGCCTCTACCGTCACCCCCCAGAATCTAAAATAAATAATTGTACTTAGATTATTGTACCTAGGTTTTTGTCCCTAGGCTTTCTTTGTACAAGCGAGTTTGTATTGTGAAGTAAATGTCCAGTCCTCCGATATAATTGTTCTGTTCTTTTATAATTCATTGCAAGCAAGGACGAGAAGAAGTCAGAGGAACATATTCCTTAATGATGTTAGGAACATGTCTCCTATACTTCAGGTGTTTAGATCCTTGAGTGTACAAAGATTTACTCAACTCATTAGCATAGGTAGATGGGTCTTTCTTTTCAAACTTTGGCTTTTGGTGCAAATTGGCCTTTGGCATAGGGTTCTTACATTTTGCCAAAGTTGATATTGGTTGACGCCTATTGAGATAAGCGCGTAAATCTTAAAATTTTGCTCTCGGTGTCTCTGTTTGTGATACTTTCAATTTTCTTGCTTGGATCTTGAAATTTACAAGGTAGAAAAATCTTGACCAGACCCCATAGGGGTAGGTAAGATACCTCTCTGATCAGCATTCTTTCCGGTATCAGAGATCTGAGGACCTCTGTTTATAGGAATAGAATCTGATACATCTTCCTCTGAGTCATAGACCAGGGAAGTTTTACGAAATACCAAAGGGTGCTTTCCTTTATTTTGAATAGGGTTAGCTGAGAAGCGTTTCCTTTTATTCTGTGGTGTGACCATTTTAGGCATAGATTGTGCCAATTGAGGAAATGTCATAGGACTTTTCCCCTTGTTTTGTCTAGTGTTGGCACTAGGACATGAATTCTCTAAGTTCAGAACTTGAGAATTGGAAGAGGGAATAGCCAAAAGACTAGTTCCCTTGAGTTGCACCAGAGTATCAGATTGCGCATGGGTTGCCGATTGCTTGGTTGTGCCATAGTCCAACGGACAACTGGTGGCGCCTTGGCAGCAACATTGGTAGACTGTGCCTCGACAGTAGCTTGAACTGACTGCGCCTTGGCAGCAAAGATAGTAGTAGACTGCACATGGGCAACAGAGCGAGCAGATTGTGTCCTAGTAACAAAAACAGGCTGTGCTGAAGCCACTAAGGCAGATTGTGCCTTGGTCATTGAGCACTCAAGTTGCGCCTGGACAACAGCGACTGTGGGAGATTTAGGAGTCCATACAGTCCTGTTCTTGGCGATAGCCACAGTACGCTTATTGCTCTTGGTGTTGATCCTATTCTCGTAGGCTGTCTGGTTGACTTGAACAACCAGAGTCTTCTGCGTCTTGCCGATCGACGTAATGTCACATTGAGTTGTCACTTTCTCGTTGGAGGAGAAAGTCGTCCCCAGCAGAGTCGCCATTTTGTTTGCAAAAACAAAATTTGTTTTATTCCAAAGTTATAAAAGAGTACAAAGTACAATGAATTCTGGAAAAGTACAACTTTAGTAATTTGATCAGAAGACGATCACTTTATCCCTTGGACTATGTGAACTTGAAGACTGTAGCGTCTGGAGAATACAGCAGCAATTTGTCAGAGTTCTTGATCTCTGTCTGTGTCTCTCTGATTTATGTGCCTATGTATCTGATGATTTCACAATGATTGGAAACTCTATTTATAGAGTTCAGGAAAGAACTGTTTTAGCAGTTATTCTGAGGTACGCGAGGTTGGGTTGCGCCATATGGGTTGCGCCAACCTCCTGTTGCACCAACTTTCATTCAGTTGTCAGTCGTGTACTAACTGTATTTAGACGTGTGACATCATGTGATTGAGATAAGCGTGGTCGTCTACAGGATAGTAGACACGTCTTGAGAGATTAGTGGCATGTGCGCCACGTCATCCTGCTTTAGAATGTCAGTTGTCTCAACTTCATCAGATTGCATGAGCTTTGGTCAACTACGCCTAACTGAGCCGCACCTAGACACGTGGCAGCTTTAGAGGAAAAGTTGTTCAGGTTGCACCCAGGCGCAACTAAAGATTTTATCTAGGTTGTGCCTGGGCGCAACTCACGAAGCGTACAGGACAGCTGTCTACCGACTCTCCTTGAGCAGCACAATTCACAGGATTCGAAAAGATTTTCCTCGTTTACTGTTGTGTCAGTCGTTGGTGTTGTCAGGTAACGATGACCATTAAGTGTCAGACGCCACGTAGATTTTGGCACAAAAAAGACTGGGCGCAGTCTGATATCTGGCGCAACCTGATCAAAGGCGCAGCTTGTTCTGAGCTTCATATTAGTGGCGCAACCTGATCTCTGGTGCGCAACCTGGTCATTGATTTGTATATTCAGGGCACAACTTGATTTTTAGGCTCTACAAGACCCCCTTCAAAGTTTTCAAAACTTAAAAATATTGCAAAGTTTTGGAATACTTTTAATTTAGAAAAGTTTTGACTAAGTCAAGTTGCACTGGTCAATGCTCGGTCATCACAATTAAATATCTTTCTCGGAAATACTCAATCCTCTCTTCGTCTTTCGTAGTTTCATTGATTATTTTCAGTTTCTCATGAAGAAGAAGAATACGAAGAGTCAATTTGTTAATATATGTAGTAGTTAATCTTTGTGCTTTGTTCTTCACTTCTTTTCTTCAATGGCCCCCAAGAAGAAAGAGATGGAGATCAATGCTGACACCACAACCAAGTATCCTAAAGCGGGACATGATGTTGCACCTACAGCTTTTTTTTTATAGGCTGACCCAGCTTTGAGGGCAGTGAACTTTTTGAATCGTTTCGAGTTTAACCCCGTCAGTCTTCAATCGCTCGAGTGGCGGATCATCCTCTGAGGAGCACGTCAGTTCGGAGGGATTTCTTAACCTGATGCGTCTCTCAGGGATCCACACCATGCAAGAATTGGACGCCGCCCTTCGTCAAACTAATGAAGGCAAGGACAAGAATAATGTTCTAGGCACAACAACTTTTTATTTTTACGTCCTTGACTATAGGGGTCCACCCGTCTTTATGCAATGAAACCTAGAATTTCTGATTTTTGTGTGGCTGTGATTTCGAATGATGCTCATGGACATATTCTTTTAGCTAATTCTTCGTTTAATGTTTCTTCTGAAGAACACGTGGCAGTCGTTACACAGTTTTAGATGCCCATTTTTTAGTTTTTTCCCAAAATAGGATCCTAGAACGACGCACCCATCTCATCTTTAACCTCTTTAAAAAGGACATCCAGAAATGAAAGAACCATTCATACTCTCTCAAAACAAATGTCTTCCCATAAGGTTTCACTTGCGCCACTTCATCCTGATGTTATTTGCCTGCATACTGCATCTTCAAAAATTGGTAAGTCTCGACGAAGAATTAATGGTATGAATATTCTTCTTTCGCACCACTTTTGGAGACAAGTATCGATCTGCATGGTGTAGACACTTATAGATATGCGCTAACTATTTTTGAGAATAGGCGCACACTGTGGTCCAGTATTTAGCTCCGATCAACGATACGTATTGCTGACATACACTTGTTTGATCAGTACTTAGTGCTGATATGCGCCTGTTTATAGGCGCAGTGTTAATGTGCGCTTGTTTGTAGGCGCAATGCTGATGTGCGCGTGTTTATAGGCACAATGCTGATGTGCGCCTGTTTGTTGGAACAATACTGATGTGCGCCTGTTTGTAGGCGCATACTGCGGATCAAGTCTGTTAACTTCTCTTGTTTTATTGATATTTGCAGGGACTTGGTTAGCGAGCTTCTTCAGAACTGGCATTGGTAATTTGGATGTTGTATAGAGCATTTTTTGACACTCACATCAGACAGCTCATGTGGTTCTGACACTCAAATCAGACAGCTCAGGACTCTTCATGTTAAGAAGGGTCTTCCTCAGATGGTAGGAAGAGCCTATACACATGAGATTTGGATGGTGAAGACGCAGAACTAGGAATTGTATCACAAGAGTGATCTCGTTCCTAGTTCCCCTGGCGGGCTGTCTTCTCTCCACCAGTTGTATCGATAGCAGCTCATCTTTGGGCTGCTGCACTCTGGGGTTCTCCTCTCGTTTTTCTCAGAGAGAAGACCAGAGTTAATTCCATTGTCTGGCGTTGATTCAGGTCGAGACGAGAAGGAATTGCCACCAACAAATAAGAAGATCCAAAGATGTAATAGACCTTCATTATTGATGAGAAGATCCAAAGATGTAATAGACCTTCATTTAGAATGAAAATCCAAGATGTAATAGATTTTCATCAAGATGTATCTATGCTTTTAAAGAAGGAATAAAGAAATAATTGTCTCATTATTCTCTCTTCTTCTTCTTTTTTTACAGTTTGATTTTGCTATGCTGTCATAGATAACAGAATCCAGAAAGGATTACGAATATGGCAAGTTGTTTTGATGTGAATATTTGGAATTCAAGTTCGTAAAAGACATGACCTCTCACAATGATGAATGAATGGGTGATCATTCACTTCAATTTCCGAAGAAGAAATATTGAATAAATGAATGGTCGTTTAAATTTTCGAAGAAGAAAGCGAATGAATCAAGCACGTCGGTTTCGAAGAAGGGAAGATGAAGAGTCGGTTATGAATGAACCGTTAGGAATGAACGAACAATTGTGCCTCTTTCCAAAAGTCGCATCAGTTCTCAAGGCTGATTACTTAGTTGTTCTGCCTATAAAATGTCAATCTCTTTTCTTTATGTACAAGAGAAAAAAATGTCTTCCAAAGATTTGATTGCTCCGAAGACTGAAGAAGAAACCAAGACTTCCTTTGCTGAGCCTTCAGTGCCTTCTCAAAAAGAAAGGGGCGAAGGCTCAACTGTTCTTCCTGCGCCAGGACAGGATTTGATCTCCAAGTTAGTGGAGCCTGGAAAATCTGTCGAAGAATAGGCATTGAGGATGGCTGTTTGTGAGTTCCTGGTGTGTTTCGACAATGAGATGTTTGAACAGTTGGTGAACTTTGTATTTAACCAGGAAGGGTCAGGGCCTCCTCCCCATCCTTAATTATGTAATTCTATTCTGCTTTTGAATAAAAATAAACTTTTATTTACCTCATGTCTCTGAAAATAAAGTATATTTTGTCTTTATACATAATATTTCTTGAGAAA
>JANAVB010035018.1:2428675-2574799 GCA_029216955.1 Iris pallida
AACGCCTGAAGCGTTCGATGAAAGCAATGACAGACTCAGTCCATCTTTGCTTGGTCTCGATGAGGGTGGACATACTAACATGCATGCCACTCTCATAAAACTTGTTGAGGAACAACCTCTCCAAGACTTCAAAAGAGTTGATGCAACCGTCAGGCAGACTGCATAACCATTCGAAAGCTACCCTCTGCAAGGTGCTAATAAACAGCTTTGACAAGAACGGATCATCCCTGGGTAGGTATAGAGTCTTCCTGTTGATGTATGTTGTTGAAGTATGTCATGTGTTAATGAGGAAAAGTCATCCTGTCAAATGAATTTAGTATCAGCGGCTTGTAGTTAGGAGGACAAGTTGCATTCTCCTATTTAGGAGGATAAGGTTGAGATTTCCCCATCTTCTGAAGCTCGTCTTTGTGTGAGATGGTGTCGAGACGGGCAACTAGGGAATCAATTGCAACCTGTTGATTGAGCAGGTGTTGGAAACGACTGTTGTACGGTTGTCGGGCGCCGTTGGTGAAGGACCACCCCCAATATTTATAAGATTTGGAGGAGGTGCAACGGAATGATACTCTTTTTGTAGTGAAGGAGGGTTGTTGCTATAAGCCGAACTAACATGAGCCGAAACATTTTGTTGTAGTGGAGGAACAGCCGCAGCAGCTTGGACCGCTATGATATTGGTAAGCATATCAGTGATCTTAGCAAATGCTATTTCAAGACCCTCTAGCGGTTTACTGGTCTGATCACTGGCTTCTTCAGGTCTTTCTCCGTCCGCCATGTATGTAGATAACATGGGAGGACGAACAGAGGAGACAGTACAACTGGTGCTGATCCTGTCTGTTTCTGAGTTGACAAGTCCCTCATCTTCAGGTTGGGAAGGCAGATAGTCGCCGTCAAACTCGAAAAGATCATCGTCCTTTGGGAGGCTACCCCCAGTGTGAAGGTCATCCGCTTCTGACTCTGAGGGAATACTACCCCCAACTTGGAGTCATCGTCATCTATACGAAATCTTGCCTTCTAACGTGTACCCATATAGACTCCTTTAGATGTGACAGCCTCCTGGCCATCTGTTGAAAGAATTTTTCTTCTTCTTTTCGCGGAACTGAGAGAGAAGTTGGGTTCGTGGTCCACCGTCTTTGATTGGGGCTTCCAAAAGGGGGACCACACGAAGACATGTTGGATGAAACTCACAGCAGCTTTTCATCGTCAAAAAAATACAACCATCGGAACACGGACTGTCTCTGGGGCACTCTCGTTGCTTTGGAGCAGTAACAGTTGATGATAATACTGGTGCACGGATGTGCACTATGAATTGTTATGTCCTCCCTCGCTTTACGCTTATGATTTATCATGTCGCGTAAGTCAGCGGAAGGGAGTTTTGCCTTAAAACCCATGTCACATGCATTACAGAGCTTTGCATGTGGGTTTGAAAGGAGAGTTGGTGCATCCAGACTTAGTTTACATGTAGGGGTAACCCTGACACCTAAGTTCTTTGGTATCCTTGAAGACAGCCCCGTATTATATGCGTTGGGGCCTGTCTTTTTGCTGTGGGCGCATAGGCCCTAGTGATTGCCTTTGGACGCATGCTTCTTGGCAGCATGTCTGAGCTTCCTCGATGTAGGCGCATAGTATGGATCAGTGGAGCCTGGGCATATAGCCTTGGGGGCATGACCCTGAATGCCCAATCTATCGAAGACAGAAGCCTTATGATTAGAGTTATACGGCCACATACTCCCTTGGGTGCATAGCTTTAGGCGCATGCTTGGTAGAGCAGCACCGTTTTCTCCCGGCTTTGCCTCCTTCGTTTGTTAGTCTCGCTGTGTTTGCCGAGAGTATCGCACACTCCGATTCTTGGCATCCCAGCATTTTCTTTTGCCAAGTCTCGGGTGTTGAACACTCAGTTGTTGCTTGTGCAAGAGAGAAGTCGTTAGACTAGTAGAGCCCAAAACGGTGTGAGCCTTCTTCATTTGGGGAGATTCTGTGGCAGAGCCATGCGCCCATGTGACAGAGTCCTCCAGTTGCATATCTGCTATGACACTAGCAAGATATGCATAGCGAGCCTTCGGAAGCCAAGTCTTGCGAGACTTGTTTGGCTTCGCTGACTTTGAAGGAGTAGAGCCGTCCCTCGAGAGCATCTCTTCAAACGCCTGCTGATCGAACATTACGATCAACATCTTCTGAGTGCTCCCCACTTTGTCTGCATCGGATTGCGTCACCACCTTCTCATCATAGGAAAAGTTAGTCCCCAGCAGAGTTATCATTTTTATGGCCACACACAAAAAGAAGAAAAAACATTATCTTTCTTTATTGGCACAAGGCACCACAAATTGAGTACGCCTGAGAGATCCTATGCTGAGGATCTCCGAGTACAAAAAAAATTCTGGGGAATGGGACGATGGAGATCGAGCGGCAGTTGCTCCTTTACTCCGTTAATACTCCGAATACAAAAGTAGGAGAAAACCTAAGAAAATTGCTAACTCTACTCGCAAGAAGTGCAGCAATTTGGCTCTTGAAAATGCTCTCCGTTCTGTGTTTTGAGGAGGGATGAGACCCCTTTTTATAGTAGTTTTCGAGCTAGAATTATGTTGTGCGCCCACATGAGAAAACACACTGGTTTTTATGTGGGCGCATGGTCCTGCTTTAGGCGTATAGGATGTAGGCGCATGTAGGCTACGTGGTCGTGGGTTGATCGTGGTGCTGACGTGGCTGCATGCTTCGGTGTATGACTGCTCGTGGAGAATGATGTGGCCATACGCTTCGGTGTACGTTTTGATCGTGGCTTTGACTGAGTCAGGGAATGTTCTGTCTTGGGCGCATAGCATGAAATAGGGCTATGCACCCTCCTTCTGGGGGAGCTTGTCTTGGGCGCATAGAACTTCACAGGGTGACTTGGGCGCTTAGAGCTTCACAGGGTGACTTGGGCGCATAGAGCTTCACGGGATGACTTGGGCGCATAGAGTTTCACATGAGCGCATATGTCCTCATAGGCTTGGGCGCATAAGTCTTCTTTGCTGAAATTTTCATGCTTCTACAAGAGCATCATTTGGTTGGAGTTGATCGGTCATTACTTCAAAGTGGTTGAGGTATTGACTTGGAGACGTGGTACCATCAAACAACATAATAGTAGGGGGTTTGTATTTAAGAGGAAATTGGACCTCTTTCCATTCTATGGGATAGGGCTGTTTGATCCCAAGCTTCTGCAGGTCATCCTTCTGTTTGAAAGCTTTAAATTGAGTCTGTAAAAGCTTTACGGACTCATTAGTATCTCCCATTGATTACGGAGTGGTTGATTGATTCAATGTGTTAAGAGGGGGTACCGCATGATAAGTACCACCCCCTGCCCCAGATTGACTTGGAATAGCCTGTGCAGGAATGGAAGCAGTGTGAGGAGATTGCACCCCCGATCAATATTGGTAGGAATTAATGTTGTCACCGACTCTTGAGTCAGAATCAGATTCGCGACTGGTAGAACTGTATGTTGTGACGTAATCACAGCATGCATGCCTGCCATCATCTCGGCCATGTTCTTCAAACTAGCCTCCAAAGCAACAATTCTCTACTCTTGACTAGAAGAGATGGAGGTGTCTTGATCTTCTGTGATGGCATAAGCAGTCACTTCTCTAGCCTTTGAAGACGAGCTAGTGGAAAGATTGGTCCTTTCAGAACCTTCACTGTCAGCGTCAAAGTCACATAAAGAACTATCTCAAGAATTAGTGATAGGGACATCTTTTTGACTAAAGGAATCTTGGTTTGAATAAAAAAGGTTCCTTTGACCTGTTGTGCCTCGACTTCTTGATCTAGTATATTGATATACTCCTTTACCGGATACATGAATCCGATCCAAGTATTGCTGACTAGGATTACGGGACGTATTACGTCTTGGACGTTTTCCACCCCCAGTTCTTCGAGATGCCATATTGACAGAAGCATAGAGTAGTTCATCCTCGTCCACTAAGATTTGTTCAGGAGTCTGAATATAATTTAAACGGTCAAAGACAGACCGCTTGGCTGATTGACAGCAGCATTTAATGACAACTGGACGGGATGGATTTGCAACCTTCCGCTTCTGTGTTAAGAGTTTACGGAGGTCACTAACAGGATGAGAAAAAGTTGCAGGAATGTAGTCCTTGATGATATTCGGGACATGGTTCCTATTCCTGAGGTGTCCTATACCTTGAGCGTACAAAGACGTGCTAAGTTGGTTAGTATAAGTCACATGATCTTTCACTTAATCATTCTTCCTCTGGTGTGAGTTAGCAACTGGTGCGGGTTGCGCATGATGCATCTTGTGATTTCTCGAGGTTGAGCCTATTTGGTACCTGTTGATATAGGTGCGCAAGCCTGCAAGGGAGCTGCTCGTGTATCTACTTGAGATACTAGTAGTGTGCCTTGTCGGGATCTTAAAATGCATAAGGTTGGTAGATCCTGCGCTGATCTCTTTGGAGTAGGCATGATGCCCTTTTGCATGGAAGGTTTGTTCTGAATGGAACTCATCTTTCCGATAGAGATTTGGTTGTCTCTATTAAGGAGAGTAGTACTTTCCACCCAGTCAACGACTCGAGATGAATGAGGAAAAGTCAAAGAACCTTTTTCTTGATTTAGTGATTTCTTACTAAGCTTCTGGTTTGGTGGAAAAGAGTGCTTCTCTTTACATTACACTGGTGCACAAGTTCGTGCAGGTTGCGCCAAGGCATGAATCCGTGCAAGTTGTGCTGAAGCATGAGCATGCGTAAATTGTGTCAAAAAAGAAAAGGCCAAAGGGCACTTTCCTTTGTTTTGGGCAGCAGCATGTCGAGATAGAGTCTCCTTCAATTTTCGAACCGAAGAAGTAGAAGGATTAGCCAAAAGGCTGTTTCCCTTAGTGTCACGCCCCAGAACCAGAATACTGGAGAGCGGGGGCAGACATAGCCAGCTACGTATATCAAATAGAATCCATCTCGCTATACGGTCACGGCTGTCTAGATACATAAGGGTTTATCTACAAGCCAACAGTCTCTTAAGGTCATGAACAAGCCTAGTGTCTCAATCACAAGCAAGTAAGTAAATGTTACAAGATGTATGATCATTAAATATACAATAGTAAGGCGTCCCAAACATTACATATTCAGCTGATCATGAAGCTAGTCATTACAAAATGTTAGGACTAGCAAGAGTTTAGTCATACATGATCAATCCTAGGATCTGTTAATCATGTTACAGCCCGTAGGCAGACAGTAAGTAAGTGCAATCGAGCTAAACAGGTGCTCGTCGGCTAAACGCCTCAAAAGAACATTTTTACAATAGAGCGGGACAGCCAAAAATAATCCACTCGTTGCCAGGGTTCCGTCTAGTGGCCACCATCTGGCTGGAAGGTCGGTAGATCCTCTGGAGCTACTCCGAAATCTGGCCACACAAAACCAGCTGGGTCAGACCCCAGAAAGAGCAAGTGCCACAAAGGAAGCTTCACTTAAGAACTAAAACCAGCAATCAGCACAGGAATATAAATATAAATAAAATAAGGACTGGAATAAAAGGAAACATATCAGGATGATATACGACGAGATAACCATGGAACTATTCAGATAGCCAGGTTATAACCCGTAAACCAAACAAGGACCGGGGTTGTAACCCTTCGTTTGAACGGAGCTTGGTTTCTCACCATTTATCGGTAAAATAAATACAAGCATTCTGGTCATTCAATAGTCTGGAACAGGGTCAGGGCAAGACTAGACTGGTTAGACTCCATCCAATCATTTCACGGCCAAGCAAGAACTACGGCTTGATACTTTAACTAACTAGGGTTATCACAAGCCTAATTACTAACAAGATGCAGTGAGATTATTCCACAGCCACAAGCCCTGCAGACCATCCAGGTTCCCCGGGTTAAAAGATTAGAGTTAAATTCAGGTGGGTACATCGTCCAGGAAACGAATGTACCATTTGGTAGCTTAAAGGGTACAACACATGACAGTGTGCTGGAAATGTGCCCTACTCGACGGCAGGCTACAGATCCCAAGGTGTGCCCATGTAACGGGATTGTCTGTAGCTGGAAAATCTCTTCATGACTAATGTGTTAATCTAGTTATTAACCTTAGTCCATTTCAATAGGTACTCCTGACCGTGGTACTCAGGAGCTCCCTCCCTAGACATGATGCAAGACAGGACTGGTTTATTTGTACAAGCACAATCGCCCACGGTGTCCATGTTATTATACAGGTCATGTCATGTCAGGTAGCCGTCGCAACAGCTTATCAAGATATATGTCAGGTTTATCATGTCAAGTGTACTTGTCAGGAGTGCGCCACGACGGGCCACTATCAGGTCATGTCAGGTCATTATGTCAGGAGTGCACCACTACGGGTCACTATCGTGTCATGCTCAGGTATCATTTCCAAACATATTAAACAAATCCATGATTATCAAGTTCATGACAAAAGGCGTAAGGATATAAAATGGACGTAAAATATCTAATAAAATATCAATATACAGGGCTATAGAAGATCCAGGATAAGGAAAATAAAACAAACTGACAAGCTAATATAAGATCAAGTCTGCCAAAGGCCATACGCTCAGGTAAGCATACGCTCCCAAAAGGCAGCGTATGGGAGGGGGTCACAAGCTCTCGGGTTGAACCAGGGTGACAAGATAGGCAAGCGTACGCTCAATCCAGCGTACCAAAGGGTTCATACACTTCCAATGGGAAGCATACGCAAGGGTCAGCGTACATAAAGGCACGCTCGAACTACTGGTCAGCGTACGCTCAAGCTAGCGTACGCTCAAGTCAGCGCACGCTTGAGCTAGCGTACGAAAAGACATGCTGCCAACAGGCAGCGTATCAAGGTGAGCGTACGCTCGCTAAAGAGCAGCGTACGAAGGCTAGCATACGCTCGCTAAAGAGCAGCGTACGAAGGCTAGCGTATGCTCGCTAAAGAGCAGCGTACGAAGGCTAGCGTACGCTCGCTAAAGAGCAGCGTACGACTCAGCGGCATAAGCTAAAAAGCTAGATCACTGTTCACTGTCTTCTCCAAATGGCAAGAACAGCAAGAACTCTAAAGTTGAATCTAAGCTTCCATTGTCCATATCTTGGTCAAAACAAGTCCGAATCCAACTTTCCAAAGGTCAAAATTGGGTAGAATGAAATGCTCTACAACATGGAACCATCAAAACTTGAAAACAAAGAAGTTTAATAGATCAAAACCACCAAAATCCGAAAGTAACAAAACTCTAGATCTACAAGAAATAAAGCCTCAGAATGGAAAATAACAAGTTCTAATATGGTTTAGAATCATGAGGAGAAGCTAATGAAACCATCAAAAGAAGTTCTCTTGTGGAAGCAAGTTGCACTTGCCTATGGTGTTCTTGTTGGTGGAGAAGAGTAATGGTAGGGAAAGGAGAAGTAAATGAGAATTATGGAGGAGAGAGAGGGTTGGTGGGGATAATAAAGAGGGGGTTGTGGTGGAAATAAAGGGGAAGCATAGGCTAAGGTGTTCCACCCTTGGCCCATGATGACCCAAGCATTGGGCCGGCCGAACCAAGCCAAACCAAACCGAGAGTAAACAAGCCAATCCAAACCAAGGAGATATGTAAATACAAGATAAAATACGTATACGTATTCCAAATACGTAATACGAACAACAGGCATTACAACTCTACCCACCTTAAAAGAATTCCGTCCTCGGAATTTATTTAAGAGGCTAGAGGGACAAGAACAAGCTACACTATTTACAGGCAATTATACTAGGCAATC
Source organism: Iris pallida (assembly GCA_029216955.1). Lineage (NCBI taxonomy): Eukaryota > Viridiplantae > Streptophyta > Magnoliopsida > Asparagales > Iridaceae > Iris > Iris pallida. Next base: position 2,436,393 of record JANAVB010035018.1, read on the forward strand.
AATCAATCATGCAAGCAAGGAATTGATGGCATGAGGCATAAGAAAGACATTATACCTCACGAGTCAAACAAATCGGGATATCGTGATCGGATATCATCCTCACGCTCCCACGTTGACTCCCCCAAAGAGTGATGACCCCAAGCAACTCGGACTAACTTGATAGTCTTGTTCTTGAGGATCTTCTCTCTTCGATCCAATATAGACACGGGCCTCTCCTCATACGAAAGGTTGGTACCAACAACCAATTCCGAATGATCCAGGATGTGGCTCGGGTCCGGAATATACCGTCGTAATTGGGATACATGGAACACGTCATGCACCTCGCTTAGCGACGGCGGAAGAGCGAGACGATAGGACACATCTCCTACTCGCTCCAGAATGTCAAATGGCCCTATATACCTAGGACTAAGCTTTCCTCGTACGCCGAAGCGAATGACGCCACGGTTAGGCAAAATCCTCAGGAATACATGGTCACCGACCGAAAACTCGAGAGGGCGCCGATGAGAATCGGCCCAATGGCGCTGGCGATCTTGGGCAACTCGAAGGTGATCTCGGACTCTCCTGACCACCTCAACTGCCTGGGCAATCATTTCTGGACCAAGCATCTGCCTCTCTCTAATATCATCCCAGGCTAACGGGGATCTGCACTTCCTGCCATACAGCGCCTCGAACGGTGCCATCTGGATACTGGCCTGGAAACTATTGTTGTACGAGAATTCCACCAGGTGCAAGTGATCTTCCCATGAACCACCGAAGTCAAGTGTACAAGACCGTAATATGTCTTCAAGAGTCTGGATCGTGCGCTCCGACTGTCCATCTGTCAGCGGGTGATATGCTGAACTGAACTGGAGATGAGTCCCCAAACTCTCTTACAAGCTACGCCAAAAGTGCGACGTAAATCTTGAATCTCGGTCCGAGGTGATGCTGACTGGCACTCCGTGCAACCTGACAATCTGCCTGAGGTACATCTCTGCCAACTGAACCGTCGATTGACCAACTCTAAACGGGAGAAAGTGTGCTACCTTGGTAAGCCTATCCACAATGACCCAAATAGCATCTCTACTAGCTGGGGATCTAGGTAGTCTAGTCACAAAATCTATGGTCACATGCTCCCACTTCCATTCTGGAATCGGCAAGGGCTGAAGAAGTCCAGTCGGTCTCTGATGTTCGGCTTTAACTTGTTGGCAAACCAAACACCGAGAGATAAACCGAGCTATCTTCTGTTTCATGCCATTCCACCAGAAGTGCTGACAAATATCACGGTACATCTTCGTACTACCAGGATGGATGGAATACTGCGAACTGTGCGCTTCTGACATGATCTCCTGCCGGATATCTCCGCTGGGTACACAAAGACGCTTACCATGTCGAAGTGTACCATCCTCATGAATACATAACTCTGGTCTTCGTCCTGCTTCACACTCTGCTCTGAGTCGCTGAAGCTTGGAATCTACCGACTACGCCATCCGGATCCTCTCGACTATAGTGGACTGAACTTGCATGCTGGCCATCAACGCCACACTGGAAGGGGGAACAACTTCAATACCCATCTTCTGAAGATCTGCTAACAGCTCTGGTTGCGCTGTTAGGAAATAAGCTCCGGCTCTCCTGCTCAATGCATCTGCTACGACATTGGCCTTCCCAGGATGATACTGCAAGCTGACATCATAATCCACAAGAAGCTCCAGCCACCTCCTCTAACGCATGTTAAGATCCTTCTGGGTGAAAACATACTTCAGGCTCTTGTGGTCGGTAAAAATCTCCACCCTATCTCCGTACAAGTAGTGCCTCCACAACTTAAGTGCAAACACCACTGCAGCCAGCTCCAAGTCATGCATTGGGTAATTCCTCTCATGATCACGAAGTTGTCGTGACGCATAAGCTATTACCTTTCCATGCTGCATCAGAACACATCCTAAACCTCTACCTGAAGCATCACCATATATTGAAAATCCTCCGGTTCCATCTGGAAGCGTGAGAATAGGAGCTGTTATCAATCCTCGCTTCAACTGCTCAAAAGAACTCTGACACTCTGCTGTCCAAGCAAACTGTGCATCCTTGCGGGTCAACTGGGTCAATGGTGCTGAAATTCGAGCAAAATCTGAAACAAACCGCCGGTAGTAGCCAGCCAATCCGAGGAAACTGCAAACTTCTGCAACTGTGCTGGGCACTGGCCATGACTCAATAGCCACAATCTTCTGTGGATCCACTTCTACTCCTCCTCTGGTGATGATATGACCTAAGTACGAAATACGATCGAGCCAGAACTCGTATTTACTGAACTTGGCATATAACTGGTGCTCTCTGAGAGTCTGAAGAACCACACAAAGATGCTGCTCATGCTCCGCCTCCCTTTTGCTGTAGACCAGAATGTCATCCAAGAACACGATCACAAACTGATCCATGTAAGGCATGAAGATGCGATTCATGAGGTCCATAAATACTGCCGGCGCATTGGTTGCTCCAAAAGGCATAACAAGGAACTCCCAATGCCCATACCTCGATCTAAAAGCTGTCTTCGGGATGTCCTGCTCTCTGACTCTGATCTGATGATAACCTGAGCGCAAATCAATCTTCGAGAATACTGAAGCCCCCTTGAGTTGATCAAACAAGTCATCTATCCTCGGAAGAGGGTATCTGTTCTTGATTGTCACTGAGTTCAAGGTACGATAATCAATACATAACCTGGACGTACCATCCTTCTTTTTCACAAGAAGCATCGGGGCTCCCCAAGGCAATCCACTAGCATGAATGAATCCCTTGGTTCTGAGTTCTTCAATCATCTTGTACAATATCTCCAACTCTGACGGCGCCATCCTGTAGACTCTCTCTGACACTGGGGCTGTCCCGGGAATCAAGTCTATAGTGAACTCGATCTTCCGCTCCGGAGGCATACCTGGAAGTTCTTCTGGGAAAATATCTGGAAACTCCTCGACTATCCTGGGCAACTGAACTGCTGCTACTGCCAACCGTAATATCGGAGGAGAAGGCTCAACCTCGCCTCGAGAGAAAGAAAACTCTAGCTCTCCTGAAATGCTAAAAACAACCCTACCAATATGGCAGTCTATTCTAGCATACTGGTTCCTCAACCAATCCATCCCTAAGACCACATCATAATCGGCCATCGAGAATTCTATCAATCTAGCAGAGAATTCTCTACCGCTAACTACGATCCGACACGAGGAAAATACTCTATCTTCTCCCATAAGTCCGTTACCAGTAAGTATATTGAGCCTTACTGATAATGACTCGGGCTCCAATCCTACCCGTGTTGCGAATCGTGCAGACATAAAAGAATGCGATGAACCAGAATCAAATAAAGCTGAAGCTGGAAAGGAGTTGACGAGAATAGTACCTGCTACTACCTCTCCTGGTGCCAATCCTTCCTCTACGGTCATCACCATAGCCTGACCGTGCCCTCGGGGTGCTGGTCCCCTCTGCTGAAATTCTCGCTGTCTGCTCTGACTCTGGGCTTGGACTTGTGCATACTGCTGGGGGTTCTGCTGCTGGAACACTTGGGTCTGAGGCGACAAGGGCCTCGGCAATGGATACTGCTGCTGATGGACCGGAGCTGGTCCTCTCACCGAAGAGCTAGAAAGGTTGGACGAGGATGAACCACCCCTGTTCGGGCAGGATCCAGCCCTATGGTCTAGTGCTCCACAAGCCAGACACAATCCCTGTGCCCTGCAACATTCTGCCACCACATGGCCTGGCTTCCCACAATGAGAACAACCCACTGCGGAAGACTGCTTCTGCTTCTGCTGCTGCTGAGGGTGCGTCGGAGTGGAATGCTGAACCGACGTCACTGAGGCCGCTCGCCTCGGAACTTCAATAGTTAAGGCCCTGGCTGCCGGGGCTGGTGCTGAAGACTGATTCATCTGGCCGAGAGATCTCTTCCGACCTCCGGTCCTGTCCACAATCCTCTGGGAGGTATACTCATGCCTCCGGGCTGCTCTCAAGACTGCATCAAAAGTCTGATGCTCAAACTGCTCGACTGCCAACAAGATCTCCAGGTGAAGTCCCTGCTGGAATCGCTGGGCTCTATCATACTTGGTTGCCACCAAGGTGGGAGCAAACCGACTGAGTCTCGAAAACTCGGCCGCATATCCATCGACTGTCCTGCCTCCTTGCTTCAGATTGGTGAACCTGGTCTGTAGATCATACCGAGCCACGACATCGAAATACTTGGTCTGGAATCTCTCCCGGAATACTGCCCAAGCAATGGGGGCTGCTAATCCAACGGCCTGCGCTACCCACCAGCTGCGGGCAAGATCTAACAACTGCAGGCGCACAACGGCCACCTTCTCGTTCTCTGGAGTCCTGGCTGCTTCTAGAATCACTTCTGTGTCCTGAAGCCAAGCATCTGCCGCGATAGCATCTTCACTACCGTCGAAGAAGGGAGGGTTCAAGCGCTTGAAGCTGTTGGCCGTGCTGTTACCCTGATGACCTCCTCTGGTCAAAGCATCCGTCACTGCCTGGTGCAAGGCATCTCCACGACGATCTTGGGAAGCTATCAAGGTCCTGACGAGTCCTACTAAAGTGCCATCATCAGGCTCGGTAGGTTGAACTGGCTGGACTGGTGGCTCTCCGCCAGAAGGCACGACTCTGGAGGCTACTCCGGAATGCTGGGCTTGATCTCCAGGTTGCTGCTGGTCCGCGGGAGGTGCTCCGCCTTGCTGATCGGTAGGACCACGAACAATGCCGCTGAAGAAGACGACATAGGAAACAATAAGGAAGAACCAGGACAGAGCAACGATACAAGCATATAATCAGGATATGAATCCAGGAATTCAGAAGATACGAGCAGAGATCAAGGACGAATACAGATTGAGACATCTATTCGGTAAACCCTCACATATCTTGATTTACAAGACCTGCATGGGCCACCACTTAAACCATATCACGCCCCAGAACCAGAATACTGGAGAGCGGGGGCAGACATAGCCAGCTACGTATATGAAATGGAATCTATCTCGCTATACGGTCACGGCTGTCTAGATACATGAGGGTTTATCTACAAGCCAACAGTCTCTTAAGGTCATGAACAAGCCTAGTGTCTCAATCACAAGCAAGTAAGTAAATGTTACAAGATGTATGATCATTAAATATACAATAGTAAGGCGTCCCAAACATTACATATTCAGCTGATTATGAAGCTAGTCATTACAAAATGTTAGGACTAGCAAGAGTTTAGTCATACATGATCAACCCTAGGATCAGTTAATCATGTTACAGCCCGTAGGCAGACAGTAAGTAAGTGCAATCGAGCTAAACAGGTGCTCGTCGGCTAAATGCCTCAAAAGAACATTTTTACAATAGAGCGGGAGAGCCAAAAATAACCCACTCGTTGCCAGGGTTCCGTCTAGTGGCCACCATCTGGCTGGAAGGTCGGTAGATCCTCTGGAGCTACTCCGAAATCTGGCCACACAAAACCAGCTGGGTCAGACCCCAGAAAGAGCAAGTGCCACAAAGGAGGCTTCACTTAAAAACTAAAACCAGCAATCAGCACAGGAATATAAATATAAATAAAATAAGGACAGGAATAAAAGGAAACATATCAGGATGATATACGACGAGATAACCATAGAACTATTCAGATAGCCGGGTTACAACCCGTAAACCAAACAAGGACCGGGGTTGTAACCCTTCGTCTGAACGGAGCTTGGTTTCTCACCATTTATCGGTAAAATAAATACAAGCATTCTGGTCATTCAATAGTCTGGAACAGGGTCAGGGCAAGACTAGACTGGTTAGACTCCATCCAATCATTTTACGGCCAAGCAAGAACTACGGCTTAATACTTTAACTAACTAGGGTTATCACAAGCCTAATTACTAATAAGATGCAGTGAGATTATTCCACAGCCACAAGCCCTGCAGACCATCCAGGTTCCCCAGGTTAAAAGATTAGAGTTAAATTCAGGTGGGTACATCGTCCAGGAAACGAATGTACCCTTATGTAGCTTGAAGGGTGCAACACATGACAGTGTGCTGGAAATGTGCCCTACTCGACGGCAGGCTACAGATCCCAAGGCGTGCCCAGGTAACGGGATTGCCTGTAGCTGGGAAATCTCTTCATGACTAATGTGTTAATCTAGTTATTAACCTTAGTCCATTTCAATAGGTACTCCTGACCGTGGTACTCAGGAGCTCCCTCCCTAGACATGATGCAAGACAGGACTGGTTTATTTGTACAAGCACAATCGCCCACGGTGCCTATGTTATTATACAGGTCATGTCATGTCAGGTAGCCGTCGCAACAGCTTATCAAGATATAACATGTCAGGTTTATCATGTCAAGTGTACTTGTCAGGAGTGCGCCACGACGGGCCACTATCAGGTCATGTCAGGTCATTATGTCAGGAGTGCACCACTACGGGTCACTATCGTGTCATGCTCAGGTATCATTTCCAAACATATTAAACAAATCCATGATTATCAAGTTCATGACAAAAGGCGTAAGGATATAAAATGGACGTAAAATATCTAATAAAATATCAATATACAGGGCTATAGAAGATCCAGGATAAGGAAAATAAAACAAACTGACAAGCTAATATAAGATCAAGTCTGCCAAAGGCCATACGCTCAGGTAAGCATACGCTCCCAAAAGGCAGCATATGGGGGGGGTCACAAGCTCTCGGGTTGAACCAGGGTGACAAGATAGGCAAGCGTACGCTCAAGCCAGCATACCAAAGGGTCCATACACTTCCAATGGGAAGCGTACGCAAGGGTCAGCGTACACAAAGGCACGCTCGAACTACAGGTCAGCGTACGCTCAAGCTAGCGTACGCTCAAGTCAGCGCATGCTTGAGCTAGCGTACGAAAAGACATGCTGCCAACAGGCAGCGTATCAAGGTGAGCGTACGCTCGCTAAAGAGCAGCGTACGAAGGCTAGCGTACGCTCGCTAAAGAGCTGCGTACGAAGGCTAGCGTACGCTCGCTAAAGAGCAGCGTACGACTCAGCGGCATAAGCTAAAAAGCTAGCTCACTGTTCACTGTCTTCTCCAAATGGCAAGAACAGCAAGAACTCTAAAGTTGAATCTAAGCTTCCATTGTCCATATCTTGGTCAAAACAAGTCCGAATCCAACTTTCCAAAGGTCAAAATTGGGTAGAATGAAATGCTCTACAACATGGAACCATCAAAACTTGAAAACAAAGAAGTTTAATAGATCAAAACCACCTAAATCTGAAAGTAACAAAACTCTAGATCTATAAGAAATAAAGCCTCAGAATGGAAAATGACAAGTTCGAATGTGGTTTAGAATCATGAGGAGAAGCTAATGAAACCATCAAAAGAAGTTCTCTTGTGGAAGCAAGTTGCACTTGCCTATGGTGTTCTTGGTTGGTGGAGAAGAGTAATGGTAGGGGAAGGAGAAGTAAATGAGAATTATGGAGGAGAGATAGGGTTGGTGGGGATAATAAAGAGGGGGGGTTGTGGTGGAAATGAAGGGGAAGCATAGGCTAAGGTGTTCCACCCTTGGCCCATGATGACCCAAGCATTGGGCCGGCCGAACCAAGCCAACCCAAACCGAGAGTAAACAAGCCAATCCAAACCAAGGAGATATATAAATACAAGATAAAATACGTATACGTATTCCAAATACGTAATACGAACAACAGGCATTACACTTAGGTTGTGCCGAAACATTGACGGGCGCAAGTTGCGCAGAGGCAGAAACAAGTACTGGTTGCGCTAAGGAAGAGAGGTCTGAAGAGCGCTTTCCCTTGGTTTGGACAGCAGTGTGTCAAGACCGAGTCTCCTTCAATTTTAGAATCGAAGAAGTAGAGGGATTAGCCAAAAGGCTGTTTCCCTTAGGTTGCGCCGAAGCATTGACGGGCGCAAGTTGCGCAGAGGCAGGAGATTGCACCACGGAGGACTTAGGAGTCCAGACAGAGCGCATCTTGCTCTTAACGGTGGTAGTAGTGCGCTTGGCACCCCCAGCATTGATCATAGTCTCGTAGGCTGTCTGCTCAACTTTAATGACCAGGATCTTCTGCGTCTTGCCGATTGACGCGGTATCACATTAAGTTGTCACTTTCTCGTCGGAAGAGAAAGTCGCCCCCAACAGAGTTGCCATTTTGTTTACAAAGAACAAAAAGTTTTATTACAAACTAAGAAAAAGAGTACAGGAGTACAATTGATATCTGGAGAAGTACAACTATAGGAATCTTATCAGAAGATGACCACTTTATCCCTTGGACAATGTGATATCGAAGACATGAGCCTCTGGAGAATGCAACAGCACTTTTGTAGAAGATTATGATCACTATTGATGATTTGTGAATGATTTGAAACTCTATTTATAGAGTTCATGAAATAACCATTTAGAAGTTATTCTGGATTGTGCACGCTTCAGATTGCGTACCTCTTGTTCACTTATACGAATGGTTACACTAACTGCTGTAGATACGTGGTATCATTTGATCGAGGTACGCATTGTCGTGAGCAGTATAGTGGACACGATCTGCGAAGTTAGTGGCTTGCGTGCCACGTCACTCTTTTCTGAATAACATTTGATCACTTTGTGTGGGCTTTATCGGGTTGTGCGAGGGCGCAATATAACAACCTGCACGAGCAGTTTTGCACCAACTGCTGTTGACACGTGGCATCGTTTAATTGAGATGCACATGGTCGTGGGCAGTGTAGTGGACACGCTCGACGAAGTTGATAGCTTGTATGCCACGTCACCCTATTTCAAACTAAGAGTTTATCAAGGGGAGCCAATTCGTCAGGCTGCACATAGGCACAACTTAACGATTAGCGCCTTTTGACTAGGTCTTGTGCTGATTAATCCCTGTGCCAAATAGTGACTTACGCCAACCAGCTGTCAGCATTAATTACATGCTGACAAAGTCTTCTCGAGCGTCGCGTTGCGCGAGATTAGAAGGGATTTTCCTTAATCTTTGTGCTGTCAGTTGTCTGATAATGATGACACCGTTACAGCTTCTCGAGGAAGTACGCCACGTGGTTCTCCGTGCACCCTGACTCCAGCGTAACCTGACGTTGGCGCAGTCTGATATTGTGCAACTTGGCAATCCGGTGCAACTTAATATTTAGGCGCCATTGAATGTTTGAGCACTTTAATAGGTGGCGCATCTTAATTTTTTGGCTCTACATTTACATTATAGTTCGATCTCTTTTACTACATGTACTTTCTTTCAGCGTTTCATGTATTTTATTCTATTGTATGCTTTATATTCCTGTCTTGATATGAACTGTTGAGATTATGTGCTCGTTCCTGTCTTGACTGGACCTATTAAAAATATTACAGAGGATGACGAGGACCTTTGCCCTACCTATTATGGAGCTGCCATAGATGGCACCTGCGACTTGTACCTTCAGCAGGATCCATCAGTAGTAGTGGATGTCACCCTATAGTTTAGGCTAGTTAGCTTAGACTTCTATCTTATTTTGATGTCTTGTCTCATTTGGTTATATTTATGTTATATTTGGGATCTTGTTGTTATTCTGGATTTTGTGGAGATGTTATCTTAGATACTTAGACTTCTTCTTCCGTTGTATTTTTTTGGCGACTTTCATATCTATCTATCTCATCGTATTTATACCTTAGCTGTGATTGAGTTGTACATTCCTATATTGTACTCCATTCGGAGTGTATATACTGTACAGGTACCTTATAATTTCTAGATGTATGTGACTTAGGACATTGTTCTACCGCCGATACTGCGGTGTAGACTGGACGTACCCACTTCTCGTGTCCCTACACTGGGTGCGGGTCGTGACAACCCGAGCATCTGGAGTATCTATCGAGCGTTCTGTGGACAACTTCCACCGAACCGACGTCTCCGGAGGAGAAGATGAGGATGTCATAGGCGAAGGAGAGATGAGTGATTAAAGGGCAACCGGTGGTGGTGTAGAAGTGGTGGTATCCGGGCATGTTCGACATAAAGTTGAGGTTTCTACTAAGCGCCTCGGCTGCGATAATGAAGATGGTGGAGGATAGAGGGTCTCCTTACCTAACTCCGTGACTAGATTTGAAGAAACCCTCTGCTTGCCCGTTGATGACCGTGGAGAACCACGAGTCGTTGATGGATCAGAAGATGAAGTCGATCCAAGACTCAGAGAAGCCGAAAGCCCGGAGCACCCAGACCAAGAATTGTCAGTCTAGGCGGTCGTAGGCTTTCTCCATGTCAAGTTTGATAGCGGTGTTCCTGTCCCTGGACAGGAATTTCATGCAAGTGATCATTTCTTGAGCAATGAGGATGTTGTCGGTGATGTTCCGCCCGAAAACAAATCTGCTCTGGTCCTCGAAGATGATCTTGGGTATGAGAGTGGACATTCGGCTAGCAATGATCTTAGATATAATTTTATTGGTGAAGGTGCATAAGTTGATTGGGTGAAAGTCTTTGAAGGTCTCCGGGTTTTCTTTTCTGGGGATTAGTATCAAGTTGGCACTGGAGATAGATTTGGGGTACTTTGCCCCCCCCCGAAAGAAGGCGAGAGCGGCCTCATGGAAGTCGTGTTCTATGATATCCCAGCAGGATCGGAAGAAGACGCCGGAGAAACCATCAGGCCCGGGAGCGCTGTGTTCGTCGAGTGCCCAGACTGCGGTCTTGACTTCTTCCGCGGAAGGGGGGTTAGAAGCAGTTCGTTCTCTCGATCATTGATCTAATGGGGATCTTGGCCAGAAAACAACGTCCTCGACGACGACTTCTTTGGTGAATAAGTTGGAGTAGAATTTCACCGCGGTCGCTTGGATGTCTCGATGATCTTTGAGGACAATATCGTTTTTGTCGGTGATTTGGTACAGATGTAACTGTTGTCTGCGACTGTTGACGCATGAATGGAAGAAGCGGGAATTCTTGTCTCCTTCGATGTCTTAAGTCAGTCTAGCTTTCTGCTTCCAGAATTTGGTCTCCACCTTCAGTCGGGATTTGGGGAATGATCGGGTGAGGTTGAGTGCCGCCCTGGACTCCGGCTTTCGGTCAGTGGCATAGAGGACTTTGGCACGGGTGACGTTGTCTTCTGCCTCATGGATAGCCTAGAAGATGTTGCCGAAGGCTTGCTTGCTCCATGACGATAGGGCTCTCCTAGTCTCTTTTAGTTTGTCCGCCACACGGGTGAGGGGGTCGGGGTCATCGGTGGATCGCTAGGCGCAGGCTACGATGTTTCGAAATTGAGGGTGATGTTGCCAGAAGTCGAGGAATATGAAGGCTTTCTTGATGTAGTTAGTGTTGATGTTAACCTCAGTCAGTAGGGGTAATAATCTGATTCGGTGGTATTCAGGTGGGAGAGGTTGTAGATAAGACCAATGTCAGACCACTGATTGTTGACCTGGGTACGGTCCAGATGGGAGTATTGTCGGCGCTCGCCTTTCTGCATGTTGCACCAGGTGAAAGCGTTACCAGAGAAAGGTAGGGGTGATAAGTGGGCGTTGAAGATAAAGGTGTTAAAGTCGTTCATGGCCGACTGGAGGGGGCGGTCGACCCCTAGATTTCTCGTGTCTGCACGTGATCGTGTTGAAATCACCTACGCATATCCACGGAAGATTGATGAGTTGATGATGGGTGTCTAACAAAGTGTCCCAAAGGAACCTACGGTCAGGGATATCACAGCAACCGTGGACGACGAAAAGTAGGCAGTGGGAGATGAGAGTGGAGTGTTCGACCCAACAAGAGAGAGCCTGACTTGAGTCATAGATAGTTCCAAACTGGATTCCGACAGCAAAAAGGATCCAGATATTATTGTACCCGGCAATACCGGATGGGAAGCCCAGCTGGAGCTCGATGGATTTGAGTCTTTTTTGAGGGATTTTGGGTTCGATAATAACCAATATGTCTTTCTGGTGGTCTTTTATGAGGCTTTTGATTCTTTTCAGTGTTGGTTTATTGGCCAGCCCTCTCACATTCCACGTGAGGATGTTAATCATTGGGAAGGGGACGGGAGAAGGGAGGGTTGTTGAGTTTTATGGCTGTCCGTGTGGTCATGATCGAAGGCTCTTGGTTGGATTTCTTTTTCTTATGGTGGGGTTTTTTAAGGGCTATTCTAGTCGTAACGGTGTGGTCGTCGCCGCAGCTGTCGGCCTCTGAGCTGAAGATCCTGTGGCTTCCGAAGGGATAGATACCACCTCTTTCTCTATGTCTGCTAGAGTGCAAAGGGGGTTGAGGGGGTCCACGAATCATGTTTCCTTGGCTTGCTCGAGTTTGTCGACCACTGTTGGGCCGAAGATGGCCATGTGGTCAATGATGGGGCTGCTCGGAGCGGAGGGAGAGGCGGCTACCTGTGATGGGGTTTTCGAAGACTGTTGGGGCTTTCGTTCGCTTTCGGAGGGGTCGGCAACGAAAGACGGGTTGGTAGCGCTCTTCTCGCACTCCTGGGAGGGGGGATCACCAGGTTGTTTTCAAGTAGGAGATTTAACAGGGTGTCAAATTAGATATTGAGGAGAATAACTAAAGGCTTTTAGGGGACCAAAGCCATGCTCTGCCACAGTCGCTCGTCGGGTCTGGAAGGGGCATCTTTGTCTTCAAAATGGGTGTGAGAGTTTGGGAGGGAAGGATTGGGGTTTGGGGGCGGATTGGTTTACTTTCGATAGTTGCGGTTTTTGGAAGCTTTTTTCTTGAGTTCCGAATGTGCTCGGAAATAGAACTGTGTGGTGTGACCTCTTATCTGATAGTGCTTGCAGAAAATGATATTGTTGTCATACACTAGCGTCTGGGAGGACGTCCTTCCCCTGAGCTCTAGCTGAATCTGGACGGGTGGGTCTGTGGATAGATCAAGTTCTACGCAGATCTTTGCGTAGTTGTCCTTGGATAGGTTGCAGGTTTCTTCAGCGATAGCAACAAGCGTCCCGAATGTGCTGGCTATCCTCTTGAGTGCTGCCGGGGCAAAACAAACGAGGGGGAGATTGGAAAGTGTGATCCAAGCAGAGATGATCGACGAGTCGACATTGGAGTTGAAGCTGGGGGACCATTTGACGATTTTGACGCCTTGGCCATCTATGCTGGAAGTGCCTTTTGCCCAGACTTTAGTGAAGTCCGAGTCGGTCGAAAGGTGAAAGTACATGTGCTTAGGGTCGAAAGGCATGATCTTATAAACAGAGGAGAGACCCCAGCCTGCGATGGCTTCTTGCACTTGGCGATCTTCGGACATCCCGAGGAGAAATTAAGCACGAGAGTCTTTGCGAAGGTGGAGGATAGGTAGGAGATCTTATCTTCGGAGAAAGAAACCCGTAAAGGCAGGGCATCGCTAGCAGTCGGTAGCACGATGTCAGGAAAAACGATGTCCTTAGCCGGGAGGGGACGGGCAGCCCCCATGTCCGGGCGCAGTATCTCAGCGAAGGTAGTGCCTGTGGGGTGGCGTCACCGCGAGCGAAGGCTGGAAGGGGGTGTGTTGACCCAGCTGCGAGGGTGGATGGGAGAGGGTGGGGAAGGTGTGTGAGGGAGATGCCAGCGAGCCGCACGCCGAGGACGACGGGATCGATCGCTGGGTGGTTGCGGAGGCACGAAAGGTGCCGAGCAACTGGCCCCGATTCCAACGGCTGCCAACGGCCGGAGGTCGCCAAGGGTGGAAGAAGGGGATCCCACTGGGAGACCAAGAGTGCATGCGCTAGCCGAAGAGGGCGCATAGCTTAGTAGGGGCGCATAGCTTAGTAGGGGGCACATAGCAGCTCGCGGTAGACGCGTGACCCGTGATGGACGTCTCCCGAGGCTGGCCGAAGAGGGAGGGTGGGCGCATAAGCCAGGAGCGCCCGAGGGGGTTCCTGCAGGAGGGGTGCGCGCATAGTCTATAAATAGTGGCAAGGGAGTCTGGCATGGGCGCATAGCCCCCCGAGGCACCCGAAGGCTCATAGCCGGGGAGGGGGGTCGAATCTGCCAGAGGGTGCCAGGCCTGTAGTGGGCGAATAACTCGGGGGTGTTTGGCCGACCAAGGGCTAGAAAGCGGCAGTAGGCGCATGGCAGGCTGGAGGCGCATAGCCCGGTTGCTTGGATCCGACATCGGGCGCATGGCCGACAAGTGGCACAAGGTTGACCGGGGGGCTTGGAACCGACATCGGGCGCATGGCTGACCAGTGGCACGGAACCGGTGGAGGGCACATGGCCGGTGGATGGCTAATGGCCAGGAAGGGGAGCTCGGCCAACAGTAGGCGAATGGCCACCCGTGAGAAAAGTGGGCACATAGTGGTCTACCCCGTCCACTGTTACCACAGAGGGAAATTTGAAATTCGAATTCGAATTCGAATTTGAAAAGCGGGAGAAGGCCGAGCCTAGCTCTCCAGTTGTCCATTCGAGTGAACCAGCCAGGGGGGAACGGCTGGGGATACCGTCGCTCGAGGCCACCCGAGGGGTGGTGCGATGCCGGAGGGGCGACGGATTCCTGTCGGGGTCGTCTGCCAGCGCGGGTCGGCGGTTGGAAAAAGACGGGGGAGCCGTACAGGAGGACGTTGCCAGGGGTGGCCACCGGAGGCAGGGAGTAGGCGGGAGAGGCAAGCCGGGATAGGAGGCCAGGGGTGGCCACCGGAGCTTGGAGGCCACCCCAACGGTGGTGACGCCGACCAGAGGAAGCTGTTCGGTCGTCCAAGATGGGGAAGGGCGCGAGGCGCCTAGTCCTCTCGAGCACGAGGCTACTGGAGGAGCGCGGAGGACGAAAGGGACGGCCGGGCGACACCGGGTGGCGAGGGTGTGCGGCAGACGGCGGGCGGCCGTGGCTGCGCGGAACCGGCGCCTAGAACGATGGGGGAGGGGGATCATTCGGCCATTGAAGGAGCTGGAAAGGGATATATATATATATATATATATATATATATATATATATATATATATATATATAGTCCCCGAGGCCGTAGCCCGTTGGGAACTGCGAGGCATCCCGGCGCAGTGGCGCGGGTTCGAGCCTCCATGCTCTATTAAGAAGTGGACACCAATATATATATATATATATATATATATATATATATATATATATATATATATATATATATATACAAGAAATGTCTTCCCTCCAGCCCGATCCCGATCCCTCCCCCCCTCTTCCCCTCCTGGCCCCCTCCGTCGTCCGCCGCTCCCTTCCCCCACCCCCTAGCCAGTCAGCTCCTCCGTCCTCCCATGCGGCCCTACGCTGATGACGCGGTCGGAGTCGACGCATTTCTCCATATCCCGTCGCTCTTTCACTTTTAGGCGGACCAGGTCCCGCGGCGGGCAGCCTCCCTCGTCAGTCCGTGAGGACCCAGGTCGGCTGGTCCTGCCTCAGTTTTCTTTGCCTGCCTCCCGCTCCTCCCTCCCCTCTATTCTGGGGACGCCTTCCCCTCGGATTTTATGCACGTTGACAGCAGCTTTGCTCGCCGACGTTGGACGTTCTCCTCCGGTCGCCTTCTCGTCGCGTCCGACTGCCTCAGCTGAGCCGCAAACCTCCTACTCGGAGTCGGCAGACGTTTTGACTATCGGCCAGGCCGCCTCGGGATGCGGAGGAGGACAGCCGCTCCTTGTCTCGGATGGTACCCCCGGACAGCTGTCCCTAGCATCATCCCCCTCCCCCTTCGGCTTCCCTCCATCCCCCTCCTGCTCGTCCCTCCCGTCCATGGTCGCAGGAACAGATAGACATGGTCGGCCGGTCCTCGGCGCAGCTCCAGTGGGCCCTCACCGCGTTAGCTGCGCCTCTGCAGTGGCCTCCTACCCCCTACCCCGGCGTTGGATGGCTTGCTCCGACGTCCGCTGAGGACTCGGTTTCCCCACCGGAGGATGGTACGACGCAGTCACGGTGGGCACCCACTTTGTCGCTTTGGGAGCCGGCGTTAGCCCCGCCGCTGCGGTGGCCTCCTCCCCCCAACCCCGACGTTGATCGACCAGCCATGGCGTCCTATGTGGGCCAGGCCTCGGTTCCTTCCCCCGATGGGGTGCATGGAGTCGCAGGCCACGTCCCATCACACCTCGTTTCCAGCGTCAGGCTGCAACCTCGTAGGGCGTGCTCCTCGTAAACCGAGCGTTAACGCTAACGATTCAGCTTCCTTGGTTTTCCCGCTCTATGCTGGAATCCATGCCTCCTCCTCTAGGCAACTTGGGGGTCCCCAACTCTACGCGGGACGCCCAGTTCCCCCCTTTACGCGGACTGTGGGTCCTCCCTTGTTGCAGTCCTTCAAGCCCTTCCCTCTACGCGGGTGACTCAGCTCCTTGCGGACCCCGCTATCCACGTGGGTTCCCCTCCACCAGTCCCCCTACACAGATGTTGCCGTGTTTATTGGGCCCCACTCTTCCCGCCTCCCCCTCTACGTGGGTGTCCTCGCTTCTCGCGGGACCCCGGTCGCTCCCCATTTGTGCGCCATACGATACCCTCTCGGGGCCCCCCTTGCTGGGTCAGGCCCTGATTCCCAGGCGGTCGCCTGCGAGGACTTCTCCCTCCACAGGCCTTTGCCTGCTCGGGTCCCACCTTAGCGCAAGCCATTTTTCCTCCGGCAGTTATCGGTACGGTCATATACGCCGAGGGACCCTCCTTTCATGTCGCCTTCATGCGGTGCTAATTCGATCACCCTGGCGCTTCCCCATCCCCTCTAGGCCCAGGCTGTCTTCTCCCAACCCCCCAGGCCCAGGCCGTCTTCCTCCAATCCCTGGAGCCTGCCATTTTAGCTGCGTCTCCCCTTTCTGGCATGGGTCTTGCGGCACCGGTGTCCGCCGTCCCTTTGGGCGCTGAGGCTGGATCTCCTGGCGGCCCCCCTGCACCCACGGGAGCCCCCACCATGGGATATGGACCGCCAACCCTCTCTGCACCAGGCTCTTCGGCTTTCGGAGCCCTACCTAGCGCTCCCTCTTTCGCGAATGTTCTTAGGCCGGATCGCGGTCAGCTCGCCCCCACTCCGGTCGCGGAAGTGGATCTGCCGGACGTCACTCTGGCGCCACCTCCGCATGGATACCCCATCCGAGTCCCCTTCTCCAACGCGAAGATCCGTTCTCTATCCTCCCCCTTCAACAGGACTTTGGTCCTTAAGTTCGGATCCGGATGCCCTAAAATCTCAATCGTTAGGGAGGCTATCACCGGTTGGGGCCTCTCGACGACATACCAGATAGCCCTTCTCGACCCCAAACACCTATTTCTACACCTAACCTCCGACCAGGACTACAGCAGAATGTCGACGACGAAAACGACCAAAATTGACACATAGATCGTCAAAATTGTCAAATGGTCCCCGAATTTCAACCTGAAAATCGATTCGACCATCATCACCTCCTGGATCACCCTGTCCAATCTTCCCCTGGTGTGCTTTCCAGCAGCAGCCCTCAAGCGGATCGCCAGCTCTTTCGGGTCCCTCGTGGCCATCGCTGAAGAAACACGAAACCTCTCAAAATGTAACTACACAAAGATCTACGTAGAGTTGGACCTCGCAAAAGAGCCACCCAAATTGATAGAGATAGAACTCGGAGATCAGACATTTAGTCAATCGCTGGTATACGACAACAGCATAATCTTCTGCCAACACTGTCAGATGAGCGGCAATTCTTTGTAGCACTGCTTCCGCGCCCACCCCGAACTCAAGAAACCCGATCCCAGGAAAATGCACGAGTCTGTAGGATATGGTTGCTTTATTCCCAGTCTTTGTAGGCCATACTTCTGCTTGAAGGCCTTAAACTGAGTGTGTAAGAGTTTTACAGCTTCTTTAGCATCCCCTGGTGTTTAGGAATTGGTAGGCTGGTTAGAAGTGTTAGGAGGAAGAACAATATGGTAATTACCACCCCCAGCACTAGACTGACTTGGATCAGCTTAAATTGGCACAGAAGCAACCTGAGGGGCTGGTACCCCCAGACTAACAGGTACAGAATATGCTATAAGCTTAGGATTTGTAGCAGGATTACAATCGAAGGTACTGTATGTTGAGCCACCATTACGGTGTGCATGCTTGCAACCATTTCTGCCATGGTTTTTAATTTGTCTTCTAATACAACAATTCATTGCTCTTGGCTGGTTGACGTAGAAGCATCATGATCTTCCGTAATGGTATATGCCGTCACTTCTCTTGCAGCTGTTGATGAGATAGTTTGTTCAGAACTTTTACTATCTGCATCAAACTCCAAAAGAGAGTCCTCTCCCACATGGGTGATACGGAGATCTTCTTGATTAAAGACACCTTGGTTTAAATGTCGATTTCTTGATCTAGTGTATTGAAAGACACCTTCACTGGAAGCATGGATCCGATCTAAGTATTGCTGACTGGGATTACAGGACGTATTACGTCTTGGACGTTTTCTACCCAGTGCCTTGAGAAGTCATGTTAACAGTAGCATATAATAGCTCATCTTCGTCTTCTATTATATGTTCAGGAGTTGAAGCATAGTTCAGACGATCGAAGACAGATCGTCAAGCCGATTGGCAACAACAGTTGATGACAACTTCATGTAGGCAGTGGCAATTTGAAGCACAATTTGGAGGTGAGGAAAACATTCCCGTAGACTTCCGCCTTTGTGTAAGACGTTGCCGGAGATCAGTTACAACCATAGGACTGTAGAAGCATGGAAAAGAATAAAGAAAGACCTATGCGGCTCCAACAGAAGGATCCCCATGCGGCTCAGGATCCCCATGCGGCTCAGAAGTCCATGCAGCTCAGGGGTCCATGCGACTCGGATAGATCCATGCGGCTCAGAAAGAAGCCACGTGGCCTTCAAACAGTTCTTCTCTACATGCGGCTGCATTTAATGCCCTAACGACTGCTCTGACAAAAACAACAGCCATGACAGCTCTAACATAAAGACGCAATAATGACTGACATGATGGCGTGTTCATGGAAAAGAGGAGAAAAATCTCCTTACGGTTGGTAAAATCTACCAAGTCCCGAGGCCACTCCATGCGGCTGCCCATTTTCATGCGGCTGACTATCCCTATGCGGCTGCCCATCTACATACGGCTGACTATCCCTATGCGGCTGCCTATCTGTATGCACTGCCTATCCCCATGCGGCTGCCCATCTGTATACGGCTGTCTATCCCCATGCGGCTGCCCCTCTACATGCGGCTGCCTATTTCCATGCGGCTGCCCATCCCCATGCGGCTGCATGTTTCATGCGGCTGAGAGGACCCCCATATGCGGCTCAGCCAGAATGATCCAATTGAGACACGTGGCGCTCTTTGCTACAATTGAGACACGTGGCAGTCTTATCTTCCCCGGAATTATGGGTGCTGACAAATCCTAACAAAATCAGATTTATTGCGATCGTCATAATGGCCCAGATCAAATCAAATCAAGCAAATTGGATACGTGGTAGGCTATCACAAATCACGGAGATTCATGGAAATTAATATTTATTGCCCACAGAGATTTGATGCAATCTACATTAATTACCTAGATTTGTTATAATCAGAATGAAGGGCTCGGATTAATTGATCCTTAACCGCCGACTTATCAAGGAGCAATCATTGTAAACCCTAATGATCGTATCCCACTTCTATAAATAGCGAGGTGTCATTCCCTTGCAAAGAGGAGGATTTTCTAGAGCATTAGAGCACCGGAGGAGAGCAGAGAAAAAGAGAGAGAGAGCACTACAGAGACATCCAGAGATCCAGCAACTGAAGGCGCAAGGGAGTCTCCCCACACATCGAAGAGCATTTCTTCACCGGAGCCAAGGCTGCATCCGATCGTCCAAGGAGTAAGTCAGAGCTGCCATCGCTTTCCCGAGCCTCTACCGTCACCCCCCAGAATCTAAAATAAATAATTGTACTTAGATTGCAATACCTAGGTTTTCGTCCCTAGGATTTCTTTGTACAAGCGAGTTTGTATTGTGAAGTAAAAGTCCAGTCCTCCGATATAATTGTTCTGTTCTTTTATAATTCATGGCAAACACGATGGCGACTCTGCTGGGGACAAACTTCTCCATGGCTGACGAGTTGGTGATACAATCAGATGCAGCCAAACTTGGCTCCACACAACAGAAGATGGTCATCCGCTTCGACTAACAGGCGTTTGAAGAAATGCTCTCCGACGGGAGCGCTGGCCCGGTCCAGAAGCGAACCCGCACGAAGAAAGCTCGCAGGGAGTGGAGGCTAAAATCATTTACTCCTCCCCAAGCTCTGGACGGAGTACTCTCTGCTGCCCGAGACGACGAAGGCAAGTCTCTTGCGGCTCCACTTCAAACCATAGAGGACTCTGCTGTCCCCAAGTTCGACAGAGGAAAGCACTACGATGCTGGACTTGCAGGGGCAAAGAGTGATTCTATAAGCTCCAGGAAGAAGCCGAACAAAGGCACTAGCCGTAGGCTGAAGACTCATGCGGCCGAGATTGCCAGCCGCATGCATGATGTCCATGCGGACGAAACTGCCAGCCGAATGCATAACACTCATGCGGCTAAGATTTTAAGCCGCATGGAGAAGACTTATGCGGTCGAGACTTCCAGCCGCATAAAAAAAACCCATGCGGCTACGATTGCCAGCCGTATGAAGACTGTTGATTCCAGCCGCGTACCGTCTGCTCCACGCGGCTCAGTCTTCGATCGCCTCTCCTATGGTCCTGATCTCTCAAGCTCCCGAGAAAACATGTCAGACTCTCTCCAGCACCACTTAGACTCTTCCTACTATGTGCCCTCACGTACTAGAGTGAAGAAGTCTAGGACAGCACGAGCTTGGCGAGCTCAGTCCGCTGTCCCGACCTCTGACCATCCAGGCGTTCCACATACTGTTATGCGGGCCTCTGATGGGAAGTTGTAAAGAACCACTCGAGTCTAGCCCCCGGTGGCAAACGGACAGAGTGGTTCCCAAAAGTCTCCCAAAATCCAGGGGTAAACATAGTCGTTCCGGACCCATCTGACTTGCGTGAGGCTATCCTCCACAAGTGCAAGGAAAGAGAAGAGACTTCGGTGTGCAAAGAATCCTCCCACGGATGTCACTGCACCCAAGTCATTGTCAACTGCTGTTGCAACAACACGACGGTACGAGAAGACCGACAGTCCGTCTTCCAAAGACTGCAACGACCATGTTTAGAGGATGAGGCACTTCCTGTCGTCTCCTGCAACTCTGCTCAGAAAATCTTCGCCGATGGGAGAGGGAAGAAGATAAACGTTTCCAGCCCGAAGATTTCAACCACTGTGACTAAGAAACTATCGTCTAAACGGTTGCCTACCACCGAAGTTTTCCAACGTACCCGTTCAAAGATGAAATCTGCTACAGTGGGAGATTCATCATCCATATCATGGGGGGTTGCTGGAGCTGGGGGTAGCACTCCTCCGAATATCTACGAAAATCCGATGTTCCAAGGAGATGAGCCGGGGGAAACAGCTCTTCCATTAGATGCAGCAGATCCCGACGTCCCCGAGTATGTCCACGACTCTCAAGACGAGGCAAACTTGGAAGCTGGGGGTACTATTCTTTCTGAGTCCAAACCGGAGATGAACATTCCTACATACCCCGATGACTTCTCGGTACAAGGGTATGATTCGGAAGGCACGTCATCCACCGTCCCTTCCACTTCTACTCATGTGAGAATGGCATTCATGACAAACGACAAACAAGATGGTCCCAGGGATCGCCAACGCATCGACACTCCGGAGGCCATACTACGTACTTTGGTCAAATCAGTGGACGAGATCAAAGCAGCCCTCCCTACTCTGCAAGGAGGGACGCCTGGCCAAACAAACTTGGGTCCCGCAGTCAATGCAGACTCGAACTCAGCGACACAAACCCGAGCAATAATCCTCCTGAAATGTCGGCTCCTACCTCTGCAGACAAAGCTAGGGAGGTAAGAAGAGAGGTCCAGGAGCTCCGAGCCATGTTCCACGACCAAAAAAATTGCCAAGACCTCAGGATACGACAACCGTATCCCGCTGCGTGGAGAGATGTTCCCTTCCCACCAAAGTATAAACCATTCCACATCAATTCATATGATGGGAAGACCTCCGTAAGTCGGTACATCACTTACTTCGAGGTCACCATCGACCATCTGCCCCATGACGATGCCATCCTTACACGATTATTCATCGGGGCATTGGAAGGGGTCGCCTCCGACTAGTACCGTAACCTGCCAGACAACTGCATCCACTCCTTCGCTAGCTTCAAGCGTATGTTCTTGGAGAGGTTCTACGAAGTAGGACAGGACATCACAATGTCCACCCACATGGATGTCGTTCAAGGGAAGAAAGAGCTGACGAGGAACTATATTGAGCGGTTCTGCCAAACCGCCATAAAGTTGCCGTCTGGTAATCCGGATTCCTCCTTAATTGAAATTTGCCAAAAGAGACTGCTCCCAACAATCAGCCTCTGGATGGGTGAAAGTCAATTCAAGGACTGGAAGACTTTCATCATCAGTGCCACTAGCGTCGAGGACAGGTTGAAGAAGGCTCACCAACTGGGATTGCACATCTCGGAGGGAGAGGACAAGGGCAAGCGCCCTAATACCAACAACAACAATGATGGTAACTCCTCCAATAATTGGGACAACAAGGACAAGCAGGCTATGGTGGCCGACACAGCCCAGAAGTCTGAGTCAAAATCGGCAGACAAGCAATAGCCGCAAATGACCTACTCCTTCGAAGACGGCTATGTCAAGCCCATCTTGGACATGCTCATACAAGGAGATAGAATTCAGCTCCCTCCACCAAGACGGGAACCTCAGCCGACAGAAATGGAGAACCCAAAGTACTGCCATTACTACCGCTACGTCCACCATGCTATAGACGACTGCTACCAACTAAAGCGATACATCCAACATCTTATCGATTCGAAGGCTCTGGCCATTGATTTCGAGGAGGTAACCGTGGCAGCCAACATGGTGTCCGTACAGTTTGGCAGCTTCCCTCCGACAGAGACTCAAAATGGCGTGATACCCATCCCTCGGGCGATAATAGAGATTGCTAATCTTCCACCTCCTCGAGATCAAGCTACTGGTCTAGTACCCCTTACCACGTCACGAGGGAAAGTCATGTGGGTCCATCCAGACTTGGTACCTGAAGTAACTCAGTCCGTACCACTCCACATTGGTAGGAAGAAGGGTAGAAAGGTCAGATCCTGTCGTACAATCGTGGCAGATGTCGAGGAAGCCGCAGCTGTCGTTACTCGGTCTGGTGCTCAATCCCAACCTACACCAGATAACTCGACTGAAGAACATCAGCCGGCCACTGCTGACACTCCGGGACCTTCTCAACCTCCGACGACCGACAAGCCTAGGCCGAAGGAGACTTGCTTTGACAAATCCCTCCGAAAAGAGGCACCTCATGGGCTGGAAATGTAGGAACGATATAGTAAAACGTAATACTCTAGAGGGGGGTGAATAGAGTTGGCAGCGGAATAATGCTAATTAAAAAAATGTTAGCAACACAATCACAGTATATAATCACAGTTGAAATAATATAAAGGCAGAGTTCAGAAAGCAAACGCAAAGACAGCGATGTATACTGGTATCCCTCTGTTGAGGACTAATCCAGTCGGTAGAACTCTTGCTACCAGTTGAATCCACTATAGGAAAAACCGTAAGTTTTCTTACGAAGTCCTTGCAACTTCTACAACGCGAGCTTTGATACGAAGAACTCGTCCAACTTCAAATGTGAAGAGGTATTCTTCAATCAAGCCTTCTGATTACAATCTCTCAGAAACTTCTAGACCGTACCGCACTGGCAAATCGACTAGAGGATTGTAACTGGCTTGGGATCTGAAATTGTAAGCTCTAGAAAACTCTTTGGAAGACAGAAAGCTTTAGATAGAGAGAAGATTGAAAGTGAATGAGTGAATTGAAATGATCGAAATCCTTCTCTATTTATAGGAGTTCCAAAGGGAGAACTCTGTCAGAATTCGGACAGAATTCGGGCAGAACTCTATGAGCAAATCTCGGTCAAATCCGCAACTGCAGGAGGACCAAGTTCCAGAGAATTCAAAAATCAAACGGCCACCAACCGAACTCTGGTCGAACTCTGGCCGAACTCTGGTCGAGTTCTGTCAGGGTTAGGTTAGGGTTTTAAAAATAGGTTTTGGTAATTTTTGAAAACCTTTTTGAAAACCTTTTTGAAAACCTTTTTGACAGGTCATTTTTAAAAACATTTTGAACTATTTTGGGGATAGCCTATTTGCCAGTACGACTCGGTGTACAACGTATTCCTAGACTCAAATAAAGTGAAAATTACATTGCATAGGAAATACAGACTCAAGTAGGCAAACAGATCTTCAGTCTTGAACGGAGTGAATATCCAATCTTGCTTATGTCCAAGAAGCTGAGATGTCCCAACTAGCTTCGTATATCCAGACAGAGTTTTGATCAATTATTAAAATCAGGTTGACCATATGACCAATGGGCCAACAATCTCCCCTATTTTGATAATTGACAAACTATGAATGATATAACATTAAGCTTGTTCAAAAAGAATCAAAACGTGAAATTGTTCATGTCCTGTATTTAACTCAAAAAAAATGTTAGATCTATAATTTTCTCCCCATTTGTCACTTAGCAAAATAATTGCACAAGAGAAGGCTCCCCCGCATTAAATGCAGAAGGCTCTCCTGCAATCAATGCATAAGTAACAAATAGTGAGAAAACATAACAAATAAGATAAAAAGAGTAAACATACATCATCACAGGCATGTAAAGTTTCAAAAACATAAAAGAAATCTCAGGCATGCTATTTCACAGGCAGTTTGTAATGAAGCAGCAGTATAAAGAGATAGTGCTAAACAAAATGCTGAAATAAACTGAGATGTCATAATTGAAACATCATAAACATGTCCATAAAGATAAAAAGTACTGAAATTAAACTACAAAGTACTAATAAGAACTAAAAAGTAATGATAAAAACTTGGAATGTCGGAGCACTTCCAAGTATACAATAGAATGTCACTAAATAATCAAATCACATCTCATAA
Organism: Iris pallida; assembly: GCA_029216955.1. Taxonomy (NCBI): domain Eukaryota; kingdom Viridiplantae; phylum Streptophyta; class Magnoliopsida; order Asparagales; family Iridaceae; genus Iris; species Iris pallida. Next base: position 2,461,167 of record JANAVB010035018.1, read on the forward strand.
TCACTATCCTCATCATCATTATCATCAGCAGCTCGGCCAGCATGACCGGAAGTACCAGCACCAGAAGTACCAGCGCCAGTAGGATGAGTAGGGGCGCCAGCATAGAACTCACCAACATAATCTCGAGGAGCACGATACCAATCATAGGCATTACCTGGCTGGAAGTAGGCATGGACAGCCTCATCCTCACAGCGGTAACCCGAAAAAGCTGGATCATGAGGGATGGAAGCAGCAGAATGACCAGTCTGGGCAAAACGTAGATCGGCCAAGGAGTTTGCCATCGCCTGATAACGAGTGATATTGTGGAACTCACGCTCGCGAGCCATGTCCGTCATCGAGACGTGCAAAGCTGATAAGTGCTGATGTATGCCCTCAAAAGTCATGGCATACGACTGATGTGGTGGAGGAGGTGCAGTAGGAGGAGCAGGAGGTGGAGCTGAAGCAGTCTGGCTGCGACGAGATAGCTGGAGAAACTTGGGCTCCGAGTCCTGAGTACAAGTCGATAGATCGATCTCGAATCGCTGAAAGATACGAGGGAGAATCATCGCGTAAGAGAGATTTCGATCTTTAGCACGACAACGTCCCATCATCTGAATGATAGTCTTAGGGGCGGAAAAAGGAATCCCCTTAAGAAGATGGTACCTGGCGGACAGCTCAAGCGAAGTCACATCATCCTTGGACGTGGATTTTGGAAGTAGAGTAGAGTAGATGATGCGATACAATTCGTAGTTAAACAAGTTCAGGTTGGTAGCCTTGAACTTTCCAGAACGTACTCTGTCAGGTGCACAGAGTTCCACTTTAAAACTCGTGAGTGTAGTGCCTTCGGGGAAATCGAATTCCGTGATGTCAACTAGCGGTTCACCTTCATTGGGAATACCAAGAATCTCTGCTAGGAGAACATCATTGAACTCAATGTCTATGCCTCCAACACGTGTGCTCACGTAAAAAGTGTTTACTACGAGATTGCAATAGAACAATCTAATGGCATTAGTAGCTATTGGGAAGCACAGTTTAACAAATAAGTGTAACCCTAATGCCTCAAACAAGTGACGATGATCGAAAAATACCGTCCATTTAACCGGAGCGCCGCCGCATATGGATCGGGTAGAAAAGTCACCGTACCATAATAAGGCTAGATCGAGGGTTTGGAAGAAGAACCCATCGAAAGCACCGTCGCTCTTTTGGATCGACGAAAACAGTGAATCCGTGTGAGGATTCGAAGACGACCCTTCCTCACTAGGAGTGGTCTTCGTCCTCTTAGACGGATTAAATCTAGGTGCCATTGAAATAAAAAGCACTAATTGAAAGGTGGAGAGAGAGGGAGTTATACCTCACGAAAATTAGATATGTTGTAGAGAATGATGATCTCCGCACGATTCCAAATTTTGGAAGGATTTCACCAAGTAGATTGGAAGCAATAGATTGGTGAAGAACTAGGGTTTGGAGGTCGGGGTCGGCTGCTGCTGCTGTTGTAATTAGTTTGGAAGCAATGAAAGAGAAGAAGCTCTCGGGTTCTGGATATATACACAGATACCTACAACCGAACTCGGGCCGAATTCGGTCAGAGCTCTGGCCGAATTCGCCTAGGGTTCTTCAAAGTTGATTTTTGTCACTTCTTTTTCATTGACTCGTTTCAAATATTTAATTCAAAGATTAGTTATTTTAGTCTTCAACTAACATAATTAATAATATTTTATGAATTAAATGTCATTACACAGTGACTATCTCAGATTAGCTGTAGGAGTACTGTCCCAGCTGGCGAAGGTTCACCGGGGAACTCTTAAATACCGCTTCGCTTCAACCGTAGTTGTGGTGACAGACAGACTCTTTATTAGCTTGTCTCTAATATAGTTTTACATTATGATATATAATCATAAAAATAAAATTAATTTATATTACTGACGTCCAAAATTCCTAATTCTCGACGTAAATAATTGAAGCGATCTTCCGCTAGAGGTTTAGTGAAGATGTCAGCTAATTGATTTTCAGTATCTATGTACACAAGGTTTATATCTCCATTTTGATGATGATATCTAAGAAAATGATGCCGAATCTCGATATGTTTAGTACGAGAGTGACATACAGGATTCTTAGTCAAATTAATAGTGCTCGTGTTATCACAGAAAATGGGAATATGTGTGAAAAATAAATCAAAGTCTTCTAGGGTTTGTTTCATCCACAAAATCTGAGCGCAACAACGTCCTGCGGCGATGTACTCAGCCTCTGTTGTTGATAAGGCTACAGAATTTTGCTTTTTACTAAACCAAGAGACTAGAGCCTTGCCTAAGAAATGACATGTGCCGCTAGTACTTTTTCTATCAACCTTGTATCCAGCAAAATCTGCATTCGAATAACTAATAAGGTTAAAGGATTTAGTTTTGGGATACCACAAGCCGACAGAAGAAGTGCCCTTAAGGTATAGGAAGATACGCTTAACTGCGGACAGATGTGATTCCTTTGGGTTAGCTTGAAAACGTGCACACAGGCAAACAATAAATATTATATCTGGACGACTAGCAGTTAAGTAAAGTAAACTACCAATCATACCTCGATACTTACGTGTGTCGACTGGCTTGCCTTGTTCGTCAGAATCAAGCTTTGTTGAAGTTGCCATCGGAGTGCTAATAGGTTTGACATTGTCCAGATCGAACTTCTTTAGCAAATCTTTTATGTACTTGGCTTGATTAATGAACGTCCCATTATCGGTTTGTTTGATTTGCAATCCGAGAAAGAATATCAGCTCTCCCATCATGCTCATCTCAAACTCATTCTGCATACACTTAGAAAATTCTTGACAAAGAGATTCATCAGTGGATCCAAATATGATATCATCAACATAGATTTGAATTAAAAGCAGCTTGCCATTAAAAGATTTAATAAATAGTGTAGTGTCAATCTTTCCTTTTAAAAAACCATTGTCAAGTAGAAAAGAGCTTAGACGATCATACCAAGCACGAGGGGCTTGTTTCAAACCGTATAGAGCTTTCTTCAACTTGAAAACATGGTCAGGATTTTTGAAATCCGTGAAACCCGGAGGTTGTGCTACAAAAACTTCTTCTTTTATAAATCCATTTAAAAAGCACTTTTTATATCCATTTGAAAAAGTTTGAAATCATGAAAACATGCAAATGCACATAACATGCGAATGGATTCTAATCTCGCAACTGGGGCATAAGTCTCATCGTAGTCGATACCCTCTTCTTGATTGTATCCTTGAGCTACGAGTCGAGCCTTGTTACGAGTTACTAAACCATCCTCATTCAGTTTGTTTCGGAATACCCAACGGATACCAATGACCGGATGATCAATAGGCTTGGGAACAAGTTCCCAAACTTGATTCCGTTCGAATTGGTTCAATTCCTCTTGTATGGCATCTATCCAAAAACTATCACTACATGCTTCATCAATAGATTTAGGTTCTAGCTGTAAAATAAATGCAATACTAGAAACAATATCTCTACAGGATGTACGAGTACTTACTCCCTTGGTAATATCACCAATTACCAAATCCTTTGGATGATTTGCTGTAAATTTCAACCTTTTTGCTTCATTCTGAAGGTAGCTAGTTCCTGGATCTTCTCTAGGAGGTTCAGCTAGTGCAGAGCTTGGTTGAGAATCAGCTGGAGTTGAGCTTGATGTAGGCAGATCTTCATCACTGTCATCGAGAGTCATTTGGTTCAATTCATCAAAAGTGACATTGATTGATTCTTCGATGATCATGGAATGTTTGTTGAAGACTCTGTACCCTTTGCTCTTGGCCGCATAACCTAGAAATATACCTTCATCGGCCTTTTCGTCAAACTTTCCCAAGTTGTCTTTAGTATTAAGAATAAAGCACTTACAGCCAAATATCTTAAAGTATGAAACTGAAGGAATTCTATCAAACCATAACTCAAATGGAGTCTTCTTTGATTTGGGTCGAATTAGAACTCTATTGAGCACAAAGCAAGCTGTATTGACAGCTTCAGCCCAGAAGTATTTGGGTAGACTAAATTGATTTAACATTACTCTGGCCATTTCGGTTAGAGTTCTGTTCTTACGTTCCACAACTCCATTTTGTTGTGGAGTTCTAGGGCAGGAGAACTCATGAATAAAATCGTGTGTGTCACAAAATTGCTCAAAGTCAGCATTCTCAATTTCGCCACCATGATCGCTTCTAATTCGAGTGATCATGTAACCTTTTTCATTCTGTACTTTCTTGCAAAAGGCGACAAATTCTGATAATGCGTCATTCTTGCGTGTCAAGAAATATACCCACGTGTATCTAGAGAAATCATCTACAATTACAAATGCATATAATTTACCTCCGAGGCTAGCAACTCTGTTAGGACCGAATAAATCTATGTGTAGCAATTGTAGAGGTCTAGTAGTACATACTGCGTTTACAGACTTGAATGTGGATCTGGTAGCCTTGTTCTTTTTATATTGGCTGCATACCGAATCCTTCTTGAATGTTATGTCTGGTAAATCGCGTACTAACTTCTTTGTGGATAATCTTGAAATTGTATCCATGTTTGCATGACCGAGTCTCATGTGCCATAGATGACTCTCATCACTTTTGGCCATTAAGCATCTACCTGAAATGTTAGCTTCTTCCAGCAGATAGAAAACATATATATTGTCTTCCCTGATTCCTTCAAAGATAGTACTACCAGTTGAGCTATCAACTATAGTACATTTGTCTTTGCCAAAGTTGATACCATAACCATGATCAGCTAGATGACTTATGTTGAGCAGATTATGTTTCAACTCGGTAACCAGACAGACATCTTTAATCACGGGATAGGGAGACTTACCAACATCACCGATACCAATAACATACCCTTTCAAATTATTACCGAAGGAAACATAACCTTCCTTCTTTTTCTTCGACAGTGTTGTAAATAGAGTAGCGTCACCGGTCATATGCCGTGAGCAACCGCTGTCGAGGATCCATTTGCTTCTAGCATGTGAAGGGTGTTCCACCTACAAAACAGTTTGCAGATGAAACCTTTGGTACCCATTTCTTGTAGGGTCCTAAATTGTTAGCTTTAGGTATCCAAGCATAAACATTTAAATCTACAAGCTTTCTCATTCTACATGCAGATGATATATGACCAATGAGGCCACAATAATGACATTGTGCATATCGAGTGTTGAAAGCTGAGTGGTGTGCATGGTTGGTAGGTTTGGGTTTTCTAGTATAGAAGAATGTATACCTATGATCATGTTTGGGCTTAACCTTTTGGGGTAAAGGTTTTATATGGTTTGGTCTGACAGTGTTTGGCTTGGGAATGTTCCGATTTCTCGGTAAGTGACACGTGTTAGGGTAGGAAGCAGCAAGCTTAGGCTGTTTTCCTAACCTAATTTCCAACCTTTTGGAAGTGTCATATAACTTGGTATAATCAGAAGTGAGTGATTCCATTCTGATTTGTGAAGATTGAAGACTTTTCTTTTTTTTAGAAAGATCTTCTCTCAATTGGTCTATAATCTTGTCTTTCTCTTCGGATGACTGTTCAGTCTCGTGTAATAAGAGCTTTACAGAGGAAAGCTCACCAGACTCACTAACATTAGCTCTAACCTCAGCTAGTAGGTCGGTAAGTCTTCCTATTTCTCCTTTTACTCTTTGAATACCTTCTTAGCGGTCTGATATTTACTACGCAGTTTCCTGTAGTCAAGCATCAGGTCACTGAAGGCATCTCCTAATTGCTCAAAGGTGAAGTCATCATAAGTTTCTACAGGTTCAGTAGGTACCTGATCGGTTGCCATGAAGCATACATTTGCAGCGTCCTCTGAGTGTTCGTCTTCTGAGTCGCTGGCTTCACTTTCACGCCATATGCTGGTGTTGGCATATTTTCGAGAAGTTGATCTTTTCAGGTTTCCTTTATCATACCTGTTGTTCTTCTTGCTCGATGATGAGTTTGTGGGACAATCCTTCTTCATGTGTCCCTTCTTCTTGCAGCTATAACAGACAGCATCTTCTTGGTACCAGTTATCGCTGTTGTTCTCTTTGACTCTCTTCTCATGTCTCATGAATCTTTTGAATTTCCTTGCTAGGAGAGCTTGATCTTCAGCGTCAGATCCACTGCTGTCTGAGTCATCTTCAGCAGTTTTTCTGTACTGATCCTTGAGGGCGATAGTCTTCTCCTTTGGTGCAGGCTCTTGAAAATCTGACAGCTCCAGTTCATAAGTGAGTAGCTTACCCATGAGTACTTCAAGTGACATTGTGGTGAGGTCGTTTCCTTCAATGATAGTTGTAGCCTTCGGAATCCAGTTCTTGGTGAGAGCTCGCAGGAGTTTGCGAATCTTTTCGTGGTTACTGTAATCTTTGCCTAAGGAGGACAAAGGGTTTACAATATCCAAGAACCTCTCGAACATTTGTGTGACTGTTTCATTTGGCTTCATTTTGAACGTCTCGTACTCCTGAGTAAGTCTGCTGACTTTTGACTCCTTGACTTGAGTCGTGCCTTCATGTGTAACTTCGAGAAGCTTCCACACACCATTTGCCGTTGTGCATGTAGATACCCTGTTAAATTATGTTCTGTCTAAGGCATAAAAAAGAGCATTAATAGCACGTGCGTCAAGACTGGCCTTTTTCTTTTCCTCCTGGGTTTTTCAACCAAAACTCCCTCGACAGTTATACGAGGTGGCTTCTGATAGCCATCAAGAACAATAGCCCATAAGTCAAAATCAAGAGATTTCAAGAAGAAACTCATCCGTGTTTTCCAATAAGTGTAGTTAGTACCATCAAACAGTGGGGGTCTGTTTGTGGCCTGACCTTCACTTATGAATTTCATAGTAGCCATGTGATGTGCTGTGATCTATATAACAGTTAATTAAAATGAATAAATAATTGCACTGTTACCTTTGCTTTACCTGTAACACCCGCTCTGATACCAATTGTAGGAACGATATAGTAAAGCGTAATACTCTAGAGGGGGGTGAATAGAGTTGGCAGCGGAATAATGCTAATTAAAAAAAATGTTAGCAACACAATCACAGTATATAATCACAGTTGAAATAATATAAAGGCAGAGTTCAGAAAGCAAACGCAAAGACAGCGATGTATACTGGTATCCCTCTGTTGAGGACTAATCCAGTCGGTAGAACTCTTGCTACCAGTTGAATCCACTATAGAAAAAACTGCAAGTTTTCTTACGAAGTCCTTGCAACTTCTACAACGCGAGCTTTGATACGAAGAACTCGTCCAACTTCAAATGTGAAGAGGTATTCTTCAATCAAGCCTTCTGATTACAATCTCTCAGAAACTTCTAGACCGTACCGCACTGGCAAATCGACTAGAGGATTGTAACTGGCTTGGGATCTGAAATTGTAAGCTCTAGAAAACTCTTTGGAAGGCAGAAAGCTTTAGATAGAGAGAAGATTGAAAGTGAATGAGTGAATTGAAATGATCGAAATCCTTCTCTATTTATAGGAGTTCCAAAGGGAGAACTCTGTCAGAATTCGGGCAGAATTCGGGCAGAACTCTATGAGCAAATCTCGGTCAAATCCGCAACTGCAGGAGGACCAAGTTTCAGAGAATTCAAAAATCAAACGGCCACCAACCGAACTCTGGCCGAACTCTGGCCGAGTTCTGCCAGGGTTAGGTTAGGGTTTTAAAAATAGGTTTTGGTGATTTTTGAAAACCTTTTTGAAAACCTTTTTGACAGGTCATTTTTAAAAACATTTTGAACTATTTTAGGGATAGCCTATTTGCCAGTACGACTCGATGTACAACGTATTCCTAGACTCAAATAAAATGAAAATTACATTTCATAGAAAATACAGACTCAAGTAGGCAAACAGATCTTCAGTCTTGAACGGAGTGAATATCCAATCTTGCTTATGTCCAAGAAGCTGAGATGTCCCAACTAGCTTCGTATATCCAGACAGAGTTTTGATCAATTATTAAAATCAGGTTGACCATATGACCAATGGGCCAACAGGAAAGGCCCTACAACTTTGACATCTTGGCACAATTGGCCAACACACCGGCCAAATTATCATTATACGAGCTCCTGAGACTCTCCAAGGATGTTCGCGCAGCTTTGAGCGACGCACTCCAGAACGCCGATGCATATCGAGCTCAGGTCAACCTCACGGGAGAGAGCCCGCCTACAGATCTCCAAGACAGTGCTTGCACAGGAGCGATACCCAACATTGTCTTCACTCCACAGGATATGCTCATCAAAACCAACCTGCACGATCGACCGTTATATTACACTGGATACATCGGCAACGTAAAGGTGGATCAGATGCACATTGATCCTGGCTCTTCCATAAGCATCATTCCGAAGGGTCTGTTACATCATCTCCGTATTCCTATGCATCGCTTGACGCCAACAAGCACCGCCATCAGCAGTTTCAATTCGGGCAGGAGCTACCCGATTGGGAAGATTCGCTTGAAGTGCCAAATTGGCGATCTTCAGTCAGAAGTAACCTGTGACATCATAGATGCGGACACTTCCTATAATATCCACTTGGGGCGCCGTTGGATATACGATTACATGATCGTACCTTCCATGCTGCACCAGTGCTTCAAGTATGTCGACAAATACGTCTTCGTGAGGACAGAATTTGTCGACATCGATCCCTTCAAAGGGGTCGAATCCTACTACTCAGACTCCTTCTTATACGAAAAGTCGAAGAGGCACCTTGGTGAAGAAAATGTACAAGCTCGTACTGAGACGGCCACAGGATCAGAAGAACCTCTGACGATCCACCCCCAAGCTCACAAACCTGGCAAGTCCGTACCCCTTACGATCGTACTGCGTAAGGACGCGATCAGCCTCTCGGCACAAGAAGGGCAAATGATAATCCGGCTGCCAAGGTCCGACAAAGCGCCAAGACCCACAATGGAGCCACTGACAATCAGACTGCCTAGAGTCGGCCAGCCACAAACGGAGAAGCTCAATCCCTCCGACAAGCCAACAATGATACGTCTTTCCAAGAAGAATCGTCACCCCGATGCAAAGTCGGGGGGTTCCAGTGAGCCAACCACTCCCCGCCCAGCATCGAGTACCAAACTGGGGGTCGCTAGTTTGCCAACGACTCCACGTTCTGCACCACCAACGGAACCCCTCGTGATCAAGTTGCCCAAGTCATCCTCTCAGTCTTCATTTATATAGGGGGTGGCCGAAGAAGAACCAGAACTGGCCAAGTATATGGCCGCTCACACCGATGTTCCATCTGCAGATGAAGTAATCCCGCTAGAAAAGATACCTTACTTCATCAATAAAGGGCTATCTTTGAACTACATCGAGCTTAATAAGCTTTTTATAATGTATGTTATGGAACACAGTATAGGCGCTCACCTACACACACAGGTGACAAATATTTACACCGCAAATCAGCTCACTCCCGCGGAAGATGCTTATCGCATAATCGAGAGAGGGGATCATCCAATCATCTTCGGTCGGAAGAATGATCCACAGCCCTTCACCATAGAAGAAGTCGATCTCGAATCGGACGCCGGGAGACTGCCTCTCTATCTATATAGCCCCCAATCCAAATATCTCATGCAAAAATAGGGATATGATCTGGAGACTACACCAGGTTTGAAGTACGACACTGGTCGACGATTACCTTTAAAGTCGTCGGTCCCAGCTGGCAAACCACAGGACTACTACAACATGACCCGATGCGGACTGGGGTATGTTACGCCTACAACGACCACTGAAAGCTCAGATAAGGAATGTGACTGGCAGTCATACTCAACCGGATCACCAAATTCTGATTCGGATATTAGCATCGTGGATGTATTCGGGCAAGTCATGTCTGTCAATATGGCATTCGCTGATGCTTACGAAGAAGGTGAAGACTTTTTTGAACTCCTCGAATTAGAGCCGTGGGCCCAACAGCTGGATGCACAATGAGAGAAGAGGTTTGAACAAAGAGAGCCTCCTACAGAAGATGAGGTCATGCAAGTGGATCTAGGCAGCGACTCTTCTCCAAAACCAATCTTCGTTAGTAAAAGCCTGATAGACGAAGAGCGAGAATCGCTACTGGAACTCGTCAAAGAATATATTGATGTGTTTGCCTGGAACTATGAAGACATGTCAGGGTTAAATCCTGATATTGCTCTTCACAAGCTCAACATTCGGCCGGATGCGAAGCCAATCAAACAAAAATAACGACGCTTCCGCCCAGGCATCATGGATGCGATCGAAGCCAAAGTCAACAAACTGATAGCCAGCGGCTTCATTCGTGAGAAACAATATCCGGACTGGGTCGCCAACATAGTACCGGTCTTCAAGAAGAATAGGAATATTCGAATCTGCATCGACTTCCGTAATTTGAACGAGGCGTGTCCCAAAGATGAGTTCCCCCTCCCTATCGCAGACATCATGATTGACAACACCTGCGGCTTCGAATGTATATCGTTCATGGATGGCTTCTCGGGGTACAAACAAATCAAGATGTCTTCCGACAACAAAAAGTATACATTATTCCGAACACCGATTGGCACATACTGCTACACAGTCATGTCTTTTGGTTTAAAGAATGCTGGTGCCACATATCAAAGAGCCATGAGCATCATCTTCAGGGACCACTTGTGCAAGACAGTGGAGTGCTATATTGATGATATCGCCGTCAAAAGTCGCTCTAAGGAAGATCATCTGCATGATCTAAGGACAATGTTCGACCTAATGCGAGCGCACAATTTGAAAATGAACCCTACCAAATCCTTTTTGGGCGTATCCAGCGGGACGTTCTTGGATTTCATCATCACCTCCCAGGGTATCCATGTAGACCCTGAGAAGACAAAGGCAATCATGGAGATGGGTCCTCCGAGAAATCTTCGAGAACTCTGAGGCCTCCAAGGGAGGTTAGCTTACATCAGGAGGTTCATCTCCAATCTCTCCGGGCGATGTCAGCCATTCACCCATCTTATGAAGAAGGGCATCTCATTCGTATGGGATGAAGAATGCCAGCGTGCCTTCGACAGCATCAAAGAATATTTGTCGAACCCTCCAGTCCTGGTGGCCCCGGTTGTTGAAAAACCATTCCTGCTCTATGTACGAACAATAGAGCATTTCCTCGGCGCTCTGCTAGCACAAAACAACGATACAGGCCATAAGCAAGCTATATATTACCTCAGTCGAATGATGATCGGGCCAGAGCACCGATATACAGCCGTGGAGAAGGAATGCCTCGCCATGGTGTTCGCCATTCAAAAGACGCGACACTATGTCACGGGGCAAACCATACATGTGATATCACGAGTCAACCCCCTCAGGGTCGTCATGACTAAACCAGGGGCACTCAGCTCTCGTCTCGCTACATGGGCAATATTACTGTCCCCCTACCATATGATCTTCGTCCCGCAAAAGGCTATTAAAGGTCAGGCTCTGGCAGACTTTTTAGCAGCCCACCCAGGCCCAGAGTCGGTCAGAATATACGAAGACATCCCAGATGAGGTTGCCGACTCGCATGCAACCTCTCACGATGATATATGGCGAATGTTCTTCGACGGTGCTTCAAGGACCGGACCCAAGGGCAATATCATAGTCGGAGTCGGGGTGGTGCTGATTTCTCCTTCCGGACTGGTGATCAACCGCGCTTACTCCCTCACAGAACCTTGCTCTAACAATGTGGCCGAGTACAACGCTTTAGTCATTGGCCTCCAACTTGCAAGAGAGCTGGAGGTAGAATATCTTGAAGCATACGGTAACTAACAGTTAATCGTCAATCAGATCCGGGGTTCATACGAAGTCCGCCATGAAGATATGATCCCCTATCACCAAATAGCGATCAACATCATCTCGTCGTTCGAGGGGTTCTTTATCAAACACGTCTCCAGACTCCAAAATATCGAAGCCGATGCCTTAGCAGGCCTTGCCGCTTCCCTAGCGGTTCCAAACTATGCTCATCAATTGGTGGATGTGATAGGCCATGAACTGGTCTGTCCCAAGGACAACGTCCAATTCGTGGCGAGTTATTCCGTTCAGACGATCGACGAAGCACCAGACTGGAGACAACCATACATTGACTTCGTAGTCTACGACATTCTGCCGGAGGACCCAAAGGAAGCCACTTCTATCAGAAGGCGTTATCTCAGATTCTTCTACGATACAGAGACGAAAATACTATATTACCGATCCTACGATGGATTATTGCTTCGATGTCTGTCAAATGCAGAAGCCAAAGAAGCCGTACGCGAAGCTCATGACGGTGTCTGTGGGGCCCATCAGCCTGGCCCAAAATTGCAAGACCGTCTTTGCCGAATGGGCTACTACTAGCCCACGATGATAGAAGATGCGATAGACTATACAAGAAAGTACAAAGCCTGCCAAGTCCATGCGGACTTCATTCACCAACCATCCGAGTTTTTACACCCGACGGTGGCATCCTGGCCATTCGAAGCATGGGGAATGGACATCATCGGTCCGATCACTCCACCTTCTTTCCGAGGATATCGCTTTATACTCGCCATCACAAATTACTTCTCCAAATGGGCGAAAGCTATTCCGTTTGCAGAAGTAAAGACTTCAAACGTGATCAGCTTCCTCAAGAATCACGTCATCTATCGCTTTGAACTGCCCCGAAGGATCATCCACGATAATGGTCCGTAGTTTGTAAGCCACGCCTTTTATCGATTCTGCGACAAGCATCAAATTCAGAATATTGCTTCGATGCCATACAATCCGACAGCGAATGGGTTGGCAGAAGCATTCAACAAAACCATCATCAAGTTGCTCAAGAAGTTTGTATCATCCAACAAACGTGACTGGAACGAGAAGCTTGGTGAATGCTTATGGGCGTACCGTACTACAGTCCGAACGACCACTGGGAACACGCCATTCTCCCTGGTGTACGGGAGTGAGACAGTTCTCCCATTGGAGACTCAAATACCCTCGTTCCGCGTCGCTCTCACTTACCAATTGACGACGGATGATAACTACCGTCGCCAGATACAAGAGCTGGAGGCCTTAGATGAAAAGCGCCTATTAGCTTAGCAACGAATCGAGATATACCAAGCACGCTTCTCCGGAGCCTTCAACAAGAAGGCTAAAATCAAAATATTCCAAGCGGGCAATCTCGTTCTGGAAGTTCGGAGGCCGATGGTTATGACTCACAAAATTGCCAGTAAATTCCAGGCAAAATGGGAAGGTCCATTTATCATTGAGGCTGTATTCTCCAACGGTGCTTACCGCCTCGCAAAACAAAACGGAGACTTGCTCATGTTGCCCGTCAACGACAAGTTCCTGAAGAAATATTATGTCTAAGCGACATTTACAAAATTCCAGATTATTGAGTTATGTACCCGCTGGTGCCGCTGATCTCACAATCTCTGAATCCCAGATTATTGAGTTATGTACCCGCTGGTGCCGCTGAACTCACATTCTATGAATCCTAGATTATTGAGTTATGTATTCGCTGGTGCCGCTGAACTTACATTCTTCGAATCCCAGATTATTGAGTTATGTACTCGCCAGTACCGCTGAACTCACATTCACAAAATCCCAAATTATTGAGTTATGTACCCGTCGGTACCGCTGAACTCACATTCTCCAAATCCCAGATTATTGAGTTATGTACCCACCGGTACCTCTGAACTCGCATTCACAATATCCCAGATTGCTGAGTTATGTACCCGCAGGTGCCTCTGAACTTACATTCCGGTCACTCTTTCAGATAGTAAGTCATGTATGACCATACCTCTGAACTTATTCTTCTGAAAGGGCTCCTCCCTCATGATCCACTACCCGTACTCTCAGTACACAAAAAGGGTAACAGATCTACAAAATTTCCAAAACGACCACGTCGATGTTACCTCTGAGTCGTTTCACTTCCGCCAAAAACAAATCACCCCTCTATATAGAACTTCCAGGTCCTCATTACCTCTGAGTCGTTCTATGTACCCTTTCATGGAGCCTACTCCTGCCATGTCCTCATTACCTCTGAATGGGAAGGCTCCATCGAAGAAACCCTCATATTTGCCATGTCCTCATTACCTCTGAGTAAATATGTTGGTTCTCCCTCGACTTATTATCTGTACCAAAAAAACCCCAGGGTACGCCAAAGATAATAGGTCCACAAATGTCCTCTGTTGACCACAAATATCCTCCATTAATTCCACTCCTGCCATGTCCTCATTACCTCTGAGTAGGAAGACTCCGCGGTAAAACCCCCATACTTGCCATGTCCTCATTACCTATGAGTAAGTATGTTGGTTTTCTCTCTCGTCTTATTATCCGTATCCTGAACCAAGGTACGCCAAGGATAACAGGCCCACAAATGTCCTCTGCTGACTACAAATGATGTACTAAGTTTCCTAGTACATGCACATCAGTCCTCATCATGCCCCGGGAGCCCAGCTACTCCATGGCATTCTTTCTTCCGATACCAGGAACGTCCATGACCACCTTACCATGGAATTAAAACCCAGGTATGCCAATTGTAACAGGTCCACAAACAGTCCCCTAGCAGGGCAAACACCACTATGACACCGCAGGCACAACAAGCAGTACAAATAAATGGTAGAATAAAGCATACTCTTTTATTTGGAAGGCGAAAGTACTACATGTTCTAGGGACATCGTCCCACTTAAAGAAAGGAAAAGAACGAAAATAAAAAGAAGGAAAAAAGCCGTCTATGGTTCGACGGTACATAATTCCAGGAGGCGGTTCTTTACCAAGGCGGTCCCCCGCTCGAGCCGCTGCTTAGCTCGACGCTCGGCCTCCTGGGACAACCGCTCCGCGTTATCCAAGTCCATGTGTGCCCGCCAGCCGTCCTCTAACTTCTTCAGGCCAAGCTCCAGGCCAGTAGAAGCTCGATTAATTATGTCAGCCTCCTGGATAATTAGCCCCCTATCGGTGCGGGCAGCCTCAAGCTCAGACTCCAGTAAAGCTAACTTCCTTTGAAGCTCAAGGATCTGCTCCTGCATGTCAATAACCCCATGGGTGGTAGTCGCTTCCCGAGCTGTAACATCCTCACTCTCACGGCTCAACTGATCATATAGCTCAGACAGATCGTGGAGGTCCTTCTGTATGACCGGCTTGGTTTTATCCCGAGCCGCCCTTATCTTCTCTACGGCAGCTGTGGGGAAACCGCGCTTTTGATCTATAGCAGCAGACAGATCAGCTTGCCGCAGCACATGAAGCTGGGCCACCAGCTGATCAGCCTCCAGCAATTTTATCACCAGAAGCGCAGCTACCCCCGCCCCACCGGAAAGAGTCTTAAGAATATGAATATGACCCTGGGTGCATTGCCGGGCCAAGGCAAAAGAGGTCCTCCGTTCTACAGTAGCTGCTACCCCCCTCTTCAAGTGGCGATAGAAGCTGTCAACCATGTCCTGGCGATAGAAGCTGTCAACCACGTCCTGTGACGCTTCGTCCAGAACCTCTGTAGAGGACGGCGTCAAAGGAAGCTTGGCCGGCAACGTCGAAGGAGGCATGCTAGAACTTTCCACCAGAGAGACAAATTTCGAGCGGAAAGATGCACGGATAGCGGCTAACTCCTCCTCCGCCACCCGAAGAGTCTAGACACTCGGCAGGACAGAGAGGTCGACTCTCGGAGCCGCCTGAGCAGAAGAGGACGCAAGGACCATTGTCCCCTGCCCCGGCTGTGCCGCCACCTGACTTGCCGAACTCGAGCCAGCGGAAGGCCCCTCAAGACAAGCCGGAAGGGGAGGAGGTACGCTCCTCTCTGCCAGTGCCCCTTCGGCAGAGCCTGTCTCAACAATATCCATCATCGGCACTGGAGAGGCAGGACCTGTATGTCCAGAGCAACAAACAATCGACGTAACCCGAAGGATGTGATGATAGAGCAGATAGGCCTCCTCACAAGTTAAGATTTGGCTTATCTTACCCGGAGAGAAGCATGGAGGCTGCAGCTCGCTCGCAGCTGACGTGGTCTCCTCACCCGCGACCTCCAAGTTAAATTCGGCTGGCTCTTCTGTCCCAGCCACCCCGGAGGGAGGTACGACTCGATCAGCGTCATCTTGATGAAATTCAATAATTTTGGGGACAGGTTCATCGGAGCCCCCGTCGTCTCGAGTCATGACCTCACCAACTTGAGATTCCTCTTCTTCTGACACCTACGGGAGGGAAGAAAAATGATTAAGATCAAAACTAGAAGAAAAGAAGAACCGAATAAAGATGCTAGTAACTCGCTTTACCTCTGAAGTGGGGCCAACCTCCTCGCTTCTCTTCCTTATAGTTAGCCTGCGATGTCTGGTCGCTGCCAATTTTCGGGAGTGGAGAATACTGCCAATATGAGAGATTTGTCTGCTACGCCTCCGTATAGGACCAGGTCCGACGGGTGGCTGATCCGCCACCATCTCATTTAATAAAACAGGCGGCTGATCCGCCCCAACATCTTCCACCGGGAAGGAAGAGTTATCAGCATCACGCTCGTCGTTCTCATCATCCACATTGGTGGAGTCCGAGTCTAGCACCTCGGCCATATTCTTTTTCTTCTTCCTCGTCTTGGCCCCCTGGGGCTTCTCATCCAGGCCAGTACCAACAATAAAACTGGCACCCGGGTTAAAACCGATGGGGAGTTTATTTGCCATAACATGGTACAGGGCCGCCATATACAAAATCTCTACCGGCGCCTCAACATCAGGGACCGAGAAAGTGGTACGGGTATGGAACATATCATAGTAGTGCCAGGCCCTGACACCGTCAAGGAGGCTACCTTCAAAACCCAGACAAGAGCTGGGACTGTCCAGAAAAAGCTGGTTGTATCCAAACTGTTGGGCAAACCTGCTAGACAGGTAAGGCTCCAGGAAGACAGCATTACGGTTGCGGTATACCAGGTGGACGGGGCAGATGTTACGCAACCACAGAAGCATCTGTCCGTCTAGAAGCTGAGGAGGCCCAATATCGTCGAGATGTACGTCCGCTATTTCTTCAATAGTAAAACGAGGGACGAATACGAAAAACTCGTACCTATCTGCTCTCGCCAGCGCCATCCGGCAGGCACGCATGGTCTCGTACGCCCAAGGCTCGTTGCGATAACGAAAGATAAAAGTGTCATCAGCAATCACGCCATCTTCAGAATCCGATCTCATCAAAGACCGACAGTGCATTAATAACCATCCCATCAGATAGTGATAGGGCAGCTCAGTCTGTTCAAAGTCTTTTGTCACATCGCAGGCAATGACCTTGGACGTAAAAGTACGGATGCCACGGTGTATGCTGCACACCATGACCGGAAGAAGAGCTAGTTTGATTCCAAAAACCAGCTTCACGGCAGGAAGGATAAAATTACGGTTGATCCTTTCAATAGAACCAACTCCTCCCGAGACTACACAATTCTGCAGCCATACCATCAAAAATCCTGCCAGGAGCACCTTCTCTGACAGCTCTTGAGTATCCTAATAAAAATAACCAAAAGAGTCAGTTTGACTCCCAAATCTATCACTGGTGGTAGCCACCCTCTTGGCCGAGACACCAAGGCCTGAATCGCCTTCCGGGATTGAGGACTTCAGGAAGTAACTCGGTCTGAGGCTCCCGTCGAGAAGAGATAGCTTACCCAGTCCTTAGTGTGGGGAGCATTCCCTTCCGAGCTGCTATCCTTCTTGGTTATCTGCTGGCACGTGCTATAGTGGCACAATATCTCCTGATAAATAGCTACGAAACCTGGATACCATTCTTCCAGCTCTTCGAACTCCTCATTCGTAGGAGTGTATATCTCAAAAGCTTTATCACCCCAAGGAAGCTTGGAAACCACGTGCATCTCATGGAGTGCAAGCCCCATTTCCCCTACAGGTGTATAGAAGGTTCCCGTACGACGGTTGTACATCTCCAGCAAAGTCATAAATAATTTTTTGTTTACAGGTAAGCCCTGGCTGGTGCCCCGAATAGCGTGATAAAGACCAATCTCATGCAGAAAAGTCTCATACTTTTGCGAGATCCACATAGACAGATTGATCCATGAAGGGATAGGGTGTATCCAACTTGGAAGCGCCAACCGGCCAATCGGATAGGAGCCTTTCCGAGCAAGTTGGTTCAGAAAAGTATCGGCTGAAGAAAACGTGAAATTAGGATCCGGCACATTCAAGAAAGTACCCGGGGCCAATCCCATTACATAACGGCTGGCATGCACCTTATCCACATACACTGACTTCATATTGTTGTTGTAATGGATGTCGCCCACAAACATCCCATTCCGAATAGGGGTCAAAGACTCTTCCATCTTCCTGTCTAGCGGGAGCATATTAAACCAAGATAGTGGAAGGTGACGCTCCATTTGAGCGATACGGATCGCCATCCCATTAGAAATAAAGCTCCAGTTCTCCAATACCTCCAGAACTTGACTGTTCTTCACAGTCAAAGCGTCTCCGAAGAAGAACGCATGTTTCAGGTATTCCCCTTCCAATTTCTTCGAATTTATCATAGCACATAGGAAGTAGAAGGGTTGGTTCTTGAGGGCATTCTGAAGAACAGTTTGGCAACTCTAGAGGGGGGGTGAATAGAGTATATATGTATAATGACCAATAAAAAATTAACTCTTTCACTAACAATGAATAGTCAGAGTAAAATGCGGAATGTAAATGAAAGACAAGAGAGCATACGCAAACACAGCAATTTTAACCTGGTTTCCCTCGTGGAGGACTAGTCCAGGCCTGAGAACTCTAGCTCAGGATTAAATCCACTATTTGTGAAATAGTAGCTTACAACCCGTGCCTTTTCTTCAGAAGAGCACGTCAACTTCTTACAGAGAATCGCAGTGGCGATTTGCTTGGAATTGTCCAAGCGATTTCTTCACTCTTGCACAAGAATCCTAAATGAGAGATGCTGAGCACTCGAGACTTAGGAGGCTTGTGGCTAGTAGATGGGAAGGGTATGGCTTATAGAGCTTGTAGGAGAGAAGAGAAGAGAAGATTGAGTGATTCAAAATGAGAGAATTCATGCCCTATTTATACTGATTTTAGGGACAGAATTCGGCCAGAATTCGGGTAAGGAAATTCAAAAATTTGGCCGTTGGACAGCTAGCAAACAGCTAACCCTAAAATTAGGGTTCCTGATTTCTAGGGGACAGAGTTCGGCCCGAACTCTGTGTGGAGGCAGAGTTCGGCCCGAACTCTGTCTCCAGAGCACAGAATGGTCCTAAGAGGGACTTGTGGGCAATTTGGTTTTGGTGGAGCTTGGGATTTTGGGTAGGCTTGTATACTAAGTTCCAAGAGCTCAGCATAACTCAGAGTACATAAATCTAGACTCAATGAAATCATAAAATACAGACTCCAGAACACACTGAGAGCTGAAGACTGAGCTGTCATCTGTCTTGAACTGAATGCAGTCGTCGTGTGTCGTATTGAATTTATACAAGTATTATTTGGTCAATATAGTCAATATTTGGTTGACTGTGACTTTGTGTCAACAATCTCCCCCATATTGATAATTGATAAAATAATATATGTATATTTCAATATTCATACCTGGACACAGTTGATTGTAATATAGCTCCATAGCTCCCCCATAAACGATGCCTGAGCTAAGCGAAAATAGCTCCCCCGTAAACCATGAGCGGTGTCGAGCTAGAAGCTATAGCTCTCCCCCGTACAAATTGCATAGTTCCTGTGATCTGATAGATGATATTTTCCAGAGCAAGAAGCACAGATATACACAGATCTACGAATGCATAGAGCCAGTAATAGTATCCCAAAACAAGCACAACATATAAATATACATATGTTTCTCCCCCTTTTGGCAGTTAGCAATATAAGAAACAATGAATAGTAATGCAACCACACTAAGAGAAGAAACAGTATAATATGGAGCAAAATAAGCATTGACATAGAATGATAATAAAGATAGATAATGTCATCCACCAAACCAAGTGGCCAACTCAGAAACGGAGTACATAAAACCAGCTATATGAAACTATAAGAAACTAAATAACTAAAAGCAAAAATAACTAAGACCATCAGCAGTGGCAGCAGCAGCAGATAGTAGCCAGTCTCCATCATGGAGCACGAGAAGGTCCTGGAACATCTGATGGACCATGGAAAGATCCAACGAAAAGGTCCTGGAACATCTGAAGATCCACAAAAGTATCATCTGGATCCATATACTGCATGACCCACGGATCATCAATGCGATAACCCGCGCGCGCTGGATCCCTCTCAATAGGCACATGCAGATCAGGATGACGAGCAAGTGAATACCGCATATCATGCAGAGAGTTCCCAAGGGCACTAATCTGCAGAGTGGTACGGTAATCATGCTGCGTCCAGCGATCGTCCTCAATAGCAAAACGATCGCGAAGCATAGTCTGAAGTGAATCCAAGGTAGCAGGAGGTGCAGTCTGACCGAGTGGAGGGGCGTTAGGCTCCTCATCAGCAGACGAATTAGTAGCAGCAACAGGCTGAAGGAGTCGTGCCGGAGATAGAAAGGTAGGTGCCGACAGAAACGGACAAGCATCAAGTGGTATGTGAAAAGCACGAAAGATCATCAAAGGTTAAGTTGCAGTAGAACATTTGAATGGCATGATGATAAATAGCAGAGGATGTAGTGACAAGTTCATCAATATAAAGGTCATGGAATAAAGAATCATATTGAGAGAATATTGAAAAATTGATAGGATGTCCCGTGAATACCTGACGATTCCGAAAGTCACTAAACCAGTTGTTTGATGCATCAAGTGAGACAAAAAGTCTATTGTCATAAGTGGAAGGATGTAGAGGACGAGGTGGATTGAATAAAGGGTGAGGTGGTTGAGGAAGTTCAATGATTTGTTCAATTGATGGAGAAGAATCTGAAGAGGAAATACTCTCAATGCGAATCCTCTTCCCACGATTGAACAAGCAAGGAGCCATTAAAAGATATTAACTAGAAGATAGAAAATATGAATGATACCTCAAACAGGTAAAGAGCAATGGAGGATAATGGAGAGGAGACACCTTTTTGTTGATTTGAGAAACAATGGGGTACTCTGGATCAAAAACTAGGGTTAGGGTTTCAAGGAAAGAATGTGTATAGGTGAAAAAAGGTGGTAATAGTGAAGGAGAGAGGTAGAATCCCGACATAAAGTAGGGTTTTGTCTTTTGGTCGGGTGAAATATGGACCATTGGATTAGAAAAGATCCAACGGTGGAGCCAGATCCCGATTCTGGAACCTAGGGACCGAACTCGGCCCGAACTCTGATAGGGGAAGAGTTCGGCCCGAGTTCTGGCTCAATAGTCCAGAACTTAAAAAGGCAAAAGTCAGGAAGAAAAAGTTCAATAATTAAACAAAATGACAGTCGGGAATAACAAAGAGTGTTGAATGAAAGAAATAGATAGAGAGGTATACAGAAAATAGAATGAACTTTTAGAAAATGTCAATTAGGCAATATTAAATTGAAACAAGCCATATAATAAATAAGGACATATACTGTGGTTCAATAGTCCAAATTTGCCATGGGTTAGCTGCAGGGGCCGGATCCCAGCTAGCGGTAGTCCTGAGGACTAGTGCACCGTGTCGCTTAGGCTTTTACGCCTTGTTGTCAGAAGGACCCTTTCGGCTTGTACCCATACCAAATTCTTTGTAAGGAATCACAATATACACGATATTTACGCAGGTGAGTTTCAATTTATGACTGCTTCATCTAAGATTCCAAGTTCACGACAAAGAAAATTGAAGCGCTCTTCGGATAGTGGCTTAGTAAAGAAGTCTGCCAGCTGATGATCAGTGTCAATAAATTCTAAGTTAATCGTGCCATTTTGCTGATGATCACGCAAAAAGTGGTGTCTGATCTCAATGTGTTTAGTGCGTGAGTGACAGACAGGGTTCTTAGTCAAATTGATGGCACTAGTATTGTCACAGAATATAGGAATATGCATGAAAGATAACTTATAGTCTTCAAGGGTTTGCTTCATCCACAGAATCTGTGCACAACAACGCCCAGCTGCTATATATTCAGCTTCTGTTGTGGATAGTGTGACAGAGTTCTGCTTCTTGCTAAACCATGAGACTAGAGCCTTTCCTAACAAATGACACGTGCCGCTCGTACTTTTACGGTCGACCTTGCATCCAGCAAAGTCAGCATCAGAGTAACCGATGAGGTCAAATGATGTTGACTTGGGATACCATAGGCCCACTGTAACCGTACCCTTAAGGTATCGAAAGATACGCTTAACCGCGGTCATGTGAGATTCCTTAGGATTTGCTTGATATCTAGCACATAGGCAAACACTAAACATGATATCGGGGCGACTAGCAGTTAAATAAAGTAAGCTGCCTATCATACCTCGATACTTACGTTGATCAACAGGTTTGCCGCTCTCATCTGGTTCGAGTTTGGTTGAAGTAGCCATTGGCGTGCTAATTGGTTTGACGTTGTCAAGGTCGAACTTCTTCAGCATGTCCTTGGTATACTTCGATTGACAGATGAACGTTCCATTTGCCAGTTGCTTTACTTGCAGGCCAAGAAAGTAGTTGAGCTCTCCCATCATGCTCATCTCAAATTCTGTCTGCATACACTTGGCAAATTCTTGACAAAGAGTTTCATCAGTAGATCCAAAAATAATATCATCAACATAAATTTGAATTAATAGAATGGTGTCTTTGAAAGATTTGATAAACAGTGTAGTGTCAATTTTCCCTTTAGAAAAACCTTTCTCAAGCAGGAAGCTGCTTAGCCTTTCATACCAAGCTCTGGGAGCTTGTTTAAGGCCATAAAGCGCTTTCTTTAGCTTGAACACGTGGTCGGGAAATTTGTGATTTTCAAAGCCAGGGGGTTGTTTGACATAAACTTCCTCCTTAATAAAGCCATTCAAGAAAGCACTTTTAACATCCATTTGAAATAATTTAAAGTTCTGATGATTGGCAAAAGCACAAAGCATCCGAATGGATTCAAGTCTAGCAACAGGAGCATATGTCTCATCGTAGTCGATACCTTCCTCTTGGTTGTATCCTTGAGCTACTAGACGAGCTTTGTTACGTGTGACTGAACCATCTTCATTTACTTTGTTTCTAAACACCCATTTGGTACCAATTATTGAATGATTGGCCGGTTTAGGTACTAGTTCCCATACTTGGCTTCTTTCAAATTGGTTGAGTTCTTCTTGCATAGCAGAGATCCAAAATTCATCAGTAAAAGCTTCAGAAATGTTTTTAGGCTCTACTTGTGAAATGAAGGCAGTGCTAGCAACAGAGTCTCTTAATGATGATCTAGTAGTAACTCCACGTGACACTTCACCTATGACTAAATTTTCTGGATGTGAAGGTTTGAATGAGAATTTCTTAGGCAAACCCTCCAGAGAATTAGTTTCAGTTGAAGTATTCATTGGAGTAGAGGAAGTTGATGGCACAACATCATCATCAAGAGTACTTACTGCACTGTTATCTTCATCAAAAGTCACATTTGTTGACTCCTCCACAATAAGTGAGCGTTTATTGAAAACTCTATATCCCTTACTTTTGGCAGCATAACCAAGAAAGATACCATCGTCAGCTTTGGCATCAAATTTGCCTAAGTTGTCTTTGGTGTTAAGGATAAAACATCTGCAGCCAAAAACTCTGAAATAAGAAACATTTGGGGTTCTCCCAAACCAAAGCTCATAGGGTGTTTTCTTCGAAATGGGACGAATAAGCACCCTATTTAAAATGTGGCATGCTGTACTTACAGCTTCTGCCCAAAAATATTTCGGAAGAGAAAATTTATTCAACATGACTCTAGCCATATCGCCAAGAGTCCTATTCTTCCGCTCCACAACACCATTTTGTTGAGGAGTTCTAGGACAGGAAAATTTATGATCAATACCATTTGCATTACAAAAACTTTCAAAATCTGAATTTACGAATTCGCCTCCATGATCACTTCGGATTCGAGTAATCATGTAGCCTTTTTCGTTTTGAACTTTATTTACAAAAACTTTGAAAACAGAGATAGCATCGCTTTTATTAGCGAGAAAGAAAACCCAAGTAAATCTCGAAAAATCATCAATAATAACAAAAGCATATAGTTTGCCACCAAGGCTAGCTATTCTACTAGGACCAAATAAATCCATATGGAGTAATTGCAAGGGTCTAGTAGTACTTACAGAGTTGATGGAATGAAATGAGGATTTAGTTGCCTTGTTAAGTTCACATTCGGCACATACCGTGTCCTTTTTGAATGTGATGTCAGGCAATCCTCTCACTAGCTTCTTGGTAGAAAGCCTGGATATAACATCCATGTTGGCATGACCGAGACGCTGGTGCCATAGTAGTCGTTCGTCTTTGTGTGCATATAAACATCTACCTGCATGGTTAGTAATTATAGAGAGATAGAAAATATAGATATTGTCCTCTCTTTTCCCTTCAAAAGCAATGTCTCCTGTTGACCTATCGTAGATGTAGCAACAGTTTTGTCCAAAGTTAATATCATATCCATGATCAGCAAGATGGCTAATGCTGAGCAGGTTATGCTTTAACTCGGTCACTAGGCAGACATCCTTTATAACAGGAGAAGGAGGATGACCAATGATACCGTTACCTATTATATGCCCTTTGAAATTGTTACCGAAGGATACGTATCCTTCTCTTTTCATCGATAGTGATGCAAAAAGATTTGCGTCTCCCGTCATATGTCGCGAGCATCCACTATCGAGAATCCACTTACTCTCAGTTGAGGAGGAAAGGTCCACCTACATCAAGAGTAGATGTGACCTTTGGTACCCATTTTCTTGAGGGTCCTGAAAAGTTAGTTTTTGGAAACCAAGCATATATTTTCTTGTCTACCAGTCTTCTAACTCTACACTGTGGTGAAATGTGTCCATGTTTTCCACAGTAAGTACAGATGGCATTTTTATTTATACTAGGAGCATGAGAATGATATCTATGAGCAACAGGATGAGGATGATATGGAGAATTAGCATGGTAATGATGACTATGCTTAGAGTGAGTGGCATGATGATGATGTCTGTGTGTCATAGCATGATGATATTGACTGTGAGGAGTGGCATGCTGAAATTGTCTATATGGCATAGTGTGATGTTGTGGCATGATATGATGATTTTGCTTATGTGGCATAACATGATGATTTTGTCTACGTGGCATGGCATGTTGATGAGGTATGGTATGATGACTTTGTCTATGTGTAGAGTGATATTGGTTGTGTCTTTGTGCAATATGATGAGTATGAGGAGTATTTTTACGTGCATGTGGTTTGTGAAAGTTTGTGTAAATAAATGCATGGTTATGTGCTGTATGAGGGTGACGTGGTTGACTAGCATGAGTGGTGTTGTGCTCATGTGATTGGGTTTGAGGTTTAGCCACCTGTTTTCCCAATTTGATTTCTAATCTTTTAGAAACAGCTTGTAATTCATCAACTTTAATATTCAAGCCATAGATCTTAGTCAGAGAAATCTTGTGTCTACTCTTTTCTTCAGCAAGCAATGTATTGAGAGTAGTGATTTCTTGAGTTTGTTGCTCAATGCGTGCTTCAGCATCATGTAAGCTTAATTTAAGCTTCGATACTTCATCAGTGTCATTTGTGGGAGATGTGTTTCTAACATTATTAAGAAGCAAGGAAATTCTTTGTATCTCATCTTCTAGACTTTTGATTTTGTCCTTGGCATGCTTGTATTTACCGATAATCTTTTTGTGATCATCAAGTAAATCGGTGAAGGCATCGCCAAGTTCATCAAAAGAGAAGTCATCTAAAGTTTCGTTTGATACCTTGGTGGAATTTGCCATGAGGCAAACATTTGCTTTGTCTTGAGGAGAGTTCTTTTCTTCCTCGGAGTCACTTGCTTCGCTTTCATGCCAAATGCTTGTGTTGGCATATCTTTTTGATGAGTTCTTCTTGTAGGGCTTTTCATACCGGTTGCTCTTCTTTAAGAGCGGACAGTCTCTTCTGACGTGTCCAGTCTTTTTGCAACCATAGCAAGTTGGCTCTTCTTCATCGTCTTCTTGTGGTTCCTTCTTTCTTTGATTGAAGCGAAGGAATTTCTTGAAGTTACGTACCATGAGAGCTTGGTCTTCATCATCTGAGATATCGTCTTCAGTCTCATCGTGATCAACCTTTCGTCGATGGACTTTGAGTGCTATCTCCCTGGTCTTCGGAGCAGGCTCTTCGAAGTCCTTGAGGTCAAGCTCGTGAGTCATGAGCTTGCCCATCAAAGTCTCCATAGACATACTTGTGAGATCATTTCCTTCTATGATGGCTGTCACCTTAGGGTTCCAAATCTTTGGTAACCCTCTGAGTAGCTTGCGGATCTTCTCATGGTTTGAGTACTGCTTACCGAGCGAGGATAACGGGTTGATGATGTCGAGGAATCTTGTAAACATTTGAGTGATCGTCTCATTTGGCTTCATCTTGAAGGCTTCGTACTCTTGAGTGAGACGGCTTATCTTTGATTCCTTGACTTGAGTGGTTCCTTCATGCGTCACTTCCAGAAGTCTCCATACTTCATGAGCAGTGGTGCATGTAGAGACCCTGTTAAACTCGTTCCTGTCTATAGCACAGAATAAAGCATTAATAGCCCTAGCATCTAGACTTGCCTGTTTCTTCTCCTCGACAGAATATTTGTCGTGTGGCTTCTCAGTGAGGTCACCATCGACAACTATTCTGGCGGGCTTTTTGTAACCGTCAGTTACGACAGTCCACAGGTCAAAGTCTAGAGACTTCAGATAAAAACTCATCCTTGTTTTCCAATATGTGTAGTTAGTCCCATCAAATAGGGGAGGCCTATGAGTGGACTGACCTTCACCATGATTGGAGATCAAGGATTGTGTGGTTGCCATGGATCAGCTCTTAGGATGTTAGTCCTTATAAAGAGAACAGAGCTCTGATACCAATTGAAGAACAGTTTGGCAACTCTAGAGGGGGGGTGAATAGAGTATATATGTATAATGACCAATAAAAAATTAACTCTTTCACTAACAATGAATAGTCAGAGTAAAATGCGGAATGTAAATGAAAGACAAGAGAGCATACGCAAACACAGCAATTTTAACCTGGTTTCCCTCGTGGAGGACTAGTCCAGGCCTGAGAACTCTAGCTCAGGATTAAATCCACTATTTGTGAAATAGTAGCTTACAACCCGTGCCTTTTCTTCAGAAGAGCACGTCAACTTCTTACAGAGAATCGCAGTGGCGATTTGCTTGGAATTGTCCAAGCGATTTCTTCACTCTTGCACAAGAATCCTAAATGAGAGATGCTGAGCACTCGAGACTTAGGAGGCTTGTGGCTAGTAGATGGGAAGGGTATGGCTTATAGAGCTTGTAGGAGAGAAGAGAAGAGAAGATTGAGTGATTCAAAATGAGAGAATTCATGCCCTATTTATACTGATTTTAGGGACAGAATTCGGCCAGAATTCGGGTAAGGAAATTCAAAAATTTGGCCGTTGGACAGCTAGCAAACAGCTAACCCTAAAATTAGGGTTCCTGATTTCTAGGGGACAGAGTTCGGCCCGAACTCTGTGTGGAGGCAGAGTTCGGCCCGAACTCTGTCTCCAGAGCACAGAATGGTCCTAAGAGGGACTTGTGGGCAATTTGGTTTTGGTGGAGCTTGGGATTTTGGGTAGGCTTGTATACTAAGTTCCAAGAGCTCAGCATAACTCAGAGTACATAAATCTAGACTCAATGAAATCATAAAATACAGACTCCAGAACACACTGAGAGCTGAAGACTGAGCTGTCATCTGTCTTGAACTGAATGCAGTCGTCGTGTGTCGTATTGAATTTATACAAGTATTATTTGGTCAATATAGTCAATATTTGGTTGACTGTGACTTTGTGTCAACACATTCAACCTCGTCAAAGGCTCGTCACTAGGAAGCTGGTCTGCCACATACCGAACTATCTGGTCATACCTGTAGCCCATAGCGGCTTGAGCACGACCCACCAGAGGTTCCTCCGCAGCATTAACTGGGAAATTTACTGAAAAAGGAGAACAAAAGAAATAAGTTAAAAAGATGGACAAAGAGAACGGATGGGTGTTTTGGAGCTTATGCGGCTCCAATTTAATGGAGTCTCATGCGGCCCAACTCAGAAAACACTTATGTGGCTCCGCCCAGCGAAGGTTCATGTGGATCTGTTTAAACAAAGTCTTATGTGACAGAGTTTGGATAAGTTTCTGCGGCTCAAGCGATAAACAAATTCGTGCGAGCCTATGCAGCTCAGCGCAGCTTATACGGCCCCGTTGGCGAAGTGCTTATGCGGCCACAGTAACGATTCTCATGCGGTTCGCGGCTCGAACATGAGACGTACATGCGGCACACATGAAGATGAAGGCTCGTGCATAGAGTATACGATGTAGCCACAGCAGTTAGGATTTCAAGCTCACACAGCATCCTTACCAGCAATAGGGGGTGGACGTTGGGGTGAACTGTGGGCACGTCGGCTGGCGAAGGAGCTGCCACATTATCATTCATCGCCGCAGTCGAAGTAGAAGCAGCTTTCTTGTCCTTCGTCGCCGCAGTCGACGAAGACGCCACCTTTTTACTCTTCGCCGCAACAGTCTTCTTGGGAGCCATTGGTGATCGGAGAAGAGGATAACAGTTAGGACAGGAAAGGCTTGAGTTGAAGGAGAGAGTAAAGAGATTTCTTCTCTTAATTACTCTTATTTATAGGAGGACAAAAGGAGAGAAGGAAGCACGTGGACCGATGGAGCGCTTCGGGTCGTGTGCTGCAGGCAAACTGACTCCTAGGATTTTGCCTCCTCTCATAAAGGAGATTCATCCAAAGAAAATCCAAAATTTAATGAGCCGACTCTTGGGACTCCCTCCCTCCAAAAAGATGGCTCAAATCAAATACAATCAATGCAAAGATTTGTACACGTGGCAAGGAGCCTATGCGGCTCAGATGGCCATGCAGCTGAGGAGGCCATACGGCTCAGAAGGCCATGCGGCTGAGGAGGCCATGCGGCTCAGAAATCTATGCGGCTGAGGAGGTCAAGCGGCTGAGACATCCATGCGGCCAGAACATCCTATGCGGCCCGAAGAATTTTTATATGGCCATGCTTCTTATTCAAAGTATTTCAATTTTTACAAATTAAAAACTTTGAAGGAGGTCTTGTAGAAGCATGGAAAAGAATAAAGAAAGACCTATGCGGCTCCAACAGAAGGATCCCCATGCGGCTCAGGATCCCCATGCAGCTCAGAAGTCCATACGGCTCAGGGGTCCATGCGACTCGGATAGATCCATACGGCTCAGAAAGAAGCCACGTGGCCTTCAAACAGTTCTTCTCTACATGCGGCTGCATTTAATGCCCTGACGACTGCTTTGACAAAAATAACAGCCATGACAGCTCTGACATAGAGTGTTCATAGGAAAGAGGAGAAAATCTTCTTACGGCTGGTAAAATCTACCAAGTTCCGAGGCCACTCCATGCGGCTGCCCATTTGCATGCAGCTGACTATCCCTATGCGGCTACCCATCTGCATGCGGCTGACTATCCCCATGCGGCTGCCCATCTGTATGCGGCTGTCTATCCCCATGCGGCTGTCCATCTACATGCGGCTGCCTATCCCCATGCGGCTACCCATCTGCATGCGGCTGACTATCCCCATGCGGCTGCCCATCTGTATGCGGCTGTCTATCCCCATGCGGCTGTCCATCTACATGCGGCTGCCTATCCCCATACGGCTGCCCATCTGCATGCGGCTGCCCATCCACATGCAGCTGCATGTTTCATGCGGCTGAGAGGAACCCCCATATGTGGCTTAGCCAGAATGATCCAGTTGAGACACGTGGCGCTCTTCGCTACACTTGAGACACGTGGCAGTCTTATCTTCCCTAGAATTATGGGTGCTAACAAATCCTAACAAAATCAGATTTGTTGTGATCATTATAATGGCCCAGATCAAATCAAATCAAGCAAATTGGACACGTGGTAGGCTATCACAAATCACGGAGATTTATGGCAATTAATATTTATTACCCACAGAAATTTGATGCAATCCACATTAATTACCTAGATTTGCTACAATCAGAATGAAGGGCCCAGATTAATTGATCATTAACCGCCGACTTATCAAGGAGCAATCATTACAAACCCTAATGATCGCATCCCACACCTATAAATAGCGAGGTGCCATTCCCTTACAAAGAGGAGGATTTTCTAGAACACTAGAGCACCGGAGGAGAGCAAAAAAAAGAGAGAGCACAACAGAGACGTACAGAGATCCAGCAACTGAAGGTACAAGGGAGTCTCCCCATACGTCTAAGAGCATTTCTTCACCGGAGCCAAGGCTGCATCCGATCGTCCAAGGAGTAAGGCAGAGTTGCCGTCACTTTCCCGAGCCTCTACCGTCACCCCCCAGAATCTAAAATAAATAATTGTACTTAGATTATTGTACCTAGGTTTTTGTCCCTAGGCTTTCTTTGTACAAGCGAGTTTGTATTGTGAAGTAAATGTCCAGTCCTCCGATATAATTGTTCTGTTCTTTTATAATTCATTGCAAGCAAGGACGAGAAGAAGTCAGAGGAACATATTCCTTAATGATGTTAGGAACATGTCTCCTATACTTCAGGTGTTTAGATCCTTGAGTGTACAAAGATTTACTCAACTCATTAGCATAGGTAGATGGGTCTTTCTTTTCAAACTTTGGCTTTTGGTGCAAATTGGCCTTTGGCATAGGGTTCTTACATTTTGCCAAAGTTGATATTGGTTGACGCCTATTGAGATAAGCGCGTAAATCTTAAAATTTTGCTCTCGGTGTCTCTGTTTGTGATACTTTCAATTTTTCTTGCTTGGATCTTGAAATTTACAAGGTAGAAAAATCTTGACCAGACCCCATAGGGGTAGGTAAGATACCTCTCTGATCAGCATTCTTTCCGGTATCAGAGATCTGAGGACCTCTGTTTATAGGAATAGAATCTGATACATCTTCCTCTGAGTCATAGACCAGGGAAGTTTTACGAAATACCAAAGGGTGCTTTCCTTTATTTTGAATAGGGTTAGCTGAGAAGCGTTTCCTTTTATTCTGTGGTGTGACCATTTTAGGCATAGATTGTGCCAATTGAGGAAATGTCATAGGACTTTTCCCCTTGTTTTGTCTAGTGTTGGCACTAGGACATGAATTCTCTAAGTTCAGAACTTGAGAATTGGAAGAGGGAATAGCCAAAAGACTAGTTCCCTTGAGTTGCACCAGAGTATCAGATTGCGCATGGGTTGCCGATTGCTTGGTTGTGCCATAGTCCAACGGACAACTGGTGGCGCCTTGGCAGCAACATTGGTAGACTGTGCCTCGACAGTAGCTTGAACTGACTGCGCCTTGGCAGCAAAGATAGTAGTAGACTGCACATGGGCAACAGAGCGAGCAGATTGTGTCCTAGTAACAAAAACAGGCTGTGCTGAAGCCACTAAGGCAGATTGTGCCTTGGTCATTGAGCACTCAAGTTGCGCCTGGACAACAGCGACTGTGGGAGATTTAGGAGTCCATACAGTCCTGTTCTTGGCGATAGCCACAGTACGCTTATTGCTCTTGGTGTTGATCCTATTCTCGTAGGCTGTCTGGTTGACTTGAACAACCAGAGTCTTCTGCGTCTTGCCGATCGACGTAATGTCACATTGAGTTGTCACTTTCTCGTTGGAGGAGAAAGTCGTCCCCAGCAGAGTCGCCATTTTGTTTGCAAAAACAAAATTTGTTTTATTCCAAAGTTATAAAAGAGTACAAAGTACAATGAATTCTGGAAAAGTACAACTTTAGTAATTTGATCAGAAGACGATCACTTTATCCCTTGGACTATGTGAACTTGAAGACTGTAGCGTCTGGAGAATACAGCAGCAATTTTGTCAGAGTTCTTGATCTCTGTCTGTGTCTCTCTGATTTATGTGCCTATGTATCTGATGATTTCACAATGATTGGAAACTCTATTTATAGAGTTCAGGAAAGAACTGTTTTAGCAGTTATTCTGAGGTACGCGAGGTTGGGTTGCGCCATATTGGGTTGCGCCAACCTCCTGTTGCACCAACTTTCATTCAGTTGTCAGTCGTGTACTAACTGTATTTAGACGTGTGACATCATGTGATTGAGATAAGCGTGGTCGTCTACAGGATAGTAGACACGTCTTGAGAGATTAGTGGCATGTGCGCCACGTCATCCTGCTTTAGAATGTCAGTTGTCTCAACTTCATCAGATTGCATGAGCTTTGGTCAACTACGCCTAACTGAGCCGCACCTAGACACGTGGCAGCTTTAGAGGAAAAGTTGTTCAGGTTGCACCCAGGCGCAACTAAAGATTTTATCTAGGTTGTGCCTGGGCGCAACTCACGAAGCGTACAGGACAGCTGTCTACCGACTCTCCTTGAGCAGCACAATTCACAGGATTCGAAAAGATTTTCCTCGTTTACTGTTGTGTCAGTCGTTGGTGTTGTCAGGTAACGATGACCATTAAGTGTCAGACGCCACGTAGATTTTGGCACAAAAAAGACTGGGCGCAGTCTGATATCTGGCGCAACCTGATCAAAGGCGCAGCTTGTTCTCTGAGCTTCATATTAGTGGCGCAACCTGATCTCTGGTGCGCAACCTGGTCATTGATTTGTATATTCAGGGCACAACTTGATTTTTAGGCTCTACAAGACCCCCTTCAAAGTTTTCAAAACTTAAAAATATTGCAAAGTTTTGGAATACTTTTAATTTAGAAAAGTTTTGACTAAGTCAAGTTGCACTGGTCAATGCTCGGTCATCACAATTAAATATCTTTCTCGGAAATACTCAATCCTCTCTTCGTCTTTCGTAGTTTCATTGATTATTTTCAGTTTCTCATGAAGAAGAAGAATACGAAGAGTCAATTTGTTAATATATATGTAGTAGTTAATCTTTGTGCTTTGTTCTTCACTTCTTTTCTTCAATGGCCCCCAAGAAGAAAGAGATGGAGATCAATGCTGACACCACAACCAAGTATCCTAAAGCGGGACATGATGTTGCACCTACAGCTTTTTTTTTATAGGCTGACCCAGCTTTGAGGGCAGTGAACTTTTTGAATCGTTTCGGTTTAACCCCGTCAGTCTTCAATCGCTCGAGTGGCGGATCATCCTCTGAGGAGCACGTCAGTTCGGAGGGATTTCTTAACCTGATGCGTCTCTCAGGGATCCACACCATGCAAGAATTGGACGCCGCCCTTCGTCAAACTAATGAAGGCAAGGACAAGAAATAATGTTCTAGGCACAACAACTTTTTATTTTTACGTCCTTGACTATAGGGGTCCACCCGTCTTTATGCAATGAAACCTAGAATTTCTGATTTTTGTGTGGCTGTGATTTCGAATGATGCTCATGGACATATTCTTTTAGCTAATTCTTCGTTTTAATGTTTCTTCTGAAGAACACGTGGCAGTCGTTACACAGTTTTAGATGCCCATTTTTTAGTTTTTTCCCAAAATAGGATCCTAGAACGACGCACCCATCTCATCTTTAACCTCTTTAAAAAGGACATCCAGAAATGAAAGAACCATTCATACTCTCTCAAAACAAATGTCTTCCCATAAGGTTTCACTTGCGCCACTTCATCCTGATGTTATTTGCCTGCATACTGCATCTTCAAAAATTGGTAAGTCTCGACGAAGAATTAATGGTATGAATATTCTTCTTTCGCACCACTTTTGGAGACAAGTATCGATCTGCATGGTGTAGACACTTATAGATATGCGCTAACTATTTTTGAGAATAGGCGCACACTGTGGTCCAGTATTTAGCTCCGATCAACGATACGTATTGCTGACATACACTTGTTTGATCAGTACTTAGTGCTGATATGCGCCTGTTTATAGGCGCAGTGTTAATGTGCGCTTGTTTGTAGGCGCAATGCTGATGTGCGCGTGTTTATAGGCACAATGCTGATGTGCGCCTGTTTGTTGGAACAATACTGATGTGCGCCTGTTTGTAGGCGCATACTGCGGATCAAGTCTGTTAACTTCTCTTGTTTTATTGATATTTGCAGGGACTTGGTTAGCGAGCTTCTTCAGAACTGGCATTGGTAATTTGGATGTTGTATAGAGCATTTTTTTGACACTCACATCAGACAGCTCATGTGGTTCTGACACTCAAATCAGACAGCTCAGGACTCTTCATGTTAAGAAGGGTCTTCCTCAGATGGTAGGAAGAGCCTATACACATGAGATTTGGATGGTGAAGACGCAGAACTAGGAATTGTATCACAAGAGTGATCTCGTTCCTAGTTCCCCTGGCGGGCTGTCTTCTCTCCACCAGTTGTATCGATAGCAGCTCATCTTTGGGCTGCTGCACTCTGGGGTTCTCCTCTCGTTTTTCTCAGAGAGAAGACCAGAGTTAATTCCATTGTCTGGCTCGTTGATTCAGGTCGAGACGAGAAGGAATTGCCACCAACAAATAAGAAGATCCAAAGATGTAATAGACCTTCATTATTGATGAGAAGATCCAAAGATGTAATAGACCTTCATTTAGAATGAAAATCCAAGATGTAATAGATTTTCATCAAGATGTATCTATGCTTTTAAAGAAGGAATAAAGAAATAATTGTCTCATTATTCTCTCTTCTTCTTCTTTTTTTACAGTTTGATTTTGCTATGCTGTCATAGATAACAGAATCCAGAAAGGATTACGAATATGGCAAGTTGTTTTGATGTGAATATTTGGAATTCAAGTTCGTAAAAGACATGACCTCTCACAATGATGAATGAATGGGTGATCATTCACTTCAATTTCCGAAGAAGAAATATTGAATAAATGAATGGTCGTTTAAATTTTCGAAGAAGAAAGCGAATGAATCAAGCACGTCGGTTTCGAAGAAGGGAAGATGAAGAGTCGGTTATGAATGAACCGTTAGGAATGAACGAACAATTGTGCCTCTTTCCAAAAGTCGCATCAGTTCTCAAGGCTGATTACTTAGTTGTTCTGCCTATAAAATGTCAATCTCTTTTCTTTATGTACAAGAGAGAAAAAAATGTCTTCCAAAGATTTGATTGCTCCGAAGACTGAAGAAGAAACCAAGACTTCCTTTGCTGAGCCTTCAGTGCCTTCTCAAAAAGAAAGGGGCGAAGGCTCAACTGTTCTTCCTGCGCCAGGACAGGATTTGATCTCCAAGTTAGTGGAGCCTGGAAAATCTGTCGAAGAATAGGCATTGAGGATGGCTGTTTGTGAGTTCCTGGTGTGTTTCGACAATGAGATGTTTGAACAGTTGGTGAACTTTGTATTTAACCAGGAAGGGTCAGGGCCTCCTCCCCATCCTTAATATTATGTAATTCTATTCTGCTTTTGAATAAAAAATAAACTTTTATTTACCTCATGTCTCTGAAAATAAAGTATATTTTGTCTTTATACATAATATTTCTTGAGAAATTTTCCATTGATGGGCATCATAGCAACTCTGCCATCCATATCTGTTAATTGATAGGCTCCATTGGAGAAGACTTTATTTATTACATACGGTCCTTCCCATTTTGCCTCGAACTTGCCTTTGCTCATATGTGTCATAGTCATAGGACGTCTGACTGTAAGAACCAATTTGCCTTCCTGAAATGTTCGTACTCTGACTTTACGATTTTAAGCTTTCGAAATCTGGGCCTGATAAAGCTCGATATGCTGTTGAGCTAATAACCTTTTCTCGTCGAATGCCTCTAATTCCTGAAACCGAAGACGGTCATTATTGTCTGTAGTAAGCTCATTAGCAATGGCGATTCTCAAAGATGGAATTTGAATTTCCAAAGGTAGCACAGCTTCACATCCATATACCAGAGAAAAAGGTGTGCAACCTGTGGGGTTACGGACGGTAGTGCGATATGCCCATAGATACTCTCCGAGTTTATCACTCCAATTACGTTTGTTAATAGAGATAAACTTTTTAAGGAGTTTGATAATGGTCTTGTTGAATGCTTCAGCCAACCCGTTAGCCGCAGGATTATAGACTGTAGAGGCGACATTATTGATTCTGTTATCATCACAGAACCTATTAAACTTCTGGCTGATAAATTGTGGCCAACTATCAAGGATGATTCGACGAGGGACACCAAATCTGTATATCACATGATGTTTGATAAAATTGATAACGCTACTAGTTTTTACTTCCGCCAAAGGTATAGCTTCGGCCCACTTAGAAAAATAATCGGTTATAGCTAAGATAAAACCGATGTCCTTTAGATGAAGGAGGATTGATAGGGCCAATTATGTCCATACTCCAAGCTTCAAAAGGCCATGAGGCTGCAGTTGGATAAAAAAATTCTGACGGTTGGTTAATAAAGTCTACATGAATCTGACATGCACGACATTTTCTTGTATAATCAATAGCATCTGATACCATAGAGGGCCAGTAGTAGCCCATACGTCGGATACGATCCTGTAGTTTAGGACCAGGTTGATGTGCTCCATAAACACCATCATGAGCCTCACATAATATCTGTTTTGCTTCATCACCAGCGAGACACCTCAAAAGTAATCCATCAAAAGTTCTTCGATAAAGTGTCTTAGTAGTATGATTATAATAGAATCGAAGTAATCGACGACGGATACTTGTAGCTTCTTTAAGATCTTCTGGCAAAATGTCATGCACTACAAAATCAACGAAAGGTACTATCCAATCCTCGCTAAGGACATTGACTTCAGTGAGGTTGCTGAATTCAATGTTGTGGTTGTTTTCAACACAGAATAATTCTCTATTAGAGATAACAACCATCTGTTGCCTTTTAACTGGAACTGCCAACACTGCAGCTAGGTTAGCTAAAGCATCAGCTTCTGTATTGCATGCCCGACGTACATGTTCGATGAAGAATCTTTTAAATGAAAAAGCTATCTTGGTCGCTGCTTCATGGTATGGTACTAGATCTTGATGTCGGACTTCATATATGCCTATAACCTGATTAACAATCAGCTTAGTGTCACCATATACTTCGAGATATTCAATACTCAATTGTTTAGCTAATTGAAGTCCGATGAGCAAAGTATTGTATTCTGCCACATTGTTGGAGCATGATTCGTCTAAAGAATAGGCCCTTTGAATAGTTAATCCATCAGGTGAAACAAGAACAATTCCTACTCCAGCAACAAGAGTACCTCCAGGTCTAATTCTAGAAGCTCCATCAAAGAACAACCTCCAGGTAGGAAATTCTTCTGAGACCATATTTGATTCTAATGTTTCGTCCGGAATCTCATCATAGAGTTTAGATGTCTCAGGGACAGGATGAGCTGCTAAGAAGTCAGCAAGTGCTTGGCCTTTCACGAACTTTTGAGGAACATAAACCATATTATATTGTGCTAGTAATACGGCCCATATGGCAAGCCTAGAATTGAGTGTACTTGGCTTCTTCGTTAGAACTCGAAGAGGATTGACTCGGAATATGACATGAATAGTTTGGCCTATGATGTAATATCTTGTCTTCTGAACAGCAAATATTAAGGCTAAACATTCCTTTTCTACCGGACTATAACGATGTTCAGCTCCAATCATTGTTCGGCTAAGATAGTAGATGGCTTGTTCATGACCTTCCTTGTTCTTTTGAGCCAGCAAAGCTCCCAATGAATGATCTATTGCTCGAACATACATTAAGAAGGGTATTCCTGAGATCGGTGGTACAAGAACCGGTGAACTCATTAAATACCGTTTTCTGTCGTCAAATGCTCGTTGACATTCTTCCGTCCAAACAAAAGATAAACCTTTCTTCATTAATTGGGTAAATGGTCAGCAACATCCAGATAAATTCGAAATGAACCGCCTGATGTACACAAGCCGACCTTGGAATCCTCGTAGCTCTTTTAGGTTGCGTGGAGGATGCATCTCTTGAATGGCTTTGATCTTCTCGGGATCAACGTGTATACCCTTAGAGGTAATGACAAAGCCAAGAAACTTACCACTAGAGACACCCAAGAAAGACTTAGTGGGGTTCATTTTGAGTTGATGCTGGCACATTAGATTGAAGATAGTTCTTAAATCTTTAATGTGATCTTCTTTGAGATGACTTTTGACAGCAATATCATCAACATAGCATTCAACAGTCTTTCGTATATGATCGCGAAAAATAGTACTCATAGACCGCTGGTAAGTTGCACCTGCGTTCTTATGACAAAACGGCATGACCGTATAATAGTACACACCTCGAGGAGTACAAAATGAAGTATGTTTCTCATCTTCAGGATTCATCCGAATTTGATTATATCCAGAAAACCTATCCATAAAAGAAATTCGTTCGAATCCACATGTATTGTCGATCATAACATCAGTAATTGGGAGAGGGAATTCATCTTTAGGGCAAGCATCATTGAGATTCTGAAAGTCTATGTAAACTCGAACCTTTCCGGACTTCTTCAGGACTGGGACGACATTGGCCACCCAGTCAGGATGTTGTTCTTCTTTGATAAAACCGCAAGCTATAAGCTTTTTGACTTCATCATCAATTGAATCTATCATTTTAGGCTTGAATCATCGTTTTTGTTGTTTGATCGGTTTGGCATTCGGCAAAATGTTAAGCTTGTGAGTTACAATTTGAGGATCTAATCCCGGCATATCTTCGTAACTCCAGGCGAAGACGTCAATGTATTCACGAATAAGGTGAATTAATTCTTGTTTATCATCCTCTGGAAGATTCTTGCTAATAAAGATTGGTCGTGATACGCCTTTCTCTCCAATATCAATTTGGACCAGTTGATCCTCAGTAGGTGGTTCTCGTTGTTCAAAATGAAGTTCCTACTGATTGTCCATCCTTTGTGCCCAAGGGTCTATTTCAATGGTTTCTTCAATGTCACTTTCGTCATCTTCTGAGAATTTGACAGACACCACGTTAGAAGATACCATCACCCTATGAACATGACCAATGCTGGTATCAGAATCCCATGAGATAGAATCAGAAGAGTTAGATCGTTCTTCTTCATCAGATTCAGAAGGTTCTGGAGTTGGAAGTGGTGAGGCGTAACCTAGTCCTCGTTTCATTTTACTGTGGTATTGTTGTGATTTTCTTTTTGGAACAGCAATACGAAGAGGGGTTCGCCTTCCTTTGCCGTTGTTGAGGCCTGTTCTGAAGTCATAGCCTATTTTACGGATAATGGCTTTGGATTGTGGACTATAGCGTCGTAATTGTAGACTTCCTGTATCATCTCTATTATCATTATAGAGCATAATTTTTGATTCTTCTCTTTTGTTGAAGAATATAGGCTTTTCATCTTTCTTTCGAGACGGTACTAAGAAGTACAACTCTTGTATTGAATCCAATGATACCACGTTTAGTCGAGATGATACAACTTCTATTGTAAGTGGTTTAAAGCTATCTAGCATATCCAAATAACACTGAGTATAGTAAAAGACATCAGTATACTGCAAAGGAGATGCTTTATTGATTTTTATACCATCATTTAGAACAGGGACTTTAGCCTTAGCAGGCTTAGTCAGATTGATGACAAGAGGGGGAGAAGAATAACGAGAAGGCGGAGGGAGCTTCTTGCGACGAAGATCGATTACAAGCGGCTCAGAAGAGGTGAGCTCCCTTTGTTCTTGACTATCACCTTTAGGTTGCTTCTCATGAGAAGGAAGATAGATAGTAAGAGGTTTGGAGGACTGAGGACAGGAGGTACGTCCTTTGACCGGAATCACCAGAGTATCATTAGATATACTCTTCTGTTCTTTATCTGTATCTATTGCTAGTACCACCTTCATGAATTCCTCTTTGTACATACGAGAATTATTGCAGTATGCTTCAACTCCTTTGAAAGGATTCAGATTTGCAACCTCTTTTTGGACTTCTCCATTACCATCCACATATTTGAAACATTGGTGGAGCGTAGAGGGTACAATATTGTGTTCATAGAGGAATGGTCTTCCCAACAAAGCATTGTATGAGCCATGATTGTCAATAACATAGAAAGTTACCTTTGTACGAAGATTGCCAATTTGAAGTTTTAGGCATATTTTTCCCAAAGGTTCACTTCTTTCTTGATTGAATCCCAGGATAGTAGTGATAGTTGTAGAAAGATTGTGTACTACAATTTTCAAAGCATCCAGTAAGGACTTCGACATGATGCTAAGTGCAGACCCGGGATCAATCAGAATACGGTCGACTTTAATGGTGTCTACATACCCCATGAAATAGAGAGGACGATCATGACGATTGTCTTCTAACAACATGTCATCTTATGTAAAAGTGATATTGGGCATTAATTCAAATACACTATGATAATGTGCACAGCTGACTGGCTCCTTTTCGGGCTTCTTGAGACGAGTCAAACAAGCGTCAGCCTGCATCAAGGCTTCACTTAACGTCTTACGAGTTTCTTTTGAGAGACGTAAAAGTTCAAAGATCGACAATCTTGCAGGAGTATTGGCCAATTGAGCCAATATGTCAAAATTGTAAGGCTTTCCAAGTCCAAGAGGTGATGACTTTTTTAATGCTTTATCAAAGCGAACATGTTGCTTTCCCTTGTCTGCTGATGTTGGTTTAGGAGGATATGGCTCGACCACTGGCAAGGATGTAGATAGTGTATCTTCAGCAGGAGAAGATGATGGAGGAAGAGCATCCGGGGATGGAACAGGGTTCTCTTGATTTTCGAAATACTCCCGAAGATAGGGTTTTCCAGATCTAGTGCCCATATTTCTTCATCTGTTATTGGTTCAACGGATACCATGTTGCTGTTCTTGGATTTAGACTTGTAATGCTTCTTTTGCTTAGAAGAGGAAGGCGTTTCAAATTCTGCCACCAGATCTGGATGAATCCACATAATCTCTCCTCTGTCAGTTGACAGCGGAACAAGACCTTCATTTTGAGGAGGTGGAATATTCACAATTTCCAGAGTAGTCCTTGGAATGGGGACAGCACCATCTTGTACGAGTTGTGGTGGAAAATTACCGAATTGGAGAGAAACTACATTAGCAGTTACCATTTTTCGTCCTGCTGTAGAGTAATTGCTCCAGAGTTGACCAACTCCTAGATTTTGCCCTTGAGCACATGACATGCTCTGGTTGGATGCCCTATGAATCTGTGATAAACACAGTATTTAGGGTGATCAGTTTTACCAACTTCTTCTGGTCGCTTTGTCTCTGGAAGTTGAAGCTTATTGCTTTTGATCAAGCAATCGAAGATGCTTAAAGTATCATCATCATCGAAAGAATACTTTTCTTTTGGATGAGTTGACTTTTGTAGTGGTGCTGATGGGGTGGATGCCGCCTGAGTAACATTGACAGCCAAAGACTCTTTGCCTTTGAGATTAATGGCCAGTATTTCTTTATTCTTGCGGTTATTATGGCGATTACTACCCCCGAGTGTAGAATGTTCGTCTTGGTTAGGATGAGTCATCTGGACTCCTAACTGCTTGAACTTTTCGGCACTAACGTCTGCCGCCTTTGCATTAACAATAAAAGAAGGCCAATCCTGGAATTGTATAGATCTCGTCCACATACTGATAATAGGCAACAAGTTTGATTTGCAAGTGTCTATTGTTACAGCAGATAGAGTACCTAAAGGCATTTTGAGTACCTCTCGGCGAAATCTTTCAATGAAACTTTCTGTGGATTAATTGTTCCTCTATTTAATTTTAATGAGGGCAGACATCGTCATGTCATTAACTCCCTCATAAAATTGTTCCAAGAACATTTGCTTAAAACCAGCAAAAGAAGTGATACAGCCATCACGCAGGCTACGATACCAGTCATATGCTGCTCCAGCTAAACAACCGAATAACACTCTGATAAGGAGAGCATCATTTGGTTGTAATTGATCAGTTATCACCTCAAAATGATTGATGTACTAACTTGAAGAAGTGCTACCATCGAACAGCGTAATGGTTGGAAGCTTATACTTAGGAGGAAATGGAACTTCATTCCACTCTGTAGGATATAGTTGCTTTATGCCCAGTCTTTGTAGGCCATCCTTCTGTTTGAAAGCCTCAAACTGAGTGCGTAAGAGTTTTACAGCTTCATTACCATCCCCTGATGTTTGGAAATTGGTAGGGTGGTTAGAAGTGTTAGGAGGAGGAACAACATGGTAATTACCAACACCAGCACCAGACTGACTTGGATCAGCTTGAATTGGTACAGAAGCAACATGAGGGGCTGGTACCCCCAAACTAACAGGTACAGAAGATGCTCTAAGCTCTGGATTTGTAGCAGGGTTTACAATCGGAGGCACTGTATGTTGAGCCACCATTATGGTGTGCATGCTTGCAACAATTTCTGCCATGGTTTTCAATTTGCCTTCTAATGCAACAATTTATTACTCTTGGTTGGTTGACGTAGAAGCATCTTGATCTTCCGTAATGGTATATATCGTCACTTCTCTTGCAGCTGTTGATGAGATATTTTGTTCAGAACTTTCACTATCTGCATCAAACTCTGAAAAAGAGTCCTCTCCCATATGGGTGATAGGGAGATCTTCTTGATTAAAGACATCTTGGTTTAAATTTCGATTTCTCGATCTAGTGTATTGAAAGACACCTCCACTGGATGCATGGATCCGATCTAAGTATTGCTGACTGGGATTACGAAATGCATTACGTCTTAGACGTTTCCCACCCCCAGTGCCTTGAGAAGTCATGTTAACAGAAGCATATAATAGCTCATCTTCGTCTTCTGTTATATGTTCAGGAGTTGAAGCATAGTTCAGATGATCGCAGACAGATCGTCGAGCCAATTGGCAATAACAGTTGATGACAACTTCATGTAGGCAATGGCGATTTGAAGCACGATTTGGTGGTGAGAAAAATATTCCCGTAGTCTCCCGCCTTTGTGTAAGACGTTGCCGGAGATCAGTTACAACCACAGGACGAGAAGAAGTCGGAGGAACATATTCCTTAATGATGTTAGGAACATGTCTCATATTCTTCAGGTGTTTAGTTCCTTAAGTGTACAAAGATGTACTCAACTCATTAGCATAGGTAGATGGGTCTTTCTTTTTAAACTTTGGCTTTTGGTACAAATTAGCCTTTGGCATACGGTTCTTGCGTTTTGCCAAAGTTGATATTGGTTGACGCCTATTGAGATAAGCACGTAAATCTAAAAATTCCGCTCTCGGTGTCTCTGTTTGTGATACATTTAATTTTCCTTGCTTGCATCTTAAAATTTGCAAGGTAGGAAAATCTTGACCAGACCCCATAGGGGTAGGTAAGATACCTCCCTGATCAGTATTATTTCCGGTATCAGAGATCTGAGGACCTCTGTTTACAGAAATAGAATCTGGTACATCTTCCTCTGAGTCATAGACCAGGAAAGTTTTACGAAAGACCAAAGGGTGCTTTCCTTTATTTTGAATAGGGTTAGCTAAGAAGTGTTTCCCTTTATTCTGTGGTGTGACCATTTTAGGCATAGATTGTGCCAATTGAAGAAATATCATAGGACTGTTCCCTTTGTTTTGTCTAGTGTTGGCACTAGGACATGAATTCTCTAAGTTCAGAACTTGATAATTGGAAGAGGGAATAGCCAAAAGACTAGTTCCCTTGAGTTGTGCCAGAGTATCAGATTGTGCCTGGGTGGCCGATTGCTTGGGTTGTGCCATAGTCCTACGGACTACTAGTGGCGCCTTGGCAGCAATATTGGTAGACTGTGCCTCGACAATAGCTTGAACAGACTGTGCCTTGACAGCAAAGATAGTAGTAGACTGCACATGGGCAGCAGAGCGAGCAGATTGTGCCCTAGTAACAGAAATAGGCTGTGCTGAAGCCACTGAGGCGGATTGTACCTTGGTCATTGAGCACTCAAGTTGCGCCTGGGAAACAGCGACTGTGGAAGATTTAGGAGTCCACACAGTCCTATTCTTGGCTATAGCCACCGTGCGCTTGTTGCTCTTGATGTTGATCATATTCTCGTAGGCTGTCTGGTTGACTTGAACAATAAGAGTCTTATGCGTCTTGCCGATCGTCGTAATGTCACATTGAGTTGTCACTTTCTCGTCGGAGGAGAAAGTCGTCCCCAGCAGAGTCGCCATTTTGTTTGCAAAAACAAAATTTGTTTTATTCCAAACTTGTAAAAGAGTACAAAGTACAATAAATTCTGGAGAAGTACAACTTTAGGAATCTGATCAGAAGACGATCACTTTAACCCTTGGAATATGTGAACTTGAAGACTGTAGCCTCTGGAAAATACAACAACAATTTTTCAAGAGTTCTTGATCTCTGTCTGTGTCTCTCTGATTTCTGTGCCTATGTATCTGATGATTTCACAATGATTGGAAACTCTATTTATAGAGTTAAGGAAATAACTGTTTTAGCACTTATTCTGATATACGCGAGGTTGGGTTGCGCCACATTGGGTTGTGCCAACCTTCTATTGCGCCAACTTTCATTCAGTTGTCAGTCACATACTAACTGTATTTAGACGCATGGCATCATGTGATTGAGATGCGTGCGGTCGTGTACAGGATAGTAGACACGTCTTGAGAGATTAGTGGCATATGCACCACGTCATCCTGCTTTAGAATGTCAATTGTCTCAACTTCATCAGATTGTGCGAGCTTCGGTCAACTGTGCCTAACTGAGCCGCGCCTAGACACGTGGCAACTTTAGAGCAAAATTTGTTCAGGTTGCGTCCAGGCGCAACTAAAGATTTTGTCTAGATTACGCATGGGCGCAACTCACGAAGCATACAGGATAGCTGTCTACCAACTCTCCTTGAGCGGCATAATTCACGGGATTCAAAGAGATTTTCCTCATTCACTGTTGTGTCAGTCATCAGTATTGTCAGGTAATGATGAACATTAAGTATCAGATGCCATGTAGATTTTGGCGCAAAAAAGACTGGGCACAGTCTGATATCAGGCGCAACCTGATCAATGGCGCAACTTGTTCTCTGAATTTTATATTAGTGGCGCAACCTGATCTCTGGTGCACAACCTGGTTACTGATTAGTATATTCAAGATGCAACTTGATTTTTAGGCTCTACACGCCTTACTTTCGGCGATCCACGGTAGCTGCGACATCCCAGAGCGCAGACTCCTTTGGGAGTATCTGTCGGGGCT
Source organism: Iris pallida (assembly GCA_029216955.1). Taxonomy (NCBI): domain Eukaryota; kingdom Viridiplantae; phylum Streptophyta; class Magnoliopsida; order Asparagales; family Iridaceae; genus Iris; species Iris pallida. The sequence continues at coordinate 2,505,907 of JANAVB010035018.1, forward strand.
CGCCCTTCCCCACCACGTCCTGCTGTGGCTATGCATCAGGGATTTTAACACTGTATCATGCAGAGAGAAGAAATTCGGAGGTCGTGACCCCCTCTTTCGGCTATGGAATACTTCAACAACTTCGCCTTTATCGCGCACCTTTCCGCCGTCCCCTTCCATGGCAACCAGTTTACTTGGTGCAACATGCAGGAAGAATCTCGAAGGAAGTACTCCCGCCTTGACCGTGCCATCGTTAATAGCTGTTGGTCGGATTTGGGATTGATCACTAATCTTTCGCACCTGAACTCCACCGAATCAGATCATTTCCCTCTTCTTCTCAAGATCGACAACAACCACAACCGTATCAAAAAAGCTTTCCGCTTTATTGATTTCCAGTGCCACCACCCCCATTTCATGCACATCATGGACGAGGCTTGGACCTCCGTCACTGATCTGGACCCTCTAGTCAGAATAGCTACGAAACTCAAAGATACTAGAAAAGCCCTTACGGGCTGGAGCAAGAACGCGTTCGGAGACATTTTTCAAGCCATCAAGGATGCTGAAGACGATGTCACCCGTACGGAGATCGCATTCGCCGTCGTCGGCTCCCCAGAGGCTCGCGCCTCTCTAAACCTCGCCAAGGCCATTCTTAAATCCAGGATCAAGGTTGAAACGTCATTCTGGAAACAAAAGGCCAGACTAACCTGGGACACAGATGGGGATCAGAACTCTGGCTTCTTTCACAAGTGCGTCAAAGGTTACAGAAGCTCTCTTAGAATACGTCGCATCAACGACGGAAACGGCCACCTGCTGGATGACCAGGAGAGCATTCAAGTGGTTGCCACTAACTACTTCTCTACTATGTTTGCTAAAGAAGCCGTGGTTAAAGATGACGATTTCCTGTTGGAGATCCCCTTCCTGATTAATGACAGGGATAACGGCCTCCTTGACGCTTCCCCCACAGTTGAAGAGGTTAAGGCTGTTGTGTGGTCCATTAATGCGCATAGTGCCCCAGGACCTGACGGATTCAACGGAGTTTTCTTCAGAACGTGCTGGGACATCATCCAGTACGACCTCTTAGACGCCACAATGGCATTTTTTCAAGGAGCTAGATATCTGAAATCCGTATCCTCCGCCCATATCATCCTCATACCCAAGAAAGACAACCCGGAGACCTTTAAAGATTTCAGACCGATCAGCCTCTGTACTTTCACCAACAAAATTATATCTAAGATCATTGCCACCAGGATGTCTAATCTCCTCCCCAAGATCTTCTCCGAAGAGCAATACGATTTCGTCAAAGGGCGCAATATCACCGATAATATCCTTCTGGCACAAGAAATGATCACTTGCATGAAATTTTCATCCAGGGGGAACGTCGCCATCAAACTGGACATGTAGAAAGCATACGACCGCCTAGACTGGTATTTCATGATCTGGGTGTTCAGAGCCTTCGATTTCTTAGAACCTGTGATCGACATCGTCTTTAGATCCATCAATAAATCCTGGTTTTCTACGGTCATCAACGGGAAAGCTCAGGGGTTCTTTAGAGCTACCCGCGGGGTCAGACAGGGAGATCCCCTTTCCTCCACCATTTTTATCGTCACGGCCGAAGCGCTTAGCAGAAACCTCAAAAGCATGCCCAGGTCTCCTGGATTCTACCACTTTCACACAACGACTGGTTGCCCTCTAATAACTCATCTTGCGTACGTGGACGACATCCTCATTTTCTCTGCTGGCGACATTGGATCCATTGAGGTGGTTCATAGGATGCTTGCTAACTACTCTAGATGCTTCGGACAGAGAGTTAACAACAGTAAGAGTGTGATCTATACTCATCACAAAGCTGATAGAACACACTCGCCTGTACTGTCCACCATAAACTCCTTCTCCACAGTATATCCGCCTTTCCTTTACTTTGGCTGCCCGTTAGTGTACGACAAAGCGAACTCAGGCATCTTCGACCATATGGTGGACAAGATTCGCAAGAAAATTGCGGGCTGGCACAATGCAACCCTTTCCTGCGGGGGGAAGTTGATCCTTATTAAGCACGTCCTCTCCTCCATCCCCCTATACACCCTTGTCGTCTGCTCGCCTCCCATCAAAGTGCTCCACTCTATTGAATCCCTCCTCATCAATTTCTTTTAGGGTCATCTCGAGGGCAAGGACAAGCATCACTGGGCCAATTGGGACACCATGGCCAAACCTACAGATAACGGTGGTCTGGGTTTCTGCAGACTAGCCCACATTGTGGACGCATGCTCCGTAAAATTATTGTGGAAACTTCACACCGAAAGCTCGATCTGGACCAGGTTCATGAGAACGAGATACTCCAGATTCTGTCATTTGACAGAGGCGTCTGCAAACAATAGATCTTCCACGTCGTGGCGGCATATTATCCGCGGTCGTAGCCTTGCGGAACCGCACTTGCGTTTGATATTGGGTAACAGTCATTCGCAGGCGTGCAAGGAACGCTGGTTGGGGGATGACATCCTCAGGCCCAACGCCCTTACACCGCCACTGTGTGAGATCCGGGATTTATGGGATAATGACGTGTCTGGGTGGAATTGGGATAGAGTTAGAGCTTGGCTTGGTCCAGTAGCCATGGCAAGCCTGGGAGCCTCTAATCTGTGGATCAATGACGCGCATGACGAGCTCAGATGGTCCCCCAACCCTGGTGGACTCTTCACCCTGGCTTCTGCCAGTACCGTCGCCAGAGGCACCCATAAAATGACCTCCCCTTCCGCCAAGTTTTGGCATACATGTATTCCCACCAAATGGTCCATTCTCATCTGGCGTGCCGCGCACCGGAAACTACCTACGGACGATGCCATCAACTCCTTCGGTTTTAGCCTGGCGTCCAGATGCCATTGTTGTGTGGAACACCAATCGGAAACCGCCGATCACGTCCTTTTCTCTGTAGAATCAGCCACTCTAATTTGGACGAACCTTCACAACAAGTTCAGGATTGTCCCCATGACCGGGGGTATCAACGATCTGCTGGCCAGCTGGAACACGTCTCACGGGCATCTGATCGTCGCTGCCGTTGCCTTTTGGGTCTAGTGGAAAAACAGAAAAAAAAAAATACAGATACGAGGGCCGTCAACTCCCGCCACCACAATTGTACAGAGAGGTTGTTCGTCAAATCTACAAAAGAAAGAGGCATTGCTCTCACGCCTCACACCACTTTTGGAAAGTCCTGGGCTGATCAAGGAACCGTGCGTCGTGTGCTTTCTCACTTTGGGCGGTAATGACTGCGGATTTAGGGGCGCTCTTTCCTTAGGCGATGGCTTTTAGCGCCCAACCTTCCGATGCACGGTCAAGCTGCCATTTTGTGGGCAACATTTTGTGTTTCAGGCTTCCACTTTTTTTGCCGTTTTTTGCGCGTGGCGCGTTTACTTATAAATGCTTCGGCATTTTGCGCCTTTCATTCAATAAAAGTTTGTTCTTCAAAATATATATATATATATATATATATATATATATATATATATACATATAAAATACTATATAAAAAATATATATATATAATACTATTGCTGTTTCTACTACTGTTATGTGTTTTTCATGATACGTTATGATACGCTCATGATGTGCACCCCAAACCTCTCAAAATCTAACCCAAAGCCTACCCACAAGTTCTAAATGATGATTATAGTCTAAAAAAGTGTTAGCAAGCCATTCCAAGTATCATGGCTTAAATCCACATGTGTGTGGCCCCCGTGTCGAAAGGAAAACCTTTAAAATTGCCTCGTGTCCTACCGTATCCAATTGTGGACACGTAGCTAATATCACAATACTCTAACAAGTCTAATTAGATCTACTTAACCAAATGGCAAACACTTGGTGTACCAATCTCGGATTTCCCCCAAAATTGACACAAAAACCTATGTAGAAGTCTCAAAATGGGTCCAATGAAGCCCAAGCTTCTCCCCTTGGGTAGCCCTAATGCATGGATGATTTCTAAATGACTAATTAGAACCAATTACAAGGATTAATCTCATATTTTACCTTTTGGGAGATGGATTCCCAATGCAATGGCACTAGTTGACACAATCCTCAAGAATGGACACCTCCTTCAAGATTCCCTCCTTCCTATACTTTTTCTTTGCTAATCCAAGCTCAAGCCTCCTTGAGATGACACTAGGAATGGGTTGGGAATCAATTTGCATATGGTAGAGGTTGGATCTTCTTCTCCAATGGAGGGAAAATGAGAAGAGACAAATTAGGGTTTGTGGAGGCTAATAAATGAACCCAAAGAGGGGTTTTATAGAATATATGACCAGTCACTATTCTCCAACCCTAATGTAATATAAAATGCCTAATAAGCCCTCACAATTAGTCAAGAAGGTTTATTTTAGGAAGGGGTTTAATTAAGGAAGGTCATATTAACTAAAAGAATAAGGAAATCTTGAAGGAGGTGTCCATCTAGGTTATATTAACTAAAAGAAGGTTAGGTATCTGCTGAGTTGGGTTCATCTAGGTTTACTAACAACTAGTCTAACTAGTAGCTAACAACTAGCAACTAACTACATCATATATTTAATTATATGCAACAATATCTATAATAAAAAAATACAATCACTAGAGTTATTATGAAATACAATTTTTAAATTGGCACAAGATAGAAAAAGACAAATATCCACATTCTGGACATGGGGTAGTTATAATAAAATAAACTAATTAATAGGTTTTGATCTCGGTCAGGTTGTCTAAAACTTTGTTCAAGCGATTTTCTAAAATTTGCTATAACCTGGTCGTAAATCGACCACAAACATGGGTGGTTGGGACAGTTTCGAACGTTCAGAAATCAAGTCTTTTTTCTTCTCTATTTTGGAACTCATTTCATCGCGTATTATTAAATTCTACTTGAAGGATTTTTAGGATGTATATGTTAGGTATGCACCAGAATAATTCGTTCGTAAAACCATGGAATGACGCAGAAGAAATTCTGCCATGAATATGCTTCTCTCGCGCGTAGCACGGTCGCGTGGCTGTCAGACACGGGTGGTGGCACGACGGCAGTCCGGCGGCGCGGTTAGGGGGCATACGCATAGGTGATCGGGGGTTGGATCGACTAGGTTTTCTCCGATTTTTTTTTCTTCATTTGTATATATACACATGCGCACGGGCGACTAAGGGGTCGGGCTAGCGGCAGTACTGTTCCCGCAGGGAACAGTACGCTGTAAAAAAATTTCTATAATATGTATCTCTCTGTATAATAACATATACATCTGTATACACGCCCAAATAATTCTTGTAAAATTTCTAAAATTCCTAAATCCAAGAAAATTGTCCAAAATATTTTACTAGATATCTTGTACCAATTTACCTATAATTTATATATAAAGTAGCAATTACTTGCTACTTTTAATATTCACTAAATTATAAATTAAATACAAAGCTATTTAATTAAATAAGAAATACTTTAATCTATATTAAATAAAAATAAATGAAAATTTTAAAAATTCAGGGGGTTACAGACTCCACAACCAAGATCAGGTCATCTTGTGTACCTATAAAATAATAACACATTAGCCACCACGCTACAACATGCTAAACATGTACTAGAGCTCAACTACACATGGTCAGAACTAGGGTTATAGAACTTCTAGGTTGCCTTACCACCAATAGGAACCACGGGTTTCTCCTACTAGGGTTTTCTATACAAGTGTGGATTGTGCAACCTCTAAGTTCATGAGACGTGTTAACCTACTCAAAATTTCATGCAAGATATATTTAATGTCACCATCAAGTTTATGCTAATTTGGACCCACTAGCCTTGTGTGATGTATAACTATGTTACCGTGCTACGTCATGCTCACTACAACCGATGTCCTAGTCATATGGTCAACCCTATCATAACATAACATATATCATAATGTTTAATATGTAACCCTAGTCATGGCATAACACTATTTCTAATCATGGTATCCACCTACAACATGCAACTCGTCAATATGCCAAGTCTTGATACTAGTGCTACCATATGTCCCTCTAAATATGTATATATGCCATTCTAACCTACGTGTGCCAACCATGACCTACTAAGGTTCATTCATAACATAAAATACTCATGAGATCTCAATCAAAATAGGCACTAATCCTCTTGGCAAAACTAGTCCTATGTTCAACCTAGTCATGACACTAATGTGTGCCCTCATGGAAATGACTTTGCACATGCACCAACTTAGTCTCCTCCCACATATATTCATGAATAACTGTAACTACCTAAATTCGAAATTCTATTTTTAGAAATCAAAATCATAATTTTTATAACTTATATATTTTTTTAAACATATTTGTGGAATTATTTCTAATTGTAATATTTATTAATGATTAGTTAATCTTATTCTCAAAATTATTGTGCCTAACAAGCATTAGGCTTGGATAGTGGGCTAGCCTAGCCTATCAGCCTACCAAGTCTTGGGCTTGGGTTGTGGGTTACTAGCTAATATTGTATTCCTAAAACTTTTTTTTACTAATTAGTGAGCTTTGGGCTTTAGATTGATTAATAGTTTGTAATTAGTTATTAATTACTATATCAGTTAGCAATTAGTTGTCAGTTAGTTAGTTGTTAGTTAGCTTTTTTGTCCCACTCTTTTCCATCTCCTCCTATCTTGCACTCTTTTGTCGCACTCTCTTTTCCCCAACCAACTACGACACCACCTCTGCTATTGTCCCTCTTCTCCACCGGCCACAGCAACCTCAACTCCCATGACCAATCCACCACCATGACCACCGACCCAAAACCACCCTATGTCACCAGATTATCACCACTGTACTCCTCCTTCCATGGCCACCCAGGCCGATCTAGCCACCACCTCGATACCTCTGCTCACCCATAGCCTCATCTACACCAATCACCACATCTATAATCGACTTTGACATCAACGCCTACTCCAACAAGTCCACCAGCAACTCTACCTCTGCCCTCATTCTATACCGACTCCTCCATCCTAACCAACATCGCCACCGCCACCCTATTACTATCATCCACACCATCCCCATCACCTACACCTACCTCCACCACAGCGACCACCACCATCTAGATCCAAACTCATTGACACCACTCCCACACCATGCAACTAACCTGTCTGTCGACCCCGACAGGCTACACCAGTCTCTAGCCAACCTTCGACCCGACCACCATCGATTTTACAGCACCGCCTACCCATCACTTGACACAAACACCACTCTTTTCTCCGACTCACTTGAGACCACCGCCACCCAAATCCGTGCCCTGGTTGCCGCCAACCTCCGTTAAATCTCTGGTGCTATCTTGAACAGTCTGTTCTCTGCCGCCACACCTCCACCGGCCCGAATCTGTTCTACTGTCTTCCGAAAATGTACAAATTCGACATCTCGCAACAATCCCTGCCTCTTGTGCCACAACCACAGTGAGTCGCTGCTCCCTTCCGCTCTTTTTATTTCTTTTTCAGTCATTTTCTACGGCTCTCTCTCTCTCCCTCTTACTAAAAAAGGAATTGGGGATTTAACCCTAAAAGATGGTTGGGATTCATGCCCGATTGTAGTTGGGCTTTGGATATTTATTATTTGAATTAAAATGTTAGGAGCAGCTGGGCCTGAACACAGTAGGCCGACCCAATAATTCAAAATTTTGGTTATAATTTGTATATATGCGATTGGGCCGGCCCAAGCCCTAATACTTATATAATTTAATTATATGTATATGTATATGTATATCTACTTTTGTATAAACAAATATGAGTATATATATATATATATATATATATATATATATATATATATATATATATATATATATATATATATATATATATATATGTTCCTTCGGGACGGACGTGGCCATGGCGAAGGAAACCTGAACCCTCTCTAAGGGTAACTATGCCAAAATATGTATGGAACTCAACTTATCAAAAGTCCTCCCCAACCAAATCCAAATCTTACTAGGCAGCAAGATGCTCACCCAGTAAATAATATTCGACAACAACACCATCTTTTGCAAACACTATCACAAGAGAGGACACCGCACCGATCATTGCTTTAAAGCACATCCTGAGCTTAAGAAGAAGAACATCCAGCATGCTGCCCCTAGACAGCACAAAGATCTACAACAACCCCTCATATTATCTCCCTCCAACACCAACATCCACTTTAAAGCTACGACTGAAACCTCCCTAAACCATCATGCAACCCCCTCATTGTCGAACCCTCAGAAACACCTTTAGAGCCTCCTCTCACAGATGCCAACTCAGCAGTCATCTTCTCGGTCAAAGGAACCCCGACACCTCTCACTATTCTCAAGAAGAGCTCCAATGCTCACATAAAATCCCCTCCTCTAAACCTCGCCAACAAATTTGATATCCTCGCTAAGGACCTTCCCCAAGAACATACAGAGCATATCCTCTCGGATACCAATCAGGAACCAGATGATAATGAAGCAGGAGAAGACACAGATATAGTCGATGAGGACACAGTCGAAGATGATATCTCCGGCTGATCCCAACTTGAACACCAGAAGTGACCCATATCGTGGATGGCCTTAATGCGATTAGGGAGTCCCCGCCCTATCTGCGAGATTACTTTGATCGGATTGCTGAGGTCAGTTCACCGGTAGAGGCGGTCAAGGAATATGATGTCATTAGGGCCATGGCAGAACAACCAGAATACTTATCTTTGATTCCTTCAAGAATGTTGGAGGTAGAACAGGCCATCGATGCGGCTCAAGGCATTCAGTGCAGTAAGCACTCCAATCCGAAGGCGTACCTAGACTCCAAACACAAGAGAGCTTTGGTGCCTGCGGTGCCACGGTACTTACGTTCAACCAGCGGTCGGTATAAGGAGTTATCGACCAACCCTCAGATACCTCTGTAGTCTGGGTTTCGTGGAGAGGGTTTGGTGTCCCCCCGGCCCTCACCCCATCCAAGCTCCTGTCTCGGGGCTTGCCCAACCCTTCTTTTCCCCATTCTTCTTGTGTCCCCCAGGTTAGCCTGGGCTGGCCTATGGTTTTGATACGTCGATTTTCTCCCGGCGCCAGCTGTTGGTGCTACCTTTGTCCTTTCTGTCCCGGCATCCTTTCGTCGTTGGAGATTTTGTAGGTGCATGGGCTATCTCCCGGCGCTACCTTCTGTCTATTAATAAATGATCTTATCGTTAAATATATTTTTTTTTTCTTATCGTTAAATATATATATATATATATATATATATATATATAAATATATATATATATATATATATATATATGTATGTATGTTTCTGTTAAATTTTAGTGTGTATATTAAATATTATTTAATAAATATTTCTAAAAAAATAATTGTACAAGTAGATTTGAAATCTCTTTAGCTTCATCGATAAATATTAATATCCTGTTTTTATCTAATTAAAATATATTTTACCTATAAATCATATTTACCATAAATTTAAGTTTTAGCCTACTAAATATTTCTAAATATTATTCAAATATTGTTACGAATAAAAAAGTAACTGTCTAAATATTTTCCAAAATATATTTATTTTATCTCGATTTTTCTTTGATTATCATCGTGTTCTAATCGTGGATTCTAATTTTATGACTGTATAATCTCTGCGAACCTATCGACGACTACGACTTTGGATGATACAATTTTGGACTATTATTGGACGTTATGATCTTCAATGATTATAACTTGGAACAATTCTATCTGGGGATTATATTTATATTTTGGACTTTAGACTGTGATCCTTTCCTGTCGACAAGTTCTTGTCGCGCACATTGACTTCAGATACCAGAGGCAAGTACTCATGATGATCACTTTTATTTCCTGATAGTTACTCTATTTCATGCTTTTAGATGTACATTCCTGATTATGGACATGACTCTTACACAAGATTAGTATTGTGGATTCTATATCATGATTTCTGTGTTTTTTATACTTCCGTGTTTAACCCTGTCCACATTATGATTTAAATCTATGATTATTAGTCAGACGTGAAATATCTTAGTATATATGTGATCAAAACCCTTTACTCCATGAATACCATACATAATAGCTATTCATACACTCACATATAATTAAGCCATACCATGTAGATCCTTCAGTCCGATCACATAAAAAACGTGGTATTTCAAACACACTTAGTGTAGTGATGACTTATGCACTCATATTATTTATGTAACATGTTTGATTTCATGCCATGGTTGGTCTTACTTCTGTTTCTATATTTTGTTAGATTATGATTATCGTTATTTCAGTTTTGTTCTCTACTCTATTACATGCTATACAGTTTCTATCATGTCACGAATAGTAGATCATGAATTGTATTTTCTCCAATCCTGACTAGATAACCACATTTTTAGGTGAGGGCTTAGAGAACTGGTGTACCACTTATTATAGCACACTTGAAGCAGATCATGGCTTTGTTGAGGATACAAGAGATGACATAGCCGATGTGCCATTGGAGGATGCTTAGCTTAGCTTAGAATTTATTTTTTACTATTTAAATTTCTGTTATCAGAACATTGGCTGAGTTGTTCTAAGGATTACTGTTGTTGACTATCAGATCTATACTCTATGGATTTATCTTTCCATCCCATATCTACCTGCTAGTACTTATAATTTAGTTAGACTGTGGTTATTATGATCTCTGTTATACTGCTTGTTTTAGAATTTGGATATACTTGAGGATTAGACAGCTTACTACCACTGACTCTACAGCGTAGGTTGGACGTGTTCCACGTATTCGTACCTAAACTTTTGGGTGTGGGTCGTGGCAAATTTTATAGTAGCTCGTACAGGTCCCGTCTTCGTAGTTAGAGCGAAGTCGTGGTAGTGCAAAGTATTACGAGCCTGCAGTAGGACATAGGAAATAGGATATTAGGATAAGAGAATACTCAATCACAAATTAGGATTTCCTGAAATATTTCTGGAATGACCCTGAGAATCTTACTATTAAACTCTATCTTAAAATCCGTTTCTACTTGTTCTTGTATACTCTTCATTGATTCGTTGTTAAATTTGATTATTGGTATGCGTTGTTAACTTTGATTTTGTATAAAGACGAATTTTATAGACTAAATTAAGGTACATTCTGATGATATATTTGATAAGAAAAATGTGAAAGGTAACTGTCTGCTTTTGTTATGGAGTCTAGAGTTTATCGCAGCCATACTAGCTAGTGTGACAAGGGCATATAGCCTAATTTTGGATATACTTATCTTAGTTATGGAATTTTGAGTTTCTTGCAGCCATACTAGTTGGCGTGGTAAGAATTCTGGATAATATGATTATAGAAGTATATACCTTAGTTATGGACTTTATTGTTTATTGTAGCCATGCTTACTGGCGTGCCGAGGATTCTGGGTAACATGACTACAGATAGACGTATACGATTATCAGATTATATCTTAAAAATTGGTTCTTAACTTGTCATCTCTATCGTTTCATTCATGTTATTATAGAATTTATTTTCATCATTTTCCCTAGCTTAGGAGTAGAGATATCCTTAGTTCCTCTAGTCAAGTTCCTTATAGAGCTTCGTTTTATTAGTTCCTGAGGTTCCTAGTGTAGTATTTGGTAACTTACAGATAGGATTGTGTCATTGAGTATTAGTGTTGATTGTTTGGATTGTAGCTTATGAGTCTGTGAGTGATTCCTGGTTGGACAAGTGAGTTATAGGCATCAATCAAGAGGTAGCTCATAGTGTAGTACCTTTGTAACAATAATTCTATGGTAGAAGAGTTGAGTATGATGATTATCTCGTCTTTCTCTTTGCAAAATCCTATCTTTTGATTTTTTTTTTCCAATCCTTGTAAGAGTGATTTGATTTTCCTTACCTTTGAAATCATCCCCTAATTTTTAATAATTACTAAATTTTGACTCTATTTGATCGTGACTAAATAATTTTGATTATAATCCTAATCGTGCCAAATTTTGATCCTTGATCGTACATGAATGGTTTTAATTCTGATCATGCCTATATTTCATTTCCATTATTACTCACGACTAGGTTTAGATCATATCATAACCGTGACTAGATTCTATCTAAACCATGACTCTATTCTTAATTGTGCCAAAATTTTAATCTTGGTCACGCCGAGATAACTTTGCTTTGCGTGACTAGACGGCCTTGATTCCCATAATTATGACTATATTATGATCATGCATAAACTTTCTGATCATGTCTAGATAACTTAGAATCTATTAACCATGATCATATTTGGATTCATCCTTAATCGTGCCTAATCTTTGATCTTAGGTCACACCTATATGACATTGATTCTAATGTTGATTGTGCCTAACATTCTACACTTAAATTTTGATCATTTTGACTTGATCATGATTTTGATGTGAACGATTTGATCCTTTTAGTTGTGACTAGCTCGTGCCAAAAATTTTGATTTTATTCTTTTCATTGCTATAAGATTTTGAATTATGATTTCAAATCCATCCCCAAATGTGCCTAATTATTTGAAATCGTGCCATAATCGATCATTCCTAATAATTTTTGACCATATTTTGATGCTATTCCATAATTTTGAGGAACATAGTATGAATGAAACACACGGCATTGGATAATTAAAGGAATCTGTTATAGTGTAGTAGTGATATATTTTAGACTGGTTACGATACTTTAGACAATGAGATGAAATTAATGGAGGAAATGTGTAACTTAGAATGGAAGCAAAGTCAAGAGAATAGTAGCATTATTGAATTTTAGAAATGGCTATGTTTAGAAATTATTTCTAGTATGGATTATTTTCATACAAAGATAGAAGAGGAAAAATTCAAAAGGAGAAGAATAGTATATAATGAATTATAAATAGAGAGAAACTATAAATAATAGGAGAACTGTATTCGTAAGGCCGATGAGGATATTCAAGAGTGAATTGATTTTGCAGAAATTTCGATACTAGAGGTTACAATTCTTGAGATATTTTTATATTGACTTATGGTTAAGACGTTGAGTTAAAGAATCTAAATTTAAGGGATTTAAAATTTTAAGGATGACTAAGTTTGATAATGGATTATGACGAAGAAAAAAAAAGATTGAGTATTATGACTGATGATGTACATTATAGTAGTTTAATTTTTTCGGATTAATGAATTTATGATTCTGTTAGTAGTTTTTCTAGACTGGTAAATAGAAGTGTAATTGAGGAATGATGACCAGATAAACCTTGTAGTAGTATGGTGAGTTTATTATCTTGTATTCCATTTCTGCATATCATAGCCATTAATACTTTTTCCTACAATAGAGATCGCATTTTCTTATTCTTGTAAATCATCCTTTGAATTCGTTATTAGTAGAATCAATTCCATTTTGATTACGACTATACATTTTTTTATTATATTCTTAATCGTACTTGAAATCTTTCGATCGTGATTTCGATTATATTCTTAATTAATTACATCTAAATTTTAATTTATTTTTGACTTGATTTATTCCAAATTGTGTCCAAAATTTTAATTTTAGTCACGGCCTTGTGATTTAGATTCTACTGATCGTACCTAAATTTTTATTCCATTTGATCGTAGCTATACTATGAGTACACTCTTAATCGTGCCCAAGTTCTATTCTTCATTCACGATAATATGATAATTGTGCCTAAATCACGATTTTATACTTAATCATATTTAGGTCCTATCTGACTAGATTCTATCTGTGACATGAATCTATTCTTAAACATGCCAATTACTAGTCATGTCCATATGACCTTTCTTGACTAGGTAACCTTGGTTCTATACATTGATTTTGTTCTTAAATCATGCCTAAATTCTGATTTTAATCACGTTCATATGATTTTGAACTTGAGTTGATCGTGCTTAACCATTCTGTACTTAGATTCCAATTTGATCATAACTAATTATTTTTTATCTAGACGATCTTAATTATATTTCATGCCTATGAGATGGAATTTATTTCGTCGTGCTCATATGATTATGATTTCTAATTCATTCACGATCATGCCTAAATGGTTATGACCGTACTTTAATAACAATCTTCCTCGTGGCATATTGGTTTGATCGTGCGTGAATAATTTTATTGATAACCATATTTGAATTTCCTAGTCATGCCAATCAAATCATTTTATTGATCATGCCTAAACGATTTGGTTTTATTTTTGGTCATGCCTTAGTCATGATTAGAAGTTAATCGTGCCAAGCTACACCATTCCTAAATATTTTTACTTGGTTACGCTTAGTCGTGCCAAATCACATCATTCCTTTATTTGATCAGACCAAGTGATATTGCTTATATTAACATTTTTTCTTAGATTTTAATACTATCTTTGATTGTATGCTATTGATCATGTTAATTTAAATTTCGAGGACGAAATTTCTTTTAAGGTGTGTAGACTTATAACTACCTAAGTTCGGAATTCTATTTTTAGAAATCAAAATCATAATTTTTGGAAATTATAAAAAAATTATTTTATAAATTTTTTATGGAATTATTTCTAATTCTAATATTTATTATTTATTATTTAATCTTATTCTCAAAATTATTGTGAGCCTACCAAGCCTTGGCCTTGGATTATGGGCAAGCCTAGCCTATCAGCCCACCAAGTCTTGGGCTTGCATTGTAGGCTACTAGCCAAAATTGTATTCCTAATACTTTTGTACTAATTAGTGGGCCTTAGGCTATAGATTAATTAATAGTTTGTAATTAGTTATTAACTACTATATTAGTTAGCAATTAGTTGTCAGTTAGTTAGTGGTTAGTTATCTTTTCACTAGTCATCCCTAGATCTATTACATATTATAATCATGCCATCATGGCTTGGAGAATACTCCATTTCCTTCCTATTAAAATATTAGGACTTTCTAATATTTTATTACAATATTCTATACTCAATCTCTCTCTCCCCCTCTCCTTGGTCAGCAGCTGAACGTCGCCGGTCGTCGTTGCTCGTCGGCCGAACTCCGACGAGTATCTCCCCTGTCTCCTCCTGTCTTGCACTCTTCTCTGTCCCACTCTCTTCTTCCCTACCACCTACGACACCACCTCCACCACTGTCCCTCTTCCCTACCGGCCACAACAACCATAAACCCCACTACAATCCACCACCGTGACTACCGACCCAGAACTACTCTATGTCACCAGCTCAATACCACTGTACTCCTCCTTCCCCGGCTACCCAGTTCTACCCAACCACCACCTCGATACCTCTGCTCGTTCGCAGCCTCATATACACCAATCATCACCTCCACAACCGACTTCAATATCACCTCCTACTCCAACATGTCCACCAGCAACTCCACCTTCGCCCTCACTCTATACTGACACCAGTAACTCCATCCTCACTCAATACCGACTTCCTACCCCATCCAGCATCACCACCGCCACCCTATTACTATCATCCACACCATCTCCATCCCCTATACCTAGCTTCACCACAGCGACCACTACTATCTAGATCCTGACTCAACGATACCACTCCCACACCATACTACTCACCTGTCCGTCGACCCCAACCGGCCACACCAGTCTCCACCCAACCCCCGACCCGACCATAGTCAATTTTACAGCGCCGCCTACCCATCACTTGACACCAACACCACTCTTCTTCCCGACTCACTTGAGACCACCGTCGCCCAGATCCGTGCTCTAGTTGTCGCCGACCTCCATTCAATCTCCGGTACTGTCCCGAATAGTCTGTTCTCTACCACCATGCCTCCTCTGGTCCAGATCTGCCCCGCTTTCCTCCGGATCTGTGCAGATCAATCGTCACACGACGATCCCCGCCTCTCGTGCCACTACCGCGATAAGACGCTACTCCCTTCCTCTCTCCCTCTTTCTTTCTCAGTCATTTTCTGTAGCTCTCTCTCTCTCTTACTAAAAGAGGGATTAGGGATTTAACCCTAAACGACGGGTTGGGCTTCAAGCCCGGTTGTAGTTGGGCTTTGGATATTAATTATTTGAATTAAAATGTTGGGAGTAGCTGGGCCTGAGCCTAGTAGGCCGACCCAATAATTCTGTCTTTTGGTATAATTTGCATGTATGCGATTGGGCCGGGCCAAGCCCTAATACCTATATGATATAATTATATGTATATCTAGTTTTGTATAAATAAATATGAGTATAAAGGTATATATATATTTTTCTGCTACATTATAGTGTGTATATTAAATAATTATTTAATAAATATTTCAAAAAAATAATTGTGCAAGTAGATTTTAAATCTTTTTAACTTCATCAATAAATATTAATATCGTGCTTTATCTGGTTAAAATATATTTTACCTATAAATCATATTTACCAAAAAATTGATGTTTAGCCTACTAAATATTTCTAAATATTATTCAAATATTGTTACTAATAAAAAAGTAACTGTCTAAATATTTTCCAAAATAGACATATTTTATTTCGCTTTTCCTTTGATTATCATCGTGTTCTAATTGTGCATTCTAATTTTATGATTGTACTCAATCTCTGCGAACCTATCGACGACTACGACTTTGGATGATACAATCTTGGACTATTAATGGACGTTATGATATTCAATGATTATAACTTGGAACGATGCTATCTGGGGGATTATATTTATATTTTGGATTTTAGACTGTGATACTTTCCGTGTCGATACGTTCGTGTCGCGCAAGTCGACTTCAGATACCCGAGGCAAGTACTCATGATGATTGCTTTCATTTCCTGATAGTTGCTCTATTTTATGCTTTTAAATGTGCATTCCTGATTATCGACACAATTCTTACACCAGATTAGTATTATGGATTCTATATCATGAATTTCGTGTTTTCCAAGCTTTCGTGTTTTACCTTGTTCACATTATGATTTAAATCCATGATTATTAGTCAGACTCCTTAATATATATGTGATCAAAACCATGTACTATATGAATACCGTGTATAATAGCTAATCATACACTCACGTATGATTGAGCCATACCTTATAGATCCCTCAGCCCGATCACATAAAGAACATGGTATTTCAAACATACCTAGTGTAGTAATGACTTACGCACTCATATTGTTTATGTCACATGTTTTATTTCATGCAATGATTAGTCTTACATGTGTTTCTATATTTCACTAAATCATGATTATCGTTATTTCAGTTTTGTTCTCTACTCTATTACATGCTATATAGTTTCTATGATGTCATGAATAGATCATGAATTGTACTTTCTCTATTCCTGACTGGATAACCACATTTTTAGACGAAGACTTAGAGAACTGGTGTACCACTTATTATAGCACACCTGAGGCAGATCATGGCTTAGTTGAGCATACAGGAGATGACATAGCTGATGTGCCATTGGAGGATGCTTAACTTAGCTTAGACTTTATTTTCTGTCATTTAGATTTCTGTTATCAGAACATTTGCTGATTTATACTTTTTCTGAGGATTACTGTACTTTACTATCAGATCTGTACTCTGTGGATTAATTATCTTTCCATTTCATATCTACCTGCTAGTACTTGTGATTGAGTTAAACTCTGGTTATTATGATCTCTGTTATACTGCTGGTTTTGAAATTTGGATATACTTGAGGATTAGACATTTTACTACCGTCGACTCTGCGGCATAGGATGGACGTGTTCCACGTATTCATGCCTGAACTTCCGGGTGCGGATCGTGACATTAACTCATTCTTAAATTTGGACATACAAGATTAGGTTATGGTTAGCAGAAGTTTACTAATGGTAAATAAAGTGTGCGAGTATCTAGACATTTAAGGGTTAACCTAACTGCCACATGATAAAGCACCTCTTATACACATGTGCATAACAACTTGGTTATGTGATAACTTGAACTATTTGTGTACATAGGCATGTCCATATGTTGTCAAGCCTAGACATACTAGTACACATATATCATGCATGAATGACATAATTTCTAACATAAAATTAATGGCCAACATTCTCATAAAATCTAGGCGTAGCTTCTAGGCATAGCATATAGTATGTATACGACATATATGGTGTATATTTCTAGATAAGTGTCCCATATGTTCTCAAGTATATACACAAGTTAAACATGATATCAAGCATGACTAAAGTACAATTTCTAACACATATATCATGGCTAAATATCCTTCTATAAATTTGGACATTATTCTAAACTTGGCATGACAAGTGTTCAATATGGCATAACAATATGTTCAAACATGGTATGACAATATTCCTTGACAAGTTGTCCAATTACTCATAGGTCATGAAGGTGTGTTAACGACATTATATGTGTTTCAATAATATCCATCACGATTACATATTCAGTTTTGAAGGTGCAATAAATAGAAAGTAAGGGGAGATGTATAACTATAGGGAACAAATGCATTTTCGGTTGCTTTCGGTGTGCGACAGCCCACGAGTGGTGCACTTTGTTATTATGAAGGTGTGCCCGTACCTCAAGGGAGTCATGATGCAGTATATAAAGGGGGAACACAGCGACATGTAGCGTGGCAGCAGTGATTTAGCAGCAGCAGCGAAGGCAGCTACGACAACAACAATAGCAGCTGCAGCGACAACAATAGCAGCTCCGGTTGCTGTTGGGCCGACCAGGCGGCCTTGGGCGGCTGTTGGTGGTGGGCCTCCTCCCTGGGTAGTCGCCTGGATGTAGGGGCTACGATGGCTAGCCTATGGTGGTGGCAGCAGCTACGGCAAAACCTATAGCAGCAAGAAGGCAGCGACATCAGTAGTTAATACAGCAGCAGTAGCATCAGTTTGGGCAGTAACACAGCTGCTGTGAGAGACTGTCAAGGGAGGAATAAAGAGGAAGAAGATATAGAAAACAGTGGAAAGAGTGTGAGGAAGGTTAAGGAAGAGCTAGAGTGAAGGGAAAAGGGTTTGGGGAGCTGGTATGGTCGGCCATGGGTATATGAGTGGTTGTATGGAGTGAGTTTGAGTATGAAGGAAGTGTAGATTTAAGTTTAGTCATGTGAGATGATGTGTGAGTGACATTTGCGTAAGGGGAAGGGTGACTTACAGAAGCCACCCTTAATGGTGGGATATTGGAGTATAACATAGGTTTAAGTCCCATTTTAGAAATAGGCATCATGTGATTGTCCATTGGGTTTTAGGAGTGTAGGCTTGATGTTTGGTATTTTGTAGAGGGAAAGTGGTGTTGTTATCTCATGGGAGTGGGCTCATGAGTTTCGTTGGGTATTTTGGGTTAGATTGGGTTAGATTCGGGCTAAGTGTGCTCATGACTCTATTTTAAGTCATTTATAATCATGGGTGTATACATAGCTTGTGGGGGCTTAATTGAATGGGATACAAGTGGCATGTGTGTATTAGGCTCGATTTGGGTCATGTCAATACTTTGGGTTGGGAGTTTTGGGTTAAAATTGTGTCTCAAAATCAAGTCGGAAGTGAACATGGGGGCATGATAGAGATTAATATTGGGCTATGTGTTAGGAATGTTGTATGATCAAAACGGAGCACAAGGAGGTGTGTTTGTGTGGCAAATGAATGTCATGGATATAGAGGGTCTTGTCTAGGTCATGTATGTGAAATTTGTTTTGAGAAAATGGCTACTATTGTGCTCATAATTTTAAAATCATGGAAATATGCACGTATGATCATAAAAGAAAGTGGGAATCTAATATTAATCAATTATTTCGAATTAAAACCAAATCAACCACAATCCTTAATAAATCCTAAAATTCTAAAATATGGGCTTACATGATGGGAACTATAGGAGACAAGCTAACGGAGAATATCCTGAATGTCTGCCCAATTTTGTATTCTCCCGTTAGAACATACTGCCAAAGACATAGAAGGGGGCTCATGCTAGTAAATGCAATAACATATGGTGCAGGTTCGGTACGTTGTATGCTTTAAGAGAAGCTCGTCGAACTGCAGCAAAGTTCAGAGTACCTAACTTGTAGGAGTGCTCACCCTCTTCACATTGTCCTTCAGTGCAACATTTTCCATGTATTGTGGTTTGTATTGAGAGACAAACTGACGGAGAAGCTACTGAATATATAGATCACCATGAAGCCTCACCATGACTTATAGATAAAAATCCAGGATGTAATAGATCTCCATCATATGTAATCATGATTTGAAATAAAATTTATCTTTAGCTTCAACATCTCTTTACTTACAATTTTTCTAGCACACAAGTTCTGGCCTAACTCAGAAGAATAACTGTCTTCAAATCAAACTGGAGCACAACTATTTTGAGTAAAAACATGTCGCATACGTAATTTTATCGCAGAAGAATTTAAATGTCATTGTCTTCAACAAATAAAGTGCATAAATGTCAAGGCGCATAAGACTTGCGATCTCCGAGACGCATGAGGATAAATGTAACAGTTATAGTGTCAGATCTTTTAAATCTTTGTCAATTTTCAAAAAAAAAAAATCTTTTGAACTCTTCCAATTAATACAGGTATAAGAATACAGAGAACCAAAATATGGAGTCCAGGTGCCATATACGAGTCTGTATTATGTGGGAACGACAGACGACTCTTCAAAAAATGGGCCAACTTTAGCATGATGAATCTGCTATAATTAATGAGATTCATCATTAGAAGCCAACCGACACCACCATTTGGACTTCCTTCGTACATGTTCGTCCCTTCGTTTATTGATAGGTGGAAATAACCAATCACCCATTCTCCTATAAATATAAATGAAGAACTACCAACTCTGCACGACACTTTCTTGTCTCTTCATGGCACCAAAGAAAGCTTTTCCTTGCAGGCTCTCCCATGGATCAGAGAGGATCACTAATCGTCATCAAACTGTGGCGGGCTTCATCGTGCCTCCGTTTTCTATGCCTCAACCTCATGTGTCTCTTTGTAAGAGGATACTGTCGGACAGGAAAATGTCCATGTCTGAAGAACTCATAGTTGTGCTCGGCTTATACTTAGGTGATATTTCCAAGCATTTGAACGTGTCACATGAATTTAACTCTCTTCCTTTGGAACCAAATGAGAGCGAGGTACATGAAGGGGTAGAGGCCTTTTGCCAGCTATTCTACAATTCGGGTGTTCAGACCCTCCAAGACATTGTAGATGTAATCAGCGACTCTGACTACCCTTCTCCTTACTTGTCCTTTTCAGGGTTCTTTTGGTCCCCTACTAGCCCTATTTTGTAAATCCTTTATCGTTATGAAATGAAAACTTCATGTTTGCAGTAATCTGTTAAACTGACGTAAGAGAAATCTTAGCAGATGTCCTATATGATTAATTTGACAAGAAAACATGCATAAGAATAATTCTTATATGCGCTTCCCTATTCTTGAAGGTGGTGATAACATGTACATAGGATTTTTCAGAAGAACACCAATCTATCGCCAGGTCTCCCTATGTAGACTTGTTATCTAAGTCATATCTAAGATTGGATACTGATGATAACTAGTGAGAGTTATAAACATATTGGTTGTCTTTGGCATATGCACATTATGTTAAAGACAACATATGAGAACAGTTTTGCAATTTCCTTTTCTCTTTTCTGTTTTGAATAAAAATGAAAATATCTTGTATCTTCATTTTATTTTGAAAATAAAGAGTACTTTACATTTTGCTGGGGATATTTGAAGTTTGATATTTCTCTAGAGGTAATATAGACATTAAAAATATCTTGTTTGTATGGACATATTATTTGTGGCATACTCAATCTGAGCATAGATAATAGATTATGAAATTGACACTATCAGAGGTAATATGGACATGATAGATATTTTAAGTAGACCCATTATCCTTGGCATACCAGATTAAGTATGGATAATAGAGTAAGATAACTTGTCAAAGGTATTATGGACATGACAAGTAGTTTTTAATTAACCTATTACTTATGTCGCACTCGACTATGTGCAAGTAAAAAAGACAAGATCAGAAACTATATATCAGACGTAATATGGATTTGATTAGACATTCCTGGATAAATTTGCTCAGAGGTAATATGGACTTGGCAAATTTATAGAACTCTATAAAGGAAGTCGATGCTATGGAATATTTCAGAGGTAATATGGATATGAATATTTTTTGGGGTAAATTTGCTCAGAAGTAATGTGGACTTGGAAAATTTATGTTATTCTATAGTGAATAGATATGTCGTAGAATAGTTCAGAGGTAATATGGACATGAATATTCTTTTGACAATAGATTATTTATATTCCAGCTGGAGAATTGAAATGAAATGTCTTTAAAGAAGCTTGGCTTTAAAAATGACTTGTAATAAAGTTGCTGAGTGTGTTTAGTAATTTCTTACGAGTAGGTTTCGTATGAATTGAAGATAATTCCTTTGGAAAACTTTTAAGGACCCATTATGTATAACTTATCCAGAGCATCTGAATAAAAATAATGGTTCAAAGCGAAAGAAATATTAATATTAACATGTAGAAACTCCATAAAGAAAATGTAAATATTGTACAAAACTTGTTGGGGAATACAAGGCTATGTCTATTATAGTTTAGATATAATATTTTTTTCAGGAATATGCCATTAATAAGCATCATCAGTAAATCTCCATTAGGCTTTGTTAGCATATATGATCGATTCGAATACACAGATTCTACAACAAATGTCCCATTTAACTGCAATTTTTTTTGCTTTTGTGTGTCATCACCATAGACCTTCTTACTGAAAGAACTAGGTTGCCGACTTGGAAAACTTGCTCCAGCACCTTCTTGTTGAAGGCTTCGAAAATACGAGCTTGATACAGCTCAATACGTTGTTGAGCCATGAGTCGTTTCTCATCGAGTGCCTCAAATTCTTGTAACTGTAGACAATCATTATCTTAAGTTGTTAATTCTTTGGATAAAGCAATTCGGAGAGAAGTGATTTGAATCTCCAGAGGAAGCATCACTTTTGTAGACCAAGAAAAATAATGTTGTACTAGTTTGAATCTCCTGACCATGTTAAACTTAGAAAAGAAATTCTGATGGAGGCTCACAAATTCTGATGGATGCGAAGTACTCGTTGCATCCTAGAAGCACCAAGATATACAATGACTTGTGCACTACCTTTTGGTGGCACGACATGAAGCAAGATGTGGCAACTTTTGTGCCACAGTGCATGGCATGTCAACAAATGAAGGTCTAGCACCAACGAACAGGCAGGGAGCTACAAAACCACATAATTCCGGCATGGAAGTGGGACAATATCTCCATGGATTTTATCGTAGGCTTTCCGAAAATATTTTATGAGAATGACGCAATTTGGGTTGTTATTGATCGATTGACCAAATCCGCTCATTTCATCGCTATCAAAGTTTTCTAAAGCGTTGATCGGTTTGCCCAGATTTACATCGATGAGATTGTTCAACTTCATGGAGTACCGATCACGATCATTTCGGACAAAGACGGGTGATTATTGTCATATTTTTGGACGAGCCTGCAAATAGTACTGGGCTCAAAGCTGAATTTTAGCACCGCATACCATACACAAATAGACGGCCAGACAGAAAGAATAAATCTGATGCTGGAAGACATGTTGCATCTATGTGCGATAGATCTGAAGACTAGTTGGGATATGCATTTACCGATTGTGGAGTTTGCGTATAACAACAGTTATTAATCAAGCATCCAGATGGCTCTGTATGAGGCGCTATATGGGATGAATTGCCCATCTCTGATAACCAATCCTCCAATATTGGTGGCCACAGTTGTGGGTAAACCATTCTTGTTATATGTTCCTACAATAGAACATACTATTGGTGCACTTCTAGCTCAAAAGAGTAATGACGTTCACGAATAAGATATTTATTATTTAAGCTGTATGATGGTCGGCGCAGAGAACAGATATAATCTTATTGAAAAGGAGTGACTTGCTTTAGTTTTTGCAATCCAAAAGATGACTGGAGAGACTGTCCATATTATATTTAGATTATATCTTTTGGATTGCAAAAACTAAAGCAAGTCACTCCTTTTCAATAAGATTATATCTGTTCTCTGCGCCGACCATCATACGGCTTAAATAATAAATATCTTATTCGTGAACGTCATTACTCTTTTGAGCTAGCAGTGCACCAATAGTATGTTCTATTCTAGGAACACATAACAAGAATGGTTTACCCACAACCGGGGCCACCAATATTGGAGGATTGGTTATCAGAGATCGGCAATTCATAGCATATAGCGCCTCATACAGAGCCATCTGGATGCTTGATTAATAACTATTGTTATACGCAAACTCCACAATCGGTAAATGCATATCCCAACTAGTCTTCTGATCTATCGCACATAGATACAATATGTCTTCCATGATCAGATTTATTCTTTCTGTCTGGCCGTCTATTTGTGTATGGTATACGGTGCTAAAATTCAGCTTTGAGCCCAGTACTATTTGCAGGCTCGTCCGAAAATATGACAATAATTACCCGTCTTTGTCCGAAATGATCGTGATCGGTACTCCATGAAGTTGAACAATCTCATCAATGTAAATCTGGGCAAACCGATCAACGCTTTAGGAAACTTTTATAACGATGAAATGAGCGGATTTGGTCAATCGATCAATAACAACCCAAATTGCGTCATTCTCATACAATATTTTCGGAAAGCCTACGATAAAATCCATGGAGATATTTTCCCACTTCTATGTCGAAATTATGTGGTTTTGTAGCTCCCTTCGTTGGTGCTCGACCTTCATTTGTTGACAGGCCATGCACTGTGGCACAAAATTTGCCACATCTTGCTTCATGTCGTGCCACCAAAAGGTAGTGCACAAGTCATTAAATATCTTGGTGCTTCTAGGATGCAACGAGTACTTCGCATCCATCAGAATTTGTGAGCCTCTATCATAATTTCTTTTCTAAGTTTGACATGGTCAGGACGCACATCCATTCCTTCACCCGCATCATCCCGTCTTCGTCCTCCGCAAAGTCGATCACCTTCCTGTTGAAATCAGCTCATGCATCTTCTTCAGGAATGGGTCGTCCATCTATGTGGTCTTTATATTGTCATACAAGCTCAACTCAAGGAGCAATTAATCCAACTGTGCCCCTCAATATCGAACTCGGAATTCGATACCTATTTCTGTCAAGTTTTATTGTATATCGCGATTGATAGACAGCCATTTCGTAAATATTCTGCTCAGGGCATACGCTACAATATTGTCCTTAGCCTGCGTGTACTCGATAGTCACATCATAATCTTTTATGAGTTTGAGCCAACGCCAATTTTGTCAGTTCAAGTCCTGTTAGGTGAAGAAGTATTTGACGCTTTTGTGATCCGTGTAGATGTTGCAAGCCACACCATACAAATAGTGTCACCATAGCTTCAAGCAAACACAATCGCCGCCAATTCTAGATCATACGTATGATATTTTTTTGTGCTGCTTTAACTGCCTTGAAGCAAAAATAACCACCTTATCCCTTTGCATGAGCATGCACCCTACATCTGTATTCCATACGTCGCTGAATATCTAAAATACTTCTGACCCGTCTGGATGTGCAAGAATTGGAGATAAGATGAGACGTTGCTTTAACTCCTGCAAGCTAGATTCACAGTTGTCGTTCCACTCGAATGCGACTCCCTTCTAGGTGAGGCAAGTCATAGGCGACGCAATCTTGGAAAAGTCTCTTACAAATATTTGGTAGTAGCCCACTAAGTCGAGGAAACTATGGATGTCCCATGTTGACATAGGTTGTCACCACTAGACTATCGCTTCAAACTTCTTTGGAACCACCGTGACCCCTTCTACCGAAAAAACTTGACCAAGGAATGTCACGTTGCTCATTCACAACTCACATTAACTCAATTTGGCGTATAGTCAATGTTCATGCAAAGTCTGTAGCATCGTCTCCAAATACTCTGTATGCTCTGTGTGCTCTTCCTTGCTCTTCGAATAGATGATAACGTCGTCAATGAATTCAACTATAAATTTGTCCATGAACGGTAGGAAGACTCGTTTATCAGATCTATGAAGGTGGCTGGGGTATTTGTCAAACCGATTGGCATGACTAGGAACTCATAGTTGTTGTATCGAGTTCGAAAGGCGGACTTCGGCACATCCTCGGGCTTGATCTCCAACTAATGGTAGCCTAAGCGAAGATTAATCTTAGAAAATACTGTAGCCTCTTGCAGTTGATCAAACAAGTCATCGATCCTCAGCAACGGGTACTTATTTCATATCGTGGCTCTATTAAATTCCTAATATATGATGCATAGCCGCATCGATCTATCCTTCTTCTTCATGAACAACACTGGAGCACCCTACAGAAAGATGATAGGACAAATATATCTATGATTAGCATCTCTTGTAGCTGTGCCTTTAGTTTCTTCAGGTCTGATGGCATCATTCGATAGGGTACTTTGGATATCGGTCGAGTGCCCGAAAAGGTGTCTATGCTGAACTCTATCTCTCGATCCGACGATATCCCTGGCAACTCATTTGGGAACACGTTAAAAAAATTTCCATGCCTTCAGTCTACGTCATGCCTGCAATCTCCTTTCTCGTGTCTCGAACAGATGCTAGGTACCCACTGCAACCAGAATACAACATGTAGTTTGCTGAAATTGCTGATATCACCATGGTCATCTTCGACAATGCTCCATATGAGTAGAATAACTCTATTTCGACAGGGAGAAGGACTCTCTTCTCTGCACACTTAATGGTTGATGGAATGCACCAACCAATCCATGTCGAGGATGATATCGTACTCCTTGATATCGAGGACAATAACTTCCAAGGATATATTCCTTCCACCAATGCAGATGTAACCGTCCCTACAAATTTGATTGACTGACATATCTACTCCTGATGGAGTGATAATACTATGTTTCATATCTAGCAATTGCATAGGTAATTTATTTTCTTCTACAAAGTTAGTAGATATGAAGCTATGCGTAGCACTCGAATCGAACAATACTAGCAGGCATATT
Source organism: Iris pallida (assembly GCA_029216955.1). Lineage (NCBI taxonomy): Eukaryota > Viridiplantae > Streptophyta > Magnoliopsida > Asparagales > Iridaceae > Iris > Iris pallida. The sequence continues at coordinate 2,532,648 of JANAVB010035018.1, forward strand.
TTATATAGTAATATAACTATTATAACTGTATCAGGTGCGAATGCTTCATCCTATGTTAGTACATAGACTCGTCCTTGTGTCCTCTAACGATTTTATGGGTTCACTGGTGTTGGCCGGTGTAGTCATGATCAACTTGATTTCGATAATTGACTTAAAACATTGAATCTGATACGTAAAGTACAGAAGACCACAACTATTCTTGCCAAAAAGATTTATCAATTTTTTTGTATTTTCTTTTCTTGAGTCTAGGTGTTTGTGAGTTGGATATCACTGGCATTTAGATAAAACACTCTCGCTCAAATAAAATCCACTCATACCAAACCAAACCAATACCCAAAAAGACATTCTGAACCCAAAGAACAATCTAAAATTCTAGTTCCCGAACTCGGTACGAGTTTGCCCCGTACTCGGTACGAGTTTGCCCTGTACTCGGTACGAGTTCGCCCGAACTTAGACCAAACTCGGTCCCCCTAAATTTCCTCCTGGTCAGAATGAATATCTATTCTTTTGGATCCCAAACGTTCAAAAATTTGAATCTTACCTAACCGAGTTCTGCCCGAACTCTGGTTCAAAGTACCTATAAATAGAGAAGAATTTTTTTTTTACTCACTCATGTCATTCTTCATCTTTATTATTCATTCTAAGGCTTCCTATCACAAAGAGCTATCAATCTTCATATTTCCAAGACAACTCACATTCTTCTAAGTGTCAGTGTGTTCTGATTACAAGTGTTTGAGTCGTACAAGCTTAGTGTATAAAAGCTATTCAGTTAGTGTTGAAATTTGTTTGTGGACTTCGGATAAAAATACAACATTTTAAGAATTCGGCTTGTCCTTCGTAGTAAAGCATGCAGTATAACTACTATTTCAAATAGTGGATTGACATCGAGCAAGAGTACTCAAGCCTGGACTAGTCCTCTCAGAGGAAAACCATGTTAAAATCTCGATGTTTACGTATTGCTTCTATCTCATAATTTAATTACTGCTTTACATTATTGTATTAACTATCTGTCTTTACTTTCCTTTACATGTATTATTTTTTATTGGGGATATTACTTCTGCTACACTATATTCATCCTCATCTAGAGATGCCATCGATCCCAAAATTGGTATCAGAGCACGGTTTCTCTAAGTTAGACTAAAACTCCTTGAGAAATAACATCATTATACACTAGTAATGATAAAGGCCAGTCTATAAATAGACCTCTCCTATTTGATGTCACAAACTATATGTATTGGAAGACACGCATGAGCTTTTATCTTAAGTCACTTGATTTTGATTTATGGTCAATTGTTATTGATGGTTATAAGAAACCAGTCTGAATCGTTATTGATGGAAACTTGGTTGAGAAACCACATGACAAGTATAATGATCATGAAAAAAACAAGCAAGCCTTGATACAAAAGCTAAAAATAGTTTATTTTGTGCAGTAGATAAAACTGAATTCAGTAGAGTATCAATATGTGCCACGTCTCACAAGATTCGAAAATTTCTTGAGGTAACTCATGAAGGAACTTCACAGGTGAAAGAATCTAAAATCTCAAGGCTCACACAAGAATATGAGGCCTTCAGAATGAAGCCTAATGATACTATTTCTAATATGTTTACTCGGTTCTTAGATATTGTTAATCCTTTATTTTCTCTTGGAAACGAATACAACAATCATGAAAAATACGAAAGGTAATTCGTGGATTGATCAAGAAATGGAATCCTAAAGCAACAGCTATAATTGAAGGGAGCGAACTCACAATAATGACTCTCGAGACACTTATGGAAAAACTTATGACACATGAGCTAGATCTAAAGAATTTTAAAGAGCCAGCACCGAAGGAGAAGACCATCGCATTCAAAGCACATCACAAGATGGTTTTCGATGACGAAAGTAAGAATGATAGTTCAGACAATGATCAAATGGCCCTTATGACTCGGAACTTCAGAAGATTTCTAAAGTATGAGAATTCAACCAAAAAAATAAAGGTTCCAGAGATGACAAAGAGCTGATATGCTATAATTGTAAAAAGACAGTGCATATCAAGAAAGACTGTCTAATTGTAAGGAAGGAAAGCAGATATGAACAATCAAACAAGAAAAGGACTTCAACCAGAAATTATGCTAATACTAGTATTTGGTGCGAAAGTGAAGCCAGTGATTCTGAAAAGGAAGAGAGACCTCGTAATACTGTAAATCTATGCTTCATGGCCACAGACGCAAAGATAATTTCAAATCCACTATATGAAGAATTTAAATTTGATGGGTTATTTGATGCCTTCACTGATCTATTAGAAGATTAAAATAAGATGATGAACATGTATAAATATGCTAAGAAAGATCTGAAAGTAGTACAATCTAAGTATACTAAATAGTCTCTAATACTAGAAGATATTAGAGATAAAACTTCTTTTAGCAACACGAATGAGATATCTTCTTTAAAATTGAGATTACATAACAATCTTGAGGAGCTTGAGAAAGCAAATCAAGAAAATATAAAACTCAAGGATATCCATGAATTAGAGAAGAAGAAGTATAATATTGTTGTTCAGATATTAGATGCACTCACTGTCAAGTATGATGAAGCTTGTGATATCTCTAAAAAGTTAGAGATTAAACTGGATAAACAGGTTGTCAAACGTGTGACTCAAGTGAATATAAATCACACAGCTAAACACAAACACAGCACATCCAATACCACTAGAACTTATAGAAGTCATGCATTCATGTATAAGTTTCCTCATAAAAAGTCTCACTCTTTTTCAAAAACTCACATACATGATTTTTGAACTTCACCTAGCACAAACACATCTGCTACATGTCACTATTGTGGTGTGAGAGGACATGCCATATCAGTACAAAATTAGAAAGTGACATGCATATATATGTTTGGGTTCCTAAAACTAACACATCCGGGCCCTCAAGAAAGTGGGTACCAAAGTTTACATCTTCAACTTGTGTTGTAGGTGGACCTATCCCTTCTCACTAGAAGCAAATAGATTCTCGATAATGATTGCTCTAGACACATGACGGGTGATACTAATTTGTTTGCAACTCTATCGATGAAGAAGGAAGGTTATGTCTCCTTTGAGAATAGCTTAAAAGGACATATAATTGGTAATGGCGACATAGGTACTTCTCCCTCTCCTATTATCAAAGATGTTTGCTTAGTAACAGAATAAAAACATAACTTTCTGAGTATAAGTCAATTGACTGATCATGGTTATAGAATTAATTTTGTTAAAAATAAATAATTTATTTATAATAAAACTTCTCCTATAATCTCTTTTAAAGGATTAACAGAGGACAATATATATGTTTTATATTTGTCAGAGAATACTAACAGTACAAAAAATTGTCTATACACATCTCAAGACGAAAGCTGGATATGGCACATGTGTCTTGGAAATGCGAACATGGACACTATTACAAGATTGTCCTCAAAGAATTTGGTAAGAGGCTTACCTAATAGTACTTCAAGAAAGATATAATCTGTGCCAATTGGAAAAGAACAAGACATCCAGATCATCTTTCAAATCAATAAATGTTGTCAGTACCTTTAGATCTCTTTAATTATTACATATGGACTTATTTGGACCAAAGAGAGTTACTAGTCTTGGCGGTAAGCTATATGCCTTTGTAATAGTTGATGACTATTCGAGATAAACTTGGGTTTATTTTCTTGCAAATAAAAAATGAGGCCTTTTTTGAGTTTGTTTCTTTTGTAAAAAGATTCAAAATGAGAAAAAATTCATGATTACTCGTATTCGAAGTGATCATGGTGGACAATTTGATAATCATGATTTTAAAACTATTTGTGATTCAAATAGTTTAACTCATGAATTCTCTTACCCCAAAACTCTTCAACAGAACAGTGTTGTGGAGTAGAAGAATAGAACTCTTGGCGATATGGCCAGAGTTATGCTTATCCAGTATAATCTCCCAAAATATTTTTGGACAGAAGCTGTTTATATAGCATGCTATGTATTAAATAGGGTTCTTATTAGACCAATTTTAAAAGAGACTCCATATGAGGTTAAATAGAACTCCTAATATCAGCTACTTCAAAGTGTTTGGATACATATGCTTTATTTTAAATACCAAAGACAGTTTAGGAAAATTTGATGAGAAAGCTGATGAAGGATTATTTCTCGGATATGTTACAAAGAGCAAAGGATTCAGAGTATTCAACAAAAGATTACTAGTAGTTGAAGAATCAATAAATATCACTTTCGACAAGCTGAACAATCAACATACAAACGACAGTGATAATGAAGATGATAGACTCCCCTCAAGTAAAACACCCAAATATACACCAACCACATACCTGGAGAGTCTATCGAAGGGATTACCGCTTTCCATAAACCATGCAGAAGAGCTGGTAATAGGTGATGGATCAAAAGGTGTAAGTACTCATTCAAGTACTAGAGATATCATTGCTAATATAGCTTTCATTTCTAAGATAGAACCCAAAAATATTAGAAAAGCTTTTGATGATGAATTTTGTATTTCTGTAATGTAAGAGGAACCTAACCAACTTGAACAGAATTAAGTTTAGAAACTTATTTCCAGACCTAATGATAATGCGATCATTGGTACTAAATGAGTTTTCTGAAATAAATTAGATGAGAATGGTATGATCACACGCAACAAAGCACGTCTAGTAGCTCAAGTCTATAATCAAGAAGAAGACATTGACTATGATGAGACATATGCTCCAGTTGCTAGACTAGAATCTATTCGAATGTTATGTGCTTTTGCTAGTTTTTATGGTATTAAAATCTTTCAAATGGATGTCAAAAGTATGTTTCTAAACGGTTTTATAAATGAAGTTTTTGTTAGAAAACCACCTGGCTTTAAAGATTTTAAAATACTGGATCACGTATTCAAGCTTCGTAAGGCTATCTATGGACTCAAACAAGCACCTCCTATGGTATGAGCGCCTTACTTCCTTCTTATTTGAACACAGTTTTTCAAAAGGAAAGGTTGATTCTACTCTCTTTATAAAATCTTTTGAACAGAACATATTATTACTACAGATCTATGTAGACGATATTATTTTGGATCAACAAATGAGATGCTTTGTAATAAGCTTGCTGAGTGTATGCAGAGTAAATTTTAAATGAGCATGATGGAAGAATTGACCTTCTTCGTTGGTCTACAAATCAAACAAAATTCATAAGAGATTTTCATCAGTCAAGCCAAATATACAAAAGACCTGCTGAAAAAGTTTGATGTGGACAATTTCAAACCAATTGGAACTCCTATGGCAATGTCTACAAAACTTGATATGGATGAAAGTGGTAAACCAACTGAAGTACTTAAGTACAGAGGTATGATTGGTAGTTTACTATATTTAACTGCTAGTCGTCCAGACATTGTATTTTTAATGTGCCTATGTGCAAGATATCAGGCTTGTCCTAAGGAATCACATGTGAGCGTTGTTAAGCGTATCATACGATACCTTAAAGTTACTTTAACAACCGTTCTATGATTTTCAAAAACAGATTTATTTGACCTGATAGATTATTTGGGCACAGATTTTGCTGGATATAAAGTCGATCGTAAGAGTACCAGTGGCACATATCATTTTCTAAGAAAATCCTTAGTCTCTTGGTTTTCTAAAAATTAAAATTGTGTTGCATTATCAACAATCAAGGCTAAATATATAGCCACAGGATGTTGTCGTGTCCAGATTTTATAGATGAAGCAAACCTTGGAAAACTATCAATTATCTTACAACCATATTCCTATTTTCTGTGATAATACTAGTTCTATAAATCTCATAAAGAATCATATTTGTTACTTTCGCAGTAAGCATATAGAGATTAGACATCATTTTATTAGAGATCATGTTTTACAAGGTGACATTTGTCTACAATATATGGACACAGAAGCCAATTAGCTGACATCTTTACTAAACCCCTAGCAAAATATCATTTTAACTTTATACGAAGAGAATTAGAAATTTTGGACGTTGAAGTTTTATAATTATGTATTACTTGACCTAAATTCGTAAAATCGTAAAGATTATTTTTGTTATAAGCTGAAAGGGCCTTTCTAACAACAAGGCATAAAAGCCTAAGCGACACGTGCCAAGTGTCTTCGAACTACCGCTAGTTGGGATCCGGCCTTTACAGCTAACCCAAAATATATGATACATTTTTTTGCATTTCGGTTAATTCATATAAATTATTTTTCCTCAACACCGATATTTTAAATTACTACTATGTATACATGTTAAAGATTGTATCAAAAATTGTTCAATTCTATTCAGGGTAGCTAGGAACCGAGCTCGGACCGAGCTCTATGCAAACTTGGGCCGAATTCGGGTAGGCTAAATCCAGAACAGAAGATGGACAGTTCGGGAATCCTATTAAAACCCTACATTATTCATCTTGTTCCTCATTACACCAACAACTCCTCCACCGAAACCCTAACCCTAGAATTCCTATTCTACTTCCTCCAAGCCTCTCAATGTCTAAAAACTTGGACTCAGGATGATTTTGTTGTTCTCTTCCATTATCCCTATCCAATTTCGGTATATCTCTCTCTTTTCTCTACTTGTTATTTTTATTGGCACCAAAGTTTTCTCAAACTTCCAAAAAGAAACAAAAAGTTAGAGAAGCTTCTTCTTTTAATGTTCAAGAAGAAGTTTCTTTCTCACTTTTTATTTCTTCTATGCCAGATGGTGACAATTTTGATGAATTCATATTTGTCTCCTTAGATGCTTCTAATGAATGGATCGTCGATTTTGTCAACCGGACAATCTGTCCGGGATGCCCAATAAATTTTAACTTTTTTACAGATTATTTATGGTATTTCAACACTTTAGTTTTGAAGAGTTGGTGCAATCTAGCTATCCCTTTTATAGGAATGCAATTCGTATCTTCTATTGCAATCTCATGGTCACAAATGACACTGTTCATTCTAGAGTTGGTGGAATAGAAATTGAATTTGATGCTAAGGACTTAGCTCTTATGCTTCATATTCCTAATGATGGGGAATCACTTATGGACATCACAAAAGTTCAATTTCTATCTCATATGACTTTAGATTCGTTCTGTGACTCGTTATGTGAACCCAATCCCCGTCCTCAATGTCGCCTTCGACCGAAACATATGAATGACTATTTTTATGATTTACATCAGATGGTATTCTCTATTATCATTCCAAAACAATCACCCACCGATGAAATCACTTATTTGGACCTCTCTTCCATATATCATCTCCATATTGAGATTTTTTTTAGTTTACTAAAGACGATTATCTCCGCTAGGGAAAAGTGTCGCAAGAAACCGCTGAACCTTCTATATGCGATGTATCTACCGTATATATTTGAGTACTTTGATATCGTCTTAGATGACTATCCTCGAGATGCTCCTTTTGCTTATCTTCATATGCATCGTCGAGTAGCTCCTACTCCAGATGTACAGGCTCCTCCTTCGCCTCCTCTTGTTGTTGACCCATCTGCTACTCACCATCCTTCCCATCCTTCCATAGGCATCACCCTTGAGTCTTTCTAGGCTTTAGTTATGGATAAGTTCCAGTCTATGGATTTTCGGACCACCATGCAGTTCTAGGCCATGACCAACACTATATAGGATTTCAGCTATAACTTTGCCCACAACCCTGGCGGTCCCATTCCCATGGTTCGTGATCCCTTGGTGATTGGTTATTGTATTGATGATCTGGAGGCTCAGTGCTACTTTGACCCTGCTGCTGCTCGTTACGATCCCCACCGCTCTACTGAGTCCGGGAACCCTTCTCGAGCAGCTGGTGATGATGATTGTGAGGATGATGTCTAGTGATACAGTATCACTACTGCATTATATTTTCTAACTGCATTTTATTTTCATGTCTTAGTGATAGATGCTTCTTCGAAGCATTTTACGACATTTAGTATTTTGTGACAATTTCGTTATATGTTTCTTTTCAGCACTCTATGTATGACATTCTAGTTCTTTGCTTCAGTAAAAACCTTTCTAGATTATGCCATTTATTATATCATCTATGCTAAGTAATTAGATTTTTATGTCATTTTGATTATATGACAAATGGGGGAGAATTTTTTATTATACTTGAACAAATTGAATGAAACATATTGCTCTGATACATATTGTTGTGAAGACTTGGTTTGAGATATTTTTTTTCTAGATTTTTTTTTGGATGAAGACTTGGTTTGATGATCTAAGGACTTTCATTTATTTTTGAGGAGCAAAGCCAATGTACCAAGCTAAAAGTACCACTGTACCAAGCTACTTTCGTACCAGATGAACATTTATTAAGTATCAATCGCAGTTTTGTCAAATTATCAAAATGGGGAAGATAGGTTCACTAGCACCGTTATTACGCAATTGGCGGGAGGCACCCTATTCTGATTCTAGAAGTTCCTCGGAGGATGTTGGTTCAGAATGTTCCTTGGAGTGTTTTGGTTCGCCCTCTCCGTCTGACATTTACCACATTGTGGCCTATCTTACCACATTTGAAGCATCCTCCCTAGCAATAGATTGCCTGACGTCCCATCTTGCTACATCGGGTGTACTATACTCCTTGATGGGGGCCCTGGTACTTGAACATGTTTTGGCGCTTCGGCACTCCGAATCCTCCCACGTCGTAAGGACACTTGTTGAAGTTGTTACTGTCAGCCCCTATTTTTCAAATTTTTGTTAATTAGTGATAATTGGCCATTAATGATTATTTTTAGTATTAAAATATTTTATAGTAAATATTAGGAATTTTTCCTGTATTTTTAAATGATTTTTAAATGGTTTTAAATACATAAAATACCTTTTTTGCAATAAAATGAATTGTTTTATATAGGTTTTGCAATTTTTAGAATTGTTTAAATGCTGTTTGCAATTTTCTATTTGTTGTTTGCAAATTTAATTTGCATAAACTAACTGCGGGAGGGCTTTTGCAAATTAATATTTGCATAACCCAATGGAAAGGACCTATAGGAAATTTCCTAAGTTCTAGGGACCTAACCCTAAAAACCCCTCATCTCCCCCACCGCCTTCCCCTAACCCTAACCCTAATCCGGCCGTAACCCTAACCCTAATCCGGCCGTAATCCACCGCCCACCGCCTCAACTCCCCCTATAAAAAGACCCCCACTCCTTCCCCGACCAGACCATCACCACTTCGGCTGACCACAGCCCCAGCTCCGCCGTGATTTCCCACTCCCAGATCCACCATCACCTAACTCCGGCGAGCCCCAGTCTAGCCTCCACAGCCACAATCGTCGTCATCCACCACCACCATCACCTTCGTCTCGACGAGGCGAACCCAGCGCCACCCAAGCGCCGCCTCCACGACGCCTCCCCCGCCTGATCGCCCTCTCGACAGCAAGTCGAGCTCGGACACGTACGTATCACTTCGTCCTCGTGTCGAATCTCGACTCGTATACACGGACACAGACTCGCCCAGCCTAGACGAACCTAGTGGTAAGTGTGGACACGCGTAGATCGTGTCGTGCGTGTCGTGCAGTGCATGGACACGCCAACACGGTGTCAGATTTTATATTCTCATGTCCTGGACTGTATGGACACGAGACTAACTGTTACAAATAGATTAATGGGTTAACGGGTCAAAAATTCGTATTATCGGGTTATAAAACCCATTAACAAATTGCTAACGGGTCTGGGCTAAATCCCTACCCATTAACCTAACTTAGGTTTATTATTACACGAGTTCCTATTCTATCACACGAGCCGAACCGACCCACTGGCCAGCCCAACCCGATTAAACCCCCCCCCCCCCTCTGGCTGGCCGAGGTCGAGCCCCCCTGCTGTTTGTTTTTGTTTTTGTTTTTCTTTTTCTTTTCCTTTTTCTATTTTTTTATATATATATTTATATATATATGTGTATATATATATATATATATATTAGTATGTATATATATATTTTATATACTGTATTTTGACAGTATATTATATGTATATATAATTTTATAATTAGTAAACTTTTATATATATATTTATATGTATTTATATACATATATGTATATATGTATATATTTTCTTGTATATATTTTTATAGTTAGTAAATTATGTATATATATGTTTTCATATGTATATATACATTATTATACACTTTATAATTAAATGTTTCATTATATATATATACTTTATAAATTGATTATTTTCCTTACATATATATATATGTAACTTTTAAAAATATGGATATATATATATCCTTGATATAAATATCTATATATTTATGTATAAATATAAATATTGTAGATGTACTTTTATATATGTGTTTTGCTTTACTTAGTGTAAAATATCTTTATAAAATAAGTTGTCATACTTTTGTAACCACTATGTATAATTTTGCCCTATTAAAATAATAATATTTACTTTGCACTTTTATCAATTTGTATTTTTGTGTATTTAAATTACTGCAACCATTTGGTGTCCAAGCCTAGCATGGGTATTTGGGCCCAAATGTGTTTTCATATTTTAGACTTGTACAAGTCATATTGGACTTGATACATGGTCTTGAGTCATGTATTTGGACTATGGTTCATATATGTACATTGACAAAATTAAGTAAAGTATTAATTATTTTAATTTCAGAATTGTACACTTATTGATTTTGAATTTCTAAAAATACTTATCTTGCTATAAAAATTCTGGAAAATACTATTAAAATTCTCTGTTAATTTAGACAATTTAATATAAATTTTGTAGCATTTTGTTGACAGTTTTGCCCCTGTTTTGCCATATGGAACCAGAACTCATTTTCTATATATTTATGAAAACTGATTTTTCTAAAATATTTCTGTTGGGTAATAAATCCCAGAAAAATTATAATAAATTTCTATAATTAACAAGGTTTCTGTCAGTATATTATTCTGCATTTATTGGAGATTTCTAGTATTTTCTAAAATTGTTAGAACACAGTGCACAGAATGTTTATTTTACCAATAATTATGACTAAGTCATGACTTGTGATTTTTGTGTATTTCTAGTGATTGGATTGCTGACCAACCTTAATATGGGAGACCCATGTGTTAGTTTAGATGCCAAATCACTTCAATTTGAACCCCTAGGCTAAGTTCACCTAGCCAATGTCCAATTTGGCCTTCTCACATCACTAGTGTATTTATATTGTCTTGTAACTTAGAGTCTGAGTATATATGTTTTCAGTGCCAGGACACTCTACATCTTAGCTTTATTGTCATTGCATTGCTTTGCTCCAGGCAAGTACATCTACAAACTCATTTACTGTCTTTTAATGTTAAGTACATGTGACAACCTTGTTAAATTACCATTAATCCAGTTGTAAGTCTTTTATTAATTGTACATGTTAAAAACACTGTTATTTGATAAAAGAATGTTAATCAACCCATGTGAATGCTGATCCTTGGAGTAGCAAGTCAAATCATAACATGTTTCATACTATTGCCAGTTCCCACCATGCTTTACACTATTTCCCGTATCTTTTACATGATGATTACTGGGTTATGAGAGAGTTGATAGTATAGTTACTGGACTCGTGGAATGTACTCACTTAAAGTTTCTGGACTTGTGGAATGTACTTACGTACATTACAGTAAACTAAGAATGTAGTTTCTGGACTTGTGGAATGTACTTACGTATATTGCAGTAAACTAACAATGTAGTTTCTGGACTTGTGGAATGTACATACGTACATTGCAGTAAACTAGCATAGCACCTATTGACCGATCTCATACCTGCTCCAGTTTTAATACATAATGTACATATGCCACAATTGACAAGAGTGTCTTAAAATGATAATCAAGATATACCATGATTTCCCGCTTTATATGATTTACCATGATTCCAGTATGTCTATTTTTCAGTCTTATCATACCATGTTCCTGTTGTACATCTCTTGCATTATACATTCAGTACTTTAGTAGTAGAGGTTGTACTTGCTCCCGTCCTGACAGGATAACGTTGTAGGTATTTTGACCGAGGAAGAAATGCTTTGTGACCCGTACTATGGAGCTCCAGTTGAGGATATTCCAGCAGGGAATCCTGCTTAGCTGCTTAGTTTGACTTAGTATTGGGTTATTATCACAGACGCTGTTTTGTACCTTTAAACTGGACTTTGTCTCCAGTACTACTTTTGGTTGTGTACTATTTATTATCAAACTTAGTGGTTTTTCATCTATGTAGAAGCTGTGTTGTGATCATTCTTAAACTATCTTAATTATTAGCACATTTATCATTATTACCTGACTGTCTAGAACAGCTTACTACGCTCTAATCAAGCGTAGGCTGGACATGGCTCGGCCCGGCCCAACAATTTGGGAATTGGGTCGTGACATGTTTTTTTTGGTGGCCCATGCAGGTCCTGACTAAAGTTGTTTGGTTACGTTACTGTACCAAGCACGCCTGCAGAAATTAAGGATAACTAGATAACACTAGGAACGACATTTAGAACACCTAGAGGAATTTTAGGATGGCAACATAGGAAAACTCATCACAGCATAGGACCGGTAGTGTAACTAAATTGTTTGCTTATGACTACTTGCTTTATTCTTATAATTCCTTTGTCTTTTATAAATAGATGGACCCTACACACTCTCCCGATTCCGCCACCTCAGGTGACGGTATACCTCCACCACCTCCTACCCCGCAGACCCAGATGCCTCCACCCCCACCTCCTATCATACCTTCCCAGACTATTGTTTCCCTTGACGGAACCCAATTACTGGCTTTGATCCAGGGGCTCCTGAATACTCAGCATACCCCCGTCTCGCAACCTATAGAACATCAATTGAGGCTAGGTAGTATCAAAAGTTTTATGAACCTAAAACCGAAGGAGTTTCTTGGAACGGAAGGCATAGTTGTAGCTGATGACTGGTTAGATTCCGTAGAGAGGAAGCTCATAGGGGCTAGATTACCTGACGACCTTTGGGTCGAGGCAGCAGGATTTTTGTTAGCAGACCTGGCAGGGGTCTGGTTCAGAAATGAGACGATGTTCATTGGCGGCAGAGGAAACTGGGAGCAATTCAAGATCCAGTTCAAGAGGAAGTTCTTCTCCACTACCGCTAGAGTTGCCATGGGATTGCAATTCCAGAACCTGCAACAGGGGAGCCGTACAGTCGATGAGTACGCAGGTGAGTTTAGCAGACTCAGTCGTTTTGCCCCGAGCTTAGTAGCCGACCCGGAGGAGATGGCTCGCAGATTCTGCCATGGTCTTGTCCTGGACATTAGCATCTTACTAGTGGCCAACGGGATCACAGACTACTACCAGCTACTGGAGAGAGCCCGAGGTATCGAGGAGCATCTTTTGTCTTGCAAGAGGCCAGCTACCACACATCATGACGGGCCGTCCAAGCGCCAGACTTTCCAGCAGAGGACGACTACCCAGCACCAGCAGGCCTATTCTCCACCAGCTCATCCTCAGCATCAGTTATCATTTGCCCGAGATCCGGGGCAACAGCAGCAGAAGTGGGTCTCTTGTGCCTTCTGCAAAAAGCCAGGACACGATGTCTCCATCTGTAGGAAGAAATTGAGCCAGTGTCTTGCTTGCGGGTCTTCCACCCATATGATTCGGGAGTGCCCGAAGGCGAAGCCATTTACCAGAGGACCTTCAGGGAGAGCATACCCTTTAGCCATCCAGGCAGCAGTACCAGTACAGGGCCCAGAGCCAGAGCCAGAATACTTGACAGACGGTGCCACAGGTTGGATTTATTTGCATATGACTGTTTGATTCTAGTGCCTCATTAAGTAACCTGTCATTAGACTTTTACCAAACCATCATTTAGTAGCTACACTCATAAGACAAGCCATTGACCAGTAGACCTGTTTCATAGACGTTCCATCATTAGGAGATAGCCTTAGTCATCGCTGTAATTATTTTAAAACGTTAGTTGCCTCGCGTGTCTTCAGTTCTTGTAAATTTCGAGGACGAAATTTTTCAAGGAGGGAAGACTTGTCAGCCCCTGTTTTTCAAATTTTTGTTAATTAGTGATAATTGGCCATTAATGATTATTTTTAGTATTAAAATATTTTATAGTAAATATTAGGAATTTTTCCTGTATTTTTAAATGATTTTTAAATGGTTTTAAATACATAAAATACCTTTTTTGCAATAAAATGAATTGTTTTATATAGGTTTTGCAATTTTTAGAATTGTTTAAATGCTGTTTACAATTTCCTATTTGTTGTTTGCAAATTTAATTTGCATAAACTAACTGCGGGAGGGCTTTTGCAAATTAATATTTGCATAACCCAATGGAAAGGACCTATAGGAAATTTCCTAAGTTCTAGGGACCTAACCCTAAAAACCCCTCATCTCCCCCACCGCCTTTCCCTAACCCTAACCCTAATCCGGCCGTAACCCTAACCCTAATCCGGCCGTAATCCACCGCCCACCGCCTCAACTCCCCCTATAAAAAGACCCCCACTCCTTCCCCGACCAGACCATCACCACCTCGGCTGACCACAGCCCCAGCTCCGCCGTGATTTCCCACTCCCAGATCCACCATCACCTAACTCCGGCGAGCCCCAGTCTAGCCTCCACAGCCACAGTCGTCGTTATCCACCACCACCATCACCTTCGTCTCGACGAGGCGAACCCAGCGCCACCCAAGCGCCGCCTCCACGACGCCTCCCCCGCCTGATCGCCCTCTCGACAGCAAGTCGAGCTCGGACACGTACGTATCACTTCGTCCTCGTGTCGAATCTCGACTCGTATACACGGACACAGACTCGCCCAGCCTAGACGAACCTAGTGGTAAGTGTGGACACGCGTAGATCGTGTCCTGCGTGTCGTGCAGTGCATGGACACGCCAACACGGTGTCAGATTTCATATTCTCGTGTCCTGGACTGTATGGACACGAGACTAACTGTTACAAATAGATTAATGGGTTAACGGGTCAAAAATTCGTATTATCGGGTTATAAAACCCATTAACAAATTGCTAACGGGTCTGGGCTAAATCCCTACCCATTAACCTAACTTAGGTTTATTATTACACGAGTTCCTATTCTATCACACGAGACGAACCGACCCACTGGCCAGCCCAACCCGATTAAACCCCCCCCCTCTGGCTGGCCGAGGTCGAGCCCCCCTGCTGTTTGTTTTTGTTTTTGTTTTTCTTTTTCTTTTCCTTTTTCTATTTTTTTTATATATATATTTATATATATATGTGTATATATATATATATATATATTAGTATGTATATATATATTTTATATACTGTATTTTGACAGTATATTATATGTATATATAATTTTATAATTAGTAAACTTTTATATATATATTTATATGTATTTATATACATATATGTATATATGTATATATTTTCTTGTATATATTTTTATAGTTAGTAAATTATGTATATATATGTTTTCATATGTATATATACATTATTATACACTTTATAATTAAATGTTTCATTATATATATATACTTTATAAATTGATTATTTTCCTTACATATATATATATATGTAACTTTTAAAAATATGGATATATATATATCCTTGATATAAATATCTATATATTTATGTATAAATATAAATATTGTAGATGTACTTTTATATATGTGTTTTGCTTTACTTAGTGTAAAATATCTTTATAAAATAAGTTGTCATACTTTTGTAACCACTATGTATAATTTTGCCCTATTAAAATAATAATATTTACTTTGCACTTTTATCAATTTGTATTTTTGTGTATTTAAATTACTGCAACCATTTGGTGTCCAAGCCTAGCATGGGTATTTGGGCCCAAATGTATTTTCATATTTTAGACTTGTACAAGTCATATTGGACTTGATACATGGTCTTGAGTCATGTATTTGGACTATGGTTCATATATGTACATTGACAAAATTAAGTAAAGTATTAATTATTTTAATTTCAGAATTGTACACTTATTGATTTTGAATTTCTAAAAATACTTATCTTGCTATAAAAATTCTGGAAAAATACTATTAAAATTCTCTGTTAATTTAGACAATTTAATATAAATTTTGTAGCATTTTGTTGACAGTTTTGCCCCTGTTTTGCCATATGGAACCAGAACTCATTTTCTATATATTTATGAAAACTGATTTTTCTAAAATATTTCTGCTGGGTAATAAATCCCAGAAAAATTATAATAAATTTCTATAATTAACAAGGTTTCTGTCAGTATATTATTCTGCATTTATTGGAGATTTCTAGTATTTTCTAAAATTGTTAGAACACAGTGCACAGAATGTTTATTTTACCAATAATTATGACTAAGTCATGACTTGTGATTTTTGTGTATTTCTAGTGATTGGATTGCTGACCAACCTTAATATGGGAGACCCATGTGTTAGTTTAGATGCCAAATCACTTCAATTTGAACCCCTAGGCTAAGTTCACCTAGCCAATGTCCAATTTGGCCTTCTCACATCACTAGTGTATTTATATTGTCTTGTAACTTAGAGTCTGAGTATATATGTTTTCAGTGCCAGGACACTCTACATCTTAGCTTTATTGTCATTGCATTGCTTTGCTCCAGGCAAGTACATCTACAAACTCATTTACTGTCTTTTAATGTTAAGTACATGTGACAACCTTGTTAAATTACCATTAATCCAGTTGTAAGTCTTTTATTAATTGTACATGTTAAAAACACTGTTATTTGATAAAAGAATGTTAATCAACCCATGTGAATGCTGATCCTTGGAGTAGCAAGTCAAATCATAACATGTTTCATACTATTGCCAGTTCCCACCATGCTTTACACTATTTCCCGTATCTTTTACATGATGATTACTGGGTTATGAGAGAGTTGATAGTATAGTTACTGGACTAAATAACCTCCAGTGGTAAGTCTAAATGACAGAAAGTAAAAGATAATCTAAACTAAATAACCTCCAGTGGTAAGTCTGCTATAGCATCTCCTGCATCCCTGTGTAGTTATATCATGAGTCCAAATAAAACCTAAAATTATCAACATATCCAGTCAGGATTGGAGCAAGTACAATACGGGAACTACTACTCATAATATAATAGCTATTATAAGACAAAAAATAGAGAAGATAATACGGAAGTGAAATAGTAACATGGTGAGAGTAGATAAGGTAAACAGGAAATCATGGTAAGTGACATAGCAATATGAAATACATAAGTCATAGCTACACTACGTGGGATTGAAGTACTGTGTTCTATATGTGATCGGGCTTAGGGTTCTGTCATAACCCTCACCTGCTTTTCGGACGCGAGCTCGTGAGCAAGCCAAGACGCATCAAGCAGACTCCAGCCCGACTCGAATACGTAAACGCTGTCATGGCTATGGTAAACTGCCAAATCATGGCAAAGTAAATCTATATCTCAATCCATAATAAGTGTACAAAATATGAATGAACACTGTGGGTCGTAGTCTGCAGCCCACTAGCATAAATGTCTGATAAGACTCCAAGGAATATAACAAGAGTCTATAAACTGAATCAATAAATAGGATATCGCATGATAATGAAAGGAAAGCACAAGCTGGATAACAATGTAATATCACTGCCAAATACCTGATTCTCGCAAGCAACATCGTAATCATCTAAAATCCACACGTGTCATAAACCTCCACTATCCAGAACTGCTAAATAACTTCTTACAATCGCTAAACCTGAAGAGATCATCAGGTCCTCAGGGGACATAGCAAGATACATAAAAATATGCCTATCTAGCAGTTTAATCATGTATGATAATATAAAACAGGAACGACACTTAACATGGCAAGAGACTACGACCAAACTGCTAACAAGTGACTAACGACAAGTGGCTACTGACAGGTGGCTATGAACTGGAATACAAGAACAACTACACGAAACTGAACTGCTGGATGAACAAGAGAACACGAGAACAATGGAATACCAAACCCCCGCCCCGAGTGGACTCACGGGTTTGAACTAATCAGCAACCCTCGCCCCGAGTGGACTCGCAGGTTAGTTCATGGCAAGGTACCCTCGTCCCGAGTGTGGACTCACGAATGTAAACAGATCAAGACAAATACCCTCGTCCCGAGTAGACTCTCTGGTGCCAAGAAAACGAACACCCTCGTCCCGAGTGGACTCTCTGGTGCAATTGATCAACCCTCATCCCGAGTGTGGACTCTCTGGTTGTGGA
This sequence comes from Iris pallida, assembly GCA_029216955.1. Taxonomy (NCBI): domain Eukaryota; kingdom Viridiplantae; phylum Streptophyta; class Magnoliopsida; order Asparagales; family Iridaceae; genus Iris; species Iris pallida. The sequence continues at coordinate 2,550,717 of JANAVB010035018.1, forward strand.
AAAACGATACAGGGAAATAGCAGTTCAACTACACGTACTCGTTCCAAGACACGACTCAGTCAGGGTACAGGTGAGACAAGGTATAACTCGTCAAGACAGAGGTAAGGACTGCTCTAGCATGGACTTTAATGTGAACAAGCTGGTATACTACACTATCTAGTCAAGCAAGATAATAAACAGGTGAACATGGTATGAATAAAACATATTAAGTCAATTTAACTAGATAACTAAAGATAACATACAAATCCATCACAACTAGAGAACTGGATAATAGCAAATAAAATAAAAGACTATAAGCATGTAATTAAACTGTAGAGGAAGACAAGGTATCTTGCCTGGTATTTTGTCCAATCTGTGCTGAAACTGCAGGTGTCAAAATCGTATCCAAGCCTAGGTCGAATTGATGCTGCTACGGTTCTCAGAAGATCTAACAAAGCCCAACAAAGCAACCAAGAATTACTAACGAGTATCTTCATTTACTTATATATAAAGCCAGGTCCTTAATAGGGTTTACTTTAAGAAAATAATCTTTATTTTCTAATTTATATGTTTGAGAAAATATCTAATGATATGTATCATTCCATTATGTAGAACAGCAAAACTTAACATGATTATCGTTAATAAAATTATATATAACTTATATACAAAAAATAATGATAGTTTAATATAAATATAAAACAATATTAATGTATGGTAAAATAGATGATAATATATGACTATAGGTACACAATAATAGTCTTTGATACGTGAAGATAATCTTTATTTATTCATATATATATATATATATATATATATATATATATATATATATATATGTACTTAGAATAAACAAATCCATATATATATATATATATATATATATATATATATATATATATATATATATATATATATATATATATATTTTATATATATATATATATATATATATATATATATATATATATATATATATATATAAATATATAAAATATATATATATATATATATATATATATATATATATATATATATATATATATATATATATATATATATATATATATATAGAATAAACAAATCCATTTTAGTCATTTTAGAAAATTACTCAAAATATATAAACAATAAGTATAATTAGTAAAAATATCCTTAACACATATATCTAATCATATATAATTATATACCCTTACAAAAACTATATTTTCATATAACCCTTTTCTCCATAATAGCATTTAACATATATTAACCTATACCCTTCATATTGATGGATATAAATTTAAAGTACATATCCCAATACCTACATGATATATATATTCTATACTTATTTAATAGTCCATCAATGTAATTAACTAAGGGAGGAGGGGTAAAATAAGTATTACCAAGGTTACTACTATTGCAGTTGCTTATTCCATTACGTATGGGTGTCTGTATCTCCGCACGCGGCATGGGTCACCGCTCATACGAACGGTAGACACTAGGATGGCGACACGACTGCTGCTGCGCGTGAGGCCACGACTGAGGGACTGCCAGCCATGTTCGGACTGCTGCCGTGCTCGTCCACGACTGAGGGACTACCAGCCATGCTCGGACTGCTGTCGTGCTCGGCCACGGCTCGTGCAGCTTCCGCACGTGCGGGAAACGATTGTGCACAGGGACGACAACCACTCAGCTGCTGGCACGGCTTGCCATTACTTGGATGTCAGCAAAGTGCTCCCTGGCGAGGTTGACGATGTAGTCAATGGCAACCATGCCAAAGGACTAGGCTCTAAGAGGACTGGCGAGCGAGGCGAGCAATTGTGACGGTGGTTGATGGTCGGCGTAGTGCAGTGATGAGAGGCTGCCGTGCGTCGAAGAGGTAGCTTTGCCCTGGTTTCAGTGTGCCGAGGAATTACACACTTCGTCGCCTTCCCATGCATGATGCAAATACGAGGGGTTGGCGTCCCTGTCGCTTCAGGTGACGTCCCTCGGTCAGTCACTGGGTAGGTCGACGCCGAGAGGGCACGATGGTAGGCGAGGAAGTGGAGGTTGGAGGAGAAGGTCGTGCATGAAGTAGTAGACAGGGGGTGCTTGCACAAGTCGACTAGGGCTTGAGGAAGGAGATAGAGGAGTGGTCGGTTGATGAGGAGGTTAGGCTGCAACATAAGTATTTATGGGCACTTGAGTTGGGCTTTGGGTTTATTGGACTAGGTGGTTGATTGCAAAAAGTCTGCTTATACATAGTATGGGTCGGGCCCACTATTTGTACATGCCATAAATCCTAATGCCTGCATATTAAAATATATATAACTCATTATATATGTATATATATATATACATGTGTGTATTCTCTATATACACATCCCTAATACAATAAATATTTCTAGCATCTCAAATAATATCTATTTTTAGAACTATATATATATATATATATATATATATATATATATATATATATATATATATATATATATATATACAAAATATTTGACAAAGATTTATCAAATAGCAATCATTATCTATTTAAATAAAACAATAATAGTAATATTAATTATAAATATAATTACCAACAAACATAACTAAAAAGTACACATTGGGGGTGAACTGACCATATCCTTACAAAAGTTGGTCCACCACAAAGCCTTGCAATTAACCTCAGATGCCATATCAATATTAATAATATTAATATTTTCCATATACACCATTATTTAGATACTATTTGTAAATTCCTAAAATAATTACAAAAATACTTGCACCCACATAAATATGTCTATATGGTATATTTGGTCTTACCACGTGCCTACATGGGCTTGGTTAGGTTCGGGTCCAGTCCAGACTGAATTGACACAACCGGGCCTTCTAAAATTCTAAATATTAATAAATAATTAAATAAATTGTTTATGGAGGTCATGTCACAACTTGGTCTGGTTTTCCTAATTAGAACACACTTATGGCTTGACATTTTCCTACCATGGCTAAACACTAGTCAAAGCACGCCACTACACTACCCGTGCCATGATTCCTAGTCGTCTGGTACTCCAATTCCTAACCATGCCTAAGGCCATCTACCGTAATAATTAACTAAATAATTACTTATAAAAATCTAAAAATAACCATTTAAACTAAATAAATAATAAAAAAATATTTTCAAAAATTTTTCGGGAAGAGGAGTTACAGGTTCTACGTGGTCAGGCTCAATCATACGTGTAGTGTATGATTAGACGGAATCACGGATTATACAGGGTTTTGATCACATATATACTAAAGTACTTCGCGACTGACTAGCATACATGGATTCTAATCATGGCAGGGAAAACAAGAAATAAGTAAACAGCGAACAGGGTGAACATGAATATAATAATCATGACAGGAATCCATAAATACTAATCTTGTGTGGATATCGTGACAGAATCATGGCATGCACATCTAAATTGTGAAATACATTAACTAAACATGAAATAAGAGCGTTCGATGGAAGTACTTGCCTCGTATATTTGAAGTTTACGTGCGTAACACGAACGTGTCGACACGAAAAGTATCACAGTCCATAATCCAGGGTAATAATCCCCAAATAAGTTGTCGTATATCATAATGTCCAATAGATGTACATAGTCATATATGTCATCCAAATATCCGATTGTAGTACAGAGAGTCGACAATCGATTTGAGATTGAGCACAAGGTCACACATTAAGAAAGCGCGGTTAGAAGGGGATAAGTAAATAATACAATCTGATACATCTAACCTAATAAGTATTTATAATTTTTAACCTAGTAGAATCCCTTTTGAAATTTATAATAAAGTATTATTTGGTAGAAATTACCTTTAGATAGGTATATACTAAAATAATATCAAATATTTGTTTACTAAAATATATCACTAATACTATATATTTGTTTAGAAATATTTGGTAATAATATGCTTTTATACTAACTATTAGTATAATAGTATAAATTACTTGTACAAAATATACCACCATATATATACATTTACACTAATATTGTTAATGTCAATATATATATATATATATATATATATATATATATATATATATATATATATATATATATATATATATATATACATGCAAGTATATATACACTAATATTTATACACAATATTATACACCTATAAACATCTATATATAACTCGGCCCAAAGAACAATTAATCCCTATCCTTAAGTTATAGGGCTAGAAGCCCACTTGAAAACAACATAAATAATACTACAAATAGAAAATCAGGCCATTGGGCTTGAAGCCCAACAGAATATTAGGGTTAAAAACCTTAAGCCCCAAAATTAAGAAGAGAGAGGTAGCAGTAGGCTGCTCTATAAACGAGAAAGAGGTGGAGAAGAGGAATGGAGGAGGAGGATTCTCACTGAGAAGGAAAGTCAGGGCGAAGGCACAGCTCGTTGGCACAGAAACATGCGGTTGTCGGAGTGGAGCTCCGACGGCAGAGCTGCTGGTAGTGTCGGATCCCGAGAAAGGGGGGTCTGGATTTGTCCGGAGAGGTGCGGAGGAGGCCGGATCGAACGAGGTTCGCCGAATCGAAGTCGTGGGTGGCTCTGGTAGAGGGCAACGGAATGTGCTCGTGGTCAATGACCGATCTGACAACCTGGTGAGTGACTCTGCCCAGATTTAGAGTTGGTGGTATTGGAGTTGCTTGCATGTATGTGGTGTTTGGAACGGTGGAGCTTGGTCGGAGGAGATGATGCTAGTGATGGTGGCAGAGGAGTTAGGTAGTGGTGAGATATGGTGGCGGTGTCAGTGGGATGGTGAAGATGTTGGGGGTAACAATGGGGCAGAAAAAAGAGAATGGGGTAGTGGTTCTGTGGAGATGTAGGCTAGTTGACGATAGTCGGTAGCTAGGGCCTGTGATGTAGGCGGGGCTGGTCTAGGAGGCTCTGTGGTGGTTGAACAGTAGGGAGCTGGTAGCTAGGTGTTGGCCGGTAGCTAGGACCAGTCTAAAATGTATTACTACCATATATAACTGATTATTTCAAATCTCCAGTGTCATGTGCTTCATCCTTTCTTGGTTCTTCAAGATTTGTGGAATAGCTTGATTTGGCATCATTAGGTATTGCATCAAATTATGGTCAAAATCATTATGGCACGATTACAAATCATTTAGGCACAATTGAAGATGGATTTGAAATCATAATTCAAACCGTATAGACATGATGCAGAATAAAATCCAATCTTTTAGGCATGAGCTAGTTATGACTAAAAGGAGTAGATTGTTTAGGTCAAAATCATGATCATGCTGGAATAGAATCAAAATCTACGCATAGAATGATCTAGATATAATCATTACTATATTGGCCAAAATCAAAATTTAGAAATCAATTTAGGCATGAATAAGAATAAACTTTAGGTGAAATGAAGAACCTCGAAATAACCCAAATCACTAAAGCATCATCAAATATAGAAATATTATGATTTGGCACGATTTGAAATAATCGAACTGTATAGATTCCGATAAATCATGTTAGCACGACAAGGACAAAATCGAAAATTGGTCAAACTGTATAGACACGATGAATCCTTTACACACAATTTAAGAATAGATTCCGAATATAATCGAAATCATACAGGCATAATGGAGTTTATTATCTTTAGGGATGATATAATCGTGATATAGTCAAAATCGTTAATTATGATCAAGTAGGAATGATCAAAATTTAACTGTAAAATGATAGGTACAATCAAAGTCATAATTAAAGTCATATTGAAGATCAAAGCCTAGGCACGATTAAGAATAAATTCAAATATGGTTGTGGTCAATAGAATCTAAGTTATCTAGACATGACCGAAAAGTTTATACATGATCAAAATGTAGTCATGGTTATGATCTAGTCATGATTAAGATATGATCAAAGCCTAGTCATGAGTAATAATATAAATGATATCTAGGCACAATCAGAATTAAAATTATTTGAGTATGATTAAGAATCAAAGTTTGGCACGATAAAGTTTATAATCATAATCATTTAGTCACGATCAGTTTAGGATCAAAATTTAGTAACATTGAAAATTAAAGAATGATTTCAAGGGTAGAAAAAGTTGGATCACTCTTACAAGGATAGGAAAATCATTAGATAAGACTTCACAGAGGAAAGGATGAAAAGATTATCATACATTAATAACACCCACTATAGAACTATTTCGACAAAGGTTCTGTACTACGAATTACCTCTAGATTGATGCCAATAGCTCACATGCCCAACCAGGAATCACTCACAGACTCACAAGCTACACTCTCATCAATCATTACTGATACTTAAGGACACAAACCTATATGGAAGTTACCAATTACTATACTATCCAAGGAACCTTATGAATACTAAAATAAATCTCTATAAGAAACTTGACTAAAGGAACGAAGGATATCCCTACTCCTGAGCTAGGGAAGGTGATGAATTCTAAATAGAATGATAGGGATGACTTGTCAAGAACAAATTTTAAGATACGATCTGATAATCATATATGTCTATCCGTGATCATGTCACATAGAATCTTTGCCACGCCAGTAAGCATAGCAATGATAAACAATAGAGTCCATAACTAAGGTATATACTTCTATAATCATGTTATCTAGAATTCTCGCCACGCCAACCGGTATAGCTGCAAAAAACTCTAAATTTTATATTTAAGGTAAGTATATCCAAAATTAGGCTCTAGGTCCTTGTCACGCTAGCTAGTATAACTGCGATAAATTCTAGACTCCATAATTGAAATATATATTTACCTTTCACACTGTCCTCATCAACAATGTCATCAGATTATACCTTAATTTAATCCATAAAATTTATCTCAATACAAAATCAGAGCCAATTACGAACGTCAAGAATTAAATTCAACATCGAATCAAGGAAGAGTAGATAGAAAGAGGGGAAAACAGATTTTGAGATTGGGATTATAGTGAAATTCACAAGGGTCATCCAGGAATCTCTCAGAGAATCCTAGATTATGATTGAGTATCCTCTCATCCTAATATCTTATTTCCTATATCATATCGCAGGCTCATAGTAGTACAACTAAGACGTTGCATTACCATGATATCGTACTAATTGTGAAGACGAGACCTGCATGGGCCACCATAAAAAGGTGTCACGACCCCCACCCGGAAGTTCGGGTACGAGTGCATGGAAGCACGCCTAGCCTGCACCGTAGAGTCGGCGGGAGTAAGCTATCAAGTTCTCTAGTAAATTCGAATCTAGCAAAATAATGATATCCAAATTTTAACTCAATCACATATTCCAGAAGGTAGATATAAAATAGAAATGAAAAGTCCGTAGATTTTAATCACAGAGTCAAATATAGTAATCATCAGAAAGACTACAACTCGACAAATGTTCTGGTAACATAAATCTAAACGACAGAAAGTAAAAGATAATCTAAACTAAACAATCTCCAGTGGAAAGTCTGCTACAGGATCTCCTGCATCCTTGGGTGGTTATATCATGAGTCCAAATAAAAACTAAAATTGTCAATATATCCAGTCAGGATTAGAGAAAGTACAACACGGAACTACTACTCATAACATGATAGCTATTATAAGACATAAAATAGAGGAGATAATACTAGAGTGAAATAGTAACATGGTGAGAGTAGATAAAGTAAACAAGAAATCATGGTAAGTGGCATAGCAATATGAAATGCCAAAGTCATTGCTATATTACGTGGGGTTGAAGTACTGTGTTCTATATGTGATCGAGCTTAGGGTTCTACTTGGTCAGGCTCAATCATACGTGTAGTATATGATTAGCTAGCAGGTACGGAAACACAGAATTACGAATTATACAGGGTTTTGATTACATATATACTAAAGTACTTCGTGACTAACTAGCAAACATGGATTCTAATCATGGCAGAAAAACAAAAATAAGTAAACAAGGAACAGGATGAACATGAATATAATAATCATGACAGGAATCCATAAATACTAATCTTGTATGGATATCGTGACAGAATCATGGCATGCACATCTAAATCGTGAAATACACTAACTAAACATGAAATGAGAGTGTTCGTTGGAAGTACTTGCCTCGGGTACTTGAATTTGATGTGCGAGACACGAACGTTTCGACACGGAAAGTAACACAATCTATAATCTAGAGAAATAATCCCCAAATAAGTCGTCGCATATCATAATGTCCAATAGATGTACATAGTCGTATCCATCATCCTAATATCTGATTGTAGTCCAGAGAGTCAACAATCAATTTGAGATTGAGCACAAGGTAACACATTAAGAAAGTACGATTAGGAGGGGATAAGAAAATAATATAATCCTATACATATAACCTAATAAGTATTTATAATATTTAACCTAGTAGAATCACTTTTGAAATTTATAATAAAGTATTATTTGGTAGATATTACCTTTAGATAGGTATATACTAAAATAATATCAAATATTTGTTTACTAAAATATATCACTAATACTATATATATATATGTTTAGAAATATTTGGTAATAATATGCTTTTATACTAACTATTAGTATAATAGTATAAAATACTTGTACAAAATATACCACTATATATATATATATATATATATATATATATATATATATATATATATTATACATGCAAGTATTTATACACTAATATTTATACACAATATTATACACTTATAAATATACATCTATAACTCAGCCTAAAGAAAAATTAATCCCTATCCTTAAGTTATAGGGCTGGAGCACAACCTGAAAATAACATAAATAATACTACAAATAGAAAAATAGGCCATCGGGCTTGAAGCCCAATAGAATATTAGGGTTAAAAACCTTAAGCCCCAAAATTAAGAAAAGAGAGGCAGCAGTTGGCTGCTATCTAAACGAGAAAGAGGGGGGAGAAGAGGAATGGAGGAGGAGGAGTCTCACCGAGAAAGAAAGTTCGGGCGGAGGTGGGGCTGGTCTAGGAGGCTCTGTGGTGATTGAACAGCGGGGAGCTTGTGGCTAGGTGTTGGCTGGTGGATGGCCGGTCGTGGCCTGGGTGGAGTAGAAGCGGTTCTGGTAATGGAGAGTGGTCGAGCAATGGTGGAGGCAGGGGACAGTTAGGAAGTTAAGGAGGGAGGGATCGTCGGAGTATGACGACACGCGGCAGCGAGGCTTGATCAGCAACAGAAGAAAGAAAGAGAGAGAGAGAGAGAGAGAGAGACTGGAGAGAGAGTAGAGAATCTTTTTATAATAAAATATTAGGTGTCCTGATATTTTAAGGCAAATTTATAATATGTAATAGATCTAGTGTAACACCCATATCTCAGAATACGTATTTTGTCAAGCCTGCATGTACCTTGGACCTGTATTTATTTTTTCGAATTTTGGCATGTACTTGTAATTGGCTTGGCTTGCAGATTTTGGTTCTCGTAATTGGGTTTTACATGACTTGGTTTTATTTTGTGGAGGAGAATTGGTTTGATTTGGTTTGGTTTGGTTTAAAATACATTGGAACACCTTAGCCTATGCTCCACCCTCAACACAACACACCCACCTCCATTAAATCCAACCTAACTTTTTTCTCTCCTCTTTATTCTCTCATTTATTTCTCCATCTTCTTCTTCTTCCTTCCTCTACACAACACCAACACCCATAGGCAAGTGCACCTTGCCACCACATGAGAACCACATTTTATTTGTTCATTAGCTAGATTAGGCCATGGTGATCAATATTAGAACTTGACATTTTGTGATTTGGAGTCTCCATTATTATAGATCTAGGTTTTAACTATTTTTGGATTTACATAATTTTGATCTATTTTGGTTGGATTTTTGTGGGTTTTGATGCTTCCATGTGGAAGAGAATTCAATTTTACTCAAGTTAGAACTTTGAAAATCTAGATTTGGCTTTGATTTGACAAAGATATAAAAATTTGAATTCTTGGTGTTCTTGGTGTTCTTCTCGGCCTGGAGTAGCAGCCTGCAGCCTGCGCTCTTTAGCGCAGTGCTGGACTGTGCAGCCCCTCTCGGCCTACACTCTTTAGCGCAGTGCCGACCGTGCAACTTGCCCTATGGTGAACTGCGCTCAGCCCCATGCGCCAACCATTCCTGCGCACTTCACCCTGCGCAGTTCACTCCTGCGCAGTCTGCTCATGCGCAATCCACCCCTGTGCAGTTCACTCCTGCGCAGTCTGCTCATGCGCAATCCACCCCTGCGCAGTTCACTCCTGCACAGTCTGTTCATGCACAATCTGACCCATGCGCCATCTGCCCCTGCGCCCTGTGCCCCTGTGCACTTGGCACCTTGCGCAGCTGACACCTGCGCAATCCAACCCCCTGACCCCTTGCGCAATCCATTGGCTCTTGGAGTTTTGGTTTTATTTCTCTAAGCTTGGCTCTTCTATAGCCCTGTATATTGATATTTTATTAGATATTTTACGCCCATTTTATATCCTTACGCCTTTTGTCATGAACTTGATTTTACTTAACATGTTTGGAATGACTATTATACATGGCATGGTATGACAAAGAACTAGCATAACACGACAGTGACCCGTAGTGGTGCACTCCTGACATGATAGTGGCCCGTCGTGGCACACTCCTGACAAGTACCCTGACATGATTTACCTTGATAACTTGATAGTGGCCCGTGGCGGCGCACTCCTGACTTGACTTGACTTGTAACTTGTAACTTGACTTGACTTGATGCTGTTGTGACAGCTAACTTGACTCGTATAATCAACTTGACACCGTGGGTGTTCCTGCTTGCTTGCTTGTGCAATCCACTTGTCTTGTCTTGCATCATGTCTAGGACGTGACTCCCTGGTTCCCACGGTCAGGGATTCATACTGAATATGGATTAGGCTAATGACTAGATCAAACTATAGTTCATGGAGAATTTCCAGTCACAGGCAATCTCGTTATCTGGGCGCTCTTAATTGGACTTGTAGCTTGCCGACAAGTAGAGCACATTTCCAGCGCACTGTCATCTGTTGCACCCTCTAAGTTACCTAAGGGTATATCGTCTCCGGGGTGATGTACCCAACCATACTCTCAACCCGCGGAAGGATAACTGGATGGTCTGCAGGGCTTGGGACTGGGAAATTCTTACTTGCATCTTGTTAGTAATTAGGCTTGTGATAACCCTAGTTAGTTAAAGTAGTAAGCTGTAGTAATTGTTTGGCCGTTTGTGAATGGATGATGTCTAGCCCTGTCTAAGTCTTGTCTAGTCCCTGTATCCTGGTACCCCTGAACATGATTGTTTTACTTGCTTCAACAATAATTGGGTAGAGATAAGGAGCTATTCAGGCGAAAGGTTACAACCCCGATCCTTGTTTGGTTTACGGGTTGTAACCTGGTTTCCCGAATGGTTCCACATCCCTAGTCGTTTATTGTCCTGACGTGCTCTTTATTACTTGTACTTTTCTTTCATTTTCTTATGTTCTGATATACTGGCTTTTGTTCTTATTTCGTGGCCTCCTTTGTGGCACTTGCTCTTTCTGGGGTTTGACCCAGCTGGTTTTGTGTGCCAGATTTCGGAGTAGCACCCGAGGATCTACCGAACCTCCAGCCCGATGGTGGCGACTAGAAGGAACCCGGGCTACGAGTGGGTTTTCTATTTTGTTTCGCTCACTCTATTGTAAAATTATGCTTTTGAGGCGTTTAGCCGACGAGCACCTGTTAGCTCGATGCACTTTTACTTTCTGTCTGCCTACGGGCTGTAAATATGATTAACAAATCCTAGGGTTGATCATGTATGACTTAACTCTTGCTAGTCCTAGCATTTTGTACGACTAGCTTCATGATCAGCTGATATGTAATATTTGTGACGCCTTTTATTATATATTTGGTGGTCAAACATCTTGTAATTATATTATTTGCTTGAGATTGAGACAGTAGGCTTGACCTTAAGAGACTGTTGGGTTGTAGTAAACCCTCATATCTAGACAGCCGTGACCATATAGTTGAGATGTATTCTATTTCAATATACGTAGCTGGCTATGTTCGCCCCCGCTCTCCAGTATTCTGGTTCTGGGGCTTGACATCTAGGGGCACTATTAAAGCCTACTAACCGAATCTAACTAACCCCCAACTATCACTAACTAATCAGTATTTATTAACTAATTAATAGTTAAGACTAACTAACTAGATAGTTATGCTAACTAACAATTGTCTATTTTCTAACCAATACCCTTAGGCCCACACTCCAAGCCCAAGCTTGGTAGACAATTAGGATAGCTAGCCCACGATCCAAGCCCATGAATTGATAGGCTTATACTATTTAACAACAAATTAATAATTCTGAAATTAATACTAACTATTTATTTAATAATAGTAATTAAAAATAAAACTTTAATTAATATTGATAAGTGAATTATGGATTTAAATTAAATAATACTCAGAATTAGAAATAATTCACAATAATTCGGAAATGATTTTTAAATTCCCAAAAATATAACATCGATTTTTTTTTAAAATTAAGAAATATCAAATTTTAGGTAGTTACAGTTTGACCTTGTTATTTTGGGCGTAGGATATAGATGGGATTTTCTGGGACCTAGATAGATATTTTTAAGAATGTGTAGCAATCTGACCTCAATCCCTATTTTGAATAAGTTTGGACTAAGGACGCAATTTCTACAAAGATTTGGGTTAAGGCAAGTACTCCGTATTATGTTCTCAATATTAATATGGGCGCGAGGCATGAAACATTTTTTTTGTGGCCCATACACGTACATACAATAGTGCTTAGGATAAGAGTACCATTGGGAGCCTATGAAAATAGGAATGCTCAATCACAAACATAGGACCGATTAGGGATTGTATAGTATTATTTTTGTATTTATATTTTTTGCTACACTACACTATTGGACACTTATGTTGCTTTCCTACTATTACAAAATGGCAAAGGGTAAGAAAGACCATCTGCCTCATTGTCGCACTGCTAATATGGTCAACTCGCAGAGAGGTTCTTCTGCGCCACCAGCGGACCTAGAGCGGACTGACACTCATGCCCCACCTCCTACCCTAGGAGTTTCCACACGACAATCAATTAGTTCCATGGAAGGAACTTAGCTACACGAGTTGATTCATTGATTTCTTGAGGCACATAGGGTGCAGACTCAAAGTTTCTTAGATGCCAAGAGAGAGCAGACCCATGGTTTTTTAAAGTCTCAGAGGGAGCAGGCTACCATTCTCCCAAATGGTATAGAGAGTGCCCGACTATCTACCTTAGCTGCCATAGAGAAGCTAGTGACCCTTCTTCCGCCACTGCCACCATCTCAGATCATACCCCCGACCTCGTCACAGATTCCAGCTTAGACACAGACCACACATATCCTACCTAGAGAGGGTTCTACCCTAGAGTTTAAGAGGATGATTCCTCGTGAGTTTCTGGGCACTGACGGCATCTAGATACCGACGAGTGGTTAGAAGAAATTGAGAGGGTACTTCGACTGTCTAGACTTTCGGAGGATCTTAAGATAGAGGCAGTAGGATTGTAGATGTACGACTTGGCCCATACTTGGTTTCGGAGTGAGACTCAGCTCGTGGCACCCTGGATCACTTGGGGCCAGTTCGTGGAGAGATTTAAGAAGAAGATCTTCCTCACAGTAGCTATGGAGGCCCTAAGAGGCAGTTTCAGACTCAAGAGCAAGGAACTCGAATGGTTGATGAGTACGCTACTGAGTTCAGTCGGTTGAGCCAATTTGCTGGAAGTATGGTGCGAGAGATCGTGGGAACGAGATGAGAGGTTCCGTCAGGGATTAGTTGATGATATTTGCATCTATGTCATTACCAATGGTGCGAGACCTATACCGAGATCGTCACGTTTGCTCGGAAGGCTGAGGTCGATCTGAGCCTTCACCTAAAAAGGAATCGGGATGCTTCAGGAGGTAACAATCTCGGGTCAGCCAAGCATCATCAGGGTCAACAGAAGACTTTGCAGGATCAGCCCTTGGTTCAACAGAAAGTTCCCCAAGCTTTCTCCTTAGTCCAGCAGCAGAATCAGATTACTTATGCTTACTGTAAGAGGCTAGGGCATGGACGAGAGGAGTACAAAAGAGGATGAAGTAGTACTTCAGCTATGGGTCGACTGAGGATAGGATCAGAGACTATCCTAATGAAAAGAACTGAGAGCCGAGGACTTAGCATTAGAATAGATGGAGATGGTTTGGAATACTAGTTCTGGTGGTATAATTGATTGTAAATAGAAGTTTGAGTTTATATTCCTAGAATAATGGCCCTTTAGACCGTACTGTTGAAGTAAAAGTGTTATATTATAGTAAGGATGATTTCTAGTAGTTTCTTTTGCACTATACTTTGCTTTTTTGATTCTGAATAAAGTGTGCTTTTCTGTTCTAATGATCGTGCCTAGATAACTTAGATTTTGTATTTAATCATAGAAAATAATTCGTTCTGATCGTGCCTAGGTTGTGGTACTTAATTATGACTAATTGATTCTGTTCATGACTAATACTTCCTTTCTACCTTATCTAGATGATTGTAGTCATGCCAACCCCATTATTTTCATAGTTAATCATATCTAGCCATGACTTAGACTATTACTATAGCCTCATTAGGACCTTCCTTAAATTTGATTTTATTCGTGCATAATCAATTTGAACATTTCTTAATCATACCTATATTCTGATTGTGCAAAAAAGGTTCTTTCTATTCATGATTGTGCCTAGTTGATTTTAGCGTGCCATCTATTTCTAATCGTGCCATTTAAAATTTCGAGGACAAAAATTTCTAAGGTGAGTAGATTTGTAACTCCACATTTTCCAAATAAAGGATTAGTTGTCTATTATGTTGATTATCTATATATTGTATTTAATTGTTATATTAAATTATTTTCTAGGGAAAGCCCATAGGTTAGCTTTAAAATCCATTAGAATTGGATTGATTTTATTTAATCAAACTATTATTAATCCAACCCATTATCTACTAGGTTAACTCAGCCTATAGGATGATTTTAGCTGCAACCCATTTTATCTAGGCCATAATTTTATTTATTAGTGTAGAAGCATGAAAAAGCGCAGCCGTGACAAATTGCAGGTGATAAGAAGTTGATGAATACAAACTTCACAAAAGCGAAGGTATCCAAAAGCGCAAACAATAATAAAAAAATCACAACAGACAAAGATGGTGCATAAATGTTATGTATTAAAATTATGTCTACAAATGCCTATTATAGATTCTTCATGATTACATATAAAGACTAAAACACATAAAGTCTATAAGTGGGCAATCTTCAGAAAGTGCGCAGCCCCTCAGACGTGCAGCTTCTCAGATCGAATCACTTCCTCATCAGAGCAAGCCACTTCCTGGCCAGACACGGAGAAACTCCAATATGGCTAATGAAATAGAAATTGGCCCAAGCCAGAACGCAGCTCATGTTCGCCACACTACTGCGATTTTGAGCAGGACAGAGCACAACATGTGGCTCTTCGGATTGACAATCAATCCAAACCCGAAAACTTGGATCTCGAAGACCTCCAAGTTGTTGTTCACGTTCGAACTCCTCATGCTAAACGCTCAAGTGCATCTTAAAATCCAGTAGCAATTCTTCTACAAGGACATAGCTTCTTTGAACAAAGAGATCCACAACCAACAGTCGACTTATGCAAGGCCAACTGTCATTCGAAGCCAAGTCAGGATTGAGCATGACGGTAGGAATGCTAAGAGATAGTGGACGTAACTCTTCAGAAAAGCTCTCCTTATATATGCTGAGTGTGGTCGAACCCCCCAAATGCTACGTGTCAACTGGTCAAAGACCCCAAAATTAATGGGATGAACCTGGGACTCAGCATAATGAATCTCATTTAATAGGTTTATTTGACTGAATTTCAGGCCACAAACTTCTTGAATTCCCCAAATGATGGCGATAATTAAAGAAGAGGATGACTGACTCATCCGTTAAAAGAGAAGTCATTAAATTGCACTTATTACTTCGACGAAAACTAGCTCCTTTGACTCAAAAGCGCAGCCACTTCAGCTCGACTCAGAAGCGCAGTCACTTCGGTTCAACTCAGAAGCGCAACAACCTCGCTTCAAACCAAAAGCGCAGCTCCTTCCCTCCTACCCAGAAGTGCAACCCGTTTAATGGCTCCTTCAGCTGACACTTTGTTGCCTCAAACACAAGTCTCCTTGTCGCCCAAAAGCACAGTGACTTCGTGGTCTTCGAAACACAGTCTACACGTTGTTCCAAAGCACAGTGGCTCCGTTGTCTTCAAAACACAGTCTCTTTGTCGCCCCAAAGTGTAGTGACTTTGTTATCTTCGAAACACAGTCTCCTCGTCGCCCAAAAGTGCAGTGACTCCGTCATCTTTGAAACATAGTTTACTCGTCGCTCCAAAGCACAGTAATTCCATCGCTGAAGCACAGTCTCCTCATCGCCAAGAAGCGTAGTGACCCCATCGTCTTCAAATACGGCACAGTAACATCGAAGCCTCAACAGAAGCACAGCTCGCATAGATGCACGGTCCTAAGGTAACATTATCCCACATGTCCACAAACGAGTACTTATACCTTGTCAGATATCACCCAATTGGTTTGCTTAAATCATAGCTCTTAAGATAGAACAGAGTTTGATTATATTGATAAGAACAATATCCTATCAGTTTGTTTAAACCATAGATAATGTAATGCCCCGTCCCGCTCAGCTCAATCGGAGGAATCGAAACACCAACGGCGTTCGAACTTAGCCATGCAAAGGCTATTCGAAGACCTACTCGATCGAGCTGACTCCTCGCTCAGGTGGGTGAATTGGTAAACTTGCCTCAGCTTGGTCTTCACACTAATAAAATAAAAGTTTTCAAATGCACAAGTAGGTATTGATAATAGAAGAGGAGAATCAACATAGCTAAGGGAATAATCCTAAGTCAGGTCGATTGAGTTAAGAATGTGAAAGGTCCCATGGTCGGCTTGGAAGTATTACACGTCGTGCTTTCAAAATGTCACTCGGTCCTTCGTTCCGTGGCTTAGAAGAAGAAAAGTTGGTCTAAGTTGCCACAAAGCTATGAACTTAGTCTAAGTCATAGGCGTCGCACATATAGATGCTTGATAAAGCAAGCACGGTCCCATCGTCCAGGGGTTGGCATAGCCTTTGCTCGTCCCACGGGTTAAGTTGTATCGCACAGCTTGTGAATAGTTTAGGCATCCAACGAAACTTGGTTGTTCAAGTCGAACGCATGTACGGCACGTTCGTATGATGTGAGGCTTAGCATAGCCTTTGCTCGTCAATTTGTTGCACGATTAAGTTAGGCAAGAGTTTTGCTGGACTATCGAAGTCATAGCAAGCACTATCCTATGTTTTCTACGGTTGTCAAGTCACATAATCCCACGATCTTATAGTACCAATCTATGTTAACAATGTGACAGCATCAAGTAAAGTAATCTAGAGCAAGAAATAAATCCTAAAAAGTATGAAATGATCAGAGAATGTACTCGCCTGATATCCTGTATGTCCGATGAGAATAGATGTCCAGATTAGAGTAAATGAGTCCTATTTAGAGCAATACAGGTTACAATATGTTCAATAGATAATAATTAAAGTATACAATACAATCTACATGATACTAGTCATTCTAGGTCAAAGTCAACTCCTGGTCAACTCTCTGGTCAACTTAGAGTCAAAGATCAACTATCTATGGTTTTGGTCAACTGTCTAGTCAACAAGGTCAACTTAGACTATTGGGTCAATATCTAGGTCAACTCTAAACTAATCCATAGACTCACTTATCAACCACTATGAGTATTAAACTACCTTATCTCATATAATATATGAATTTCTATCTCAAGCATACCTAAAAGTTAAATACCTATATATATATATACATAGTATACAAAGTGAACCACAAGAGGTAATTGGACACAAAGGCAGCAATCTAAGGGCTGAACCAATAAACAAGGATTTGGACTGAACTCTCTAACATATGATATACATCCTTATATAGGATGAACTCAACTAATATATATATATATATATATATATAAAAATATATATATATATATATATATATATATATATATATATTATGCAAGCTATTTAAGTTATACAAATGGGGTTGTATCTAATATCTGAAACATAGAGATAACACATGGACAAAAGGCAGCACATATACAAAAGAGTAGGACAGAACAAGAGAGGTGACAGATACTTAAGGTCCTCATGAGGACTGAACCAATTAGCAAGACAGCACAAAAAAGGATTGCAGAAACAATTAGGTATTCAGATTACTCATAAATGAACTAATCCCAGGTTCAGAGCACACCATGTTATGCATATATGGGTCTGATACTCAACCTGGACACAAAGTGCAGTAAAGAATTCTGAATGAGGGATGCAGGTCAATATGCCACTGTGCAGAGAAGGAATGAAATGAGGTTGCAGGATATGCATGTATGCAATAAGCTAATGATGTTAGGATATCAACCAACACTCATACACACAAACCTAATGCCTGACCAAGACAGGTGCAGGTCAATGCAATTGTGGGCAGCACAATGGACAGGCCAGTAACCACTATGGCAAGGCCTCTACTGAACAGATCTATTAAAGCAGGTGATTGATACGTTAGTTTTATAGCTAAACAAAAGCTAAGTTGTATGTCAACTAAGTTTGACATGTTATATGCAGTGATCAAATAAAAACATGACATACTAACATATGCAGTGAATCAAAGAATATGGGTATATGGGTATGCAATGCTATCAGGTATACAGGACTAATTAATTAGAATGAAGTTAACTGTTGGTGGTGCAGTATATTATCCATGTAGCAGGACAATGCTAACATGCAGTGGTTAAGTGATTGCAATGCACAGAATAAAATGCAGGGCTAATTACTGTGAAGGGCAGATGTTTGTGGCAATGCAAGGAATGTCTAAAATGTAGGACATCTAATGCAGTGCATGAGGCCAAGTATGTGCAGTGAATGCAAGGAGGCAGGACAGGTAATGTATGCAGTACCTACTCAAATGAAGGATATGGACATGGAGTGGATATGGAACCTAAGAGTGAAATTGGGATTACTCCAAAGGTCCAATCTGAGCTGACATCTCAAGGGTGTGTAAAGGCATGTGAAGTGTCAAGTGAAGTACAATACAGGGAATTGAAGGGAATGCAAATGAAGGCAATGTGCAGTAATGTCAAATAGTGAATTAGTGTCAGATGCAAGTGAACAAGGTGTCACAGAACCATGTAAAGTAGTGAATATCAGAGAGGTGTGTGTCAAGTGATATGAAGACATGTGTTCGAGTGTCAAGTGTGCAACAAACAAATGTCAAGTGAATGAGTGTCATAGTGTATCAGAGTATACCAAGTGTGAGTGAAATATGAGTGTGTGCAATGGTCGAGTGAGCTATCCAATGAGTGGCAAAGTAATGTCAAGTGTATCTATGTTAGATGCAGATGTTTCAAGGTGGAGTATCAATAGTTTCAGACATGTTTCAACAAGCAATACAAGAGTCAAAGATTAAAAGTTGCAGTGAATGCACCAAGCAGTGGTGCTCGACAGCAATAGTAGGAACTTGTGGGTCAAGCCAAGGCTCGAGCTGGCCATGGCTCGAAGCCCAACTCTCGAAACCTGCTGTTAGTCACTGTACCAACCTAAATCAGTAGCTAGGTAATAAAAACAAGGTGTGTCGAGGGAAAACTGGGACAGTGGTAGCAGGGCATACACTATTCATAGTGTATTCCCTGGCTGAGTGTCCTCGTGTCTAATAAATCATATCAAATCATTTCGAAATCAACTCAGTCCCATATACATGTAATCTATATCTAATAGGCTATCCAAATTTATAATTTATTCTGAAATTGGTGAACAAAATATCCTATAGGGCATTTCATCGAACACTTGAGACACGTATCTGATACTCTTGCGATACACACCCCAAATGGATTCGAATTCGAACCAAACTTAGCCTAACGCTAGGGAGACCCCAAATGAATGCATCAATGGAAAGAAAATAGAAATTAGAAAGGTTTAGAGGCTCTTACCAATTAGGAGTTGGAATCCTAATAAAAACTCCTAGAATAGATCTCCCACCATGCTCTAATGGCCAAATTTCTTCAAATCCTTCCTAGCTATCCATTAGAGGCTTCCTCTCTTCAAAAGGAAGAGATTGCAATTGGTTTGGGTGAATTTGGAGTTAATTTGGTGAAATAGGCAAATTTGAAGAAGAACACCAAAACTAGGGTTAGGGTTTCAATGAATGAGGAAAGAATGGGGCTAATGATGACTTATATAGTCGGGTGGGGTAGTTGTGGCCGGCCATGATGGTGTAGACTAGGGTTTGGTCAAGTTGTATTAGCTACAAGTCTTCTATTGTCATTTAGAGGCCCTTTTTGAGAAAGGTCGAAAGTGGATTGTCATTCTAAGTCAATTCTAGCCTTTTCATGCTATTCTAACATAATTATAACCCAACTAATCAAGTCTAAGTCCACTAGCTAGATTCTATGGTCTCAACTAGCAAAAGTCAAAATCACAACACCAATCCAATAAATAACAAAATAATTCAAGGAAGCCACAATGACCAAAATACCCCATGCCAAAATAGAAATAAATCAATCACATGGTTAGGTCCCCATGGTCATGGTTAGTCTCTAGGTCAAGTAGTATCTAGGGTTTCACTAGCAGAATACCAAAATCACAAATCACCAATTAAAATAGTTTTAAAAGAATTAAAAATCACCAAAAATCATAACATGATTTAAATCTCATTATTAAAAGATTAAAATTACAAAAGTTCAAAATTACCCTCAATTAGAAAAGTGGGGATTACAAGTCTACCCTCCTTAAAAGAATTTTATCCTCGAAATTAAGATGGTCGTACTCTTTCTAGGTCAAACCCCCAATCAATCAAAGTCCCTAATCATACAACTCGATAATCATATGCGTCTGTCCAAAATCATGATACTCAGAATCTTTGTCATACTAGTAAGCAAGGCTATGATCATAAAGTCCCCAACTAAGGTATACACCACTAGAATATGTATTTAAAATTTTTGCATTGTCGCATGCTTGGCCGCAAAAACCTTAAATTCTCACACCCGAGAAATATGTCCAAAATCAAACTATAGGTCCTCACTATGCTAGCTAATATGACTGTAGAAGATTCTAGATTCCATAACTGAGGCGACCTAGCCCATACAACTTACATTGGAAAAATTAAAACCAAGTCAACACAGAATACTAAGAATCAAATTTATCGACGAACAAGGAGGTAGACAAAACTGTCAGAATTGAATTTCAACATAGTTATTATAAGGCAAAAGTGGGAATGGAATCAAGGAGAACAAAACCTGTAAGTATCCCTACTACTGCCTGTGCATCCTCAACTATCATGACGAAAGCTCGCCCCTGCTGGCCTCTTCCTCTGGCCTGCTGCTAATTGGACAAACCTTTGCTGCTGAGTCTGCAATGGTGGTCCCCTCTGCTGTCCTTTAGAGCCTTAACTCTTGTTGTTGCCTGAGTCAATGGTGTCTGGTTCTTGGGATACTCCCTACACTGATGCTCTGCTGAACCATAAAGTAAACACCTGCCTAGTCTCTTCTGCAGTCATTCCATCAATGACCCGGCTGCTTGAAGAAAGTATAACTAATGGGCTTCCTGGGTGCCTGTTGGTGAAGTGTATGTCCCTGGCCTTGAAACTGCTGCTGAACAGGCCTCTGCTGCTGCTGCTGCTAAATCTGTATGTGAGACCTCATGGCCTGGCCTCCGCTGGCTAGCTATGGGCGTCTTGTCCCCTCTTGAGCTTCAGCTCAAGATTTTCTTCTGCTGCTAAGGCACCCAAGAATCTCCTCAAAAGTAGCATCCTTGTCGCTCTTGGTCTAGGATTGACCTCCTTGACTAACCCCTTCCGGAACCTTCGGGCCTTCGTGGTCTCACTGAGTCCCTTGATGAATCTGCCCAGACGGTAAAACCCTCCAGCATACTCCTTCACGGTCTGGTTTCCATGAACCAGACTCTCGAACTGCATGTACAGATCGACGACTTCTGTGTCAGGAAAAACTTTTCCTTAAATAGTTTCTTGAAAGCTGTCCAAGTTTGACCCTCGATACCCACTCTAGGGTCCGTCTGGGACCAAGTGCAAGCCAGGTCCTGCATCTGGCTGCATGCTGCCTCAATCTGCAGTCGGGCTAGAATCTCCGCCATCCAAAGATCTCCTCGATGTGCTTTATCCAGTCATCCGCATACAGAATCCCCTCTGTGTGAAAGTCCGCGGACGCATCTTTTGGAACTCATGGATCCCTGGTCCTTGGTTGGTACTACTGTATTGGCCTGCCTGGGGCTACGCAATAACTCTCTCCACCGTCGTCTGGGAAAGCTGATGTGCATTCTCTATGCCCTGTTGAAAACGAGCGGACTGCTACTGCTGGACCTCTATCATCCTCTGAAAGAAGGCGAACAACTGCACTGCGTCAACCGATCCCGAAGGAAGCTGCTGTTGGAAGAAATCAGAAATGACGGAGGAAGGTCTCTGTACAGCGGAGATGCACCTCCAAATATGGCAGAAATGCCAACCTGAGCTGGCATAATAGGAGCTGCGGTCTCGGGGCCCTGTTGAACATGATAAGAGGTGGCCGACCTCTCGATATTATCCCCCGGGCCAGAGCGATGAGATAGTGTCTCCATAACCATCCTGAAGACAGATCAAACAAGAAGCAATTACTGAGAATGAAGCAAAAAATCAAAGGAGGAAGGTTTATTTTCAAAGAAAAGTATTTAATCAACAAGAATTTAGATGGCAGAATCAGATAAGAGTTTTCCTAGGTGTGATTGAGTACCTTCAAAACTACATCTATATCCTACTGCATGATGTAGTGATACTCTAGTTCAAATACCACTACATAAACTGGACCCGTATGGGCCACCACTAAAAATGTGTCATGACCCGCACCCAGTATGGGGGCATGAGAAGTGGGTACGTCCAGCCTACGTCGCAGTGTCGACGGTAGAATGTTGTCCTAGGTCACATACATCTAACATGATAAGGTTTCTGTACAGTATATACTCTCCAATCGGAGGACAATACAGAAATGTACAGCTCAATCACAACTAAGGTAGAAGTACGGTAAGATAGATAAGATATGATATGAAGATCACCAAATAAAATACAAACAGGAGAAGAAGTCTAAGTGTCCAAAATAATATCTCCACAAAATATCCAGAATAATAACAAGATACCAAATATATACATCAATGTATCCAAATGAGACAAGACATCAAAATAAGATAGAAGTCTAAGCTAACTAGCCTAAACTAAAGGGGTGACATCCTCTACTGCTGATGGATCCTGCTGAAGGTCCAAGTCGTAGGTGTCATCTATGGATGCTCCATAATAGGTAAGGCAAAGGTCCTCGTCATCCTCTGTAATATTTTTAACAGGTCCAGTCAGGATAGGAACGAGTACAAAATCTCAACAGTTCATATCAAGACATGAATATGAAGTATGCAATAGAGTAAAATACATAAAATGCTGAAAGAAAGTACATATAGTAAAGGAGAGAGAACTGTAATATAAATGTTTCACTTAACAAAATTGCCAAACAATGGTTGGATTTTGAAAATAAAACAAGAAAAAAGTACAAGAAGTATAAATTTGATTCTGGGAAAGTATTGCTATGGAAGTCTGATCTGTAAATGATCACTTTGTTCCTTGGACCATATGATGATGATAAAGATCACTGCTTGAAGTAGAACAACTTGGAAGAACTAAGTCACAGAAAGGTATCGACGCACTTGGGCACTGATGGCGAGGACGAATGCTTTCCTGCTTTGCTTCACTCTGTTCTGAAAGAAAAGTTGAAGAAGAATGCTCCGGAGAATCAAAATCTCGAAGTTCTGATCTCTGTATTCTCTTCCGTTCTCTCTCTGTCTCCTTGTCTTTGAGAAAATGAGTCTATTTATAGACTGGGCTTCTGTGCTTAAAAGAGCATCAAAATCTGTCTTTACGCTAACAACTGCCACCCATGATCAGATCATCCTTTGCATACGTTGACACGCGTCCCATCATTTCAGTAAGAATAGGATACATGTACACATGTTCTTCGAAATATGTGGCATGAAGGCCATGTAGGCAAACCACGTTCCAAAATGGCCAGAAAGAATAGGGCTAAAAATAGCCCAAACATCCTCTGGCGTAAAGCAGTAAGATGAGCGTAAAATAGCTCTGTCA